>JAMPIV010004886.1:0-357500 GCA_024509875.1 Oreohelix idahoensis
TCTAAGCGCAAGGTAGGGGGTTAGAAGGATTCCAATCTCCCCCGGTCGTGGGAAAGTACTAAATTGAGCGCTAACCAGCCACAACTGTCCAGCAATACCCCTGATTGAGGTTGGGCGTGACTCTTTCCATGACGGAGAGCATGTCACGTGTCTTCCCCTGCTCCAGCAAGGGGTGGAAATGTTAGTGCCGACGGCGGCTCGCCAATCGTCCCGATTCTGAGGGTCGCACTTACTTTGGACGTGTGGGTCTCTCGGGGAGTTTGGCAGGTCAGCAAAGTCAGGACTGGGTTACAGTGCGTTTACAATCAAGAGATATGAAGAGCTAGACGCTATAAAACGGGTACGCTCCTTGTATCCAGCGGAAGGAAGGCTGCCAAGTGTTGGGATGTGGTAGGTTGGGGTGGTACACATAGTTGTAGTGTGATCGCTTGGCGACTGTGTTGGGGAGAATTGGGAGGTCGTAAACGAGGAAGGGTTGGGGTTGTGAGATAGTAATTTGGGGGTATCCGGGCGGAGCAGGGGTGAGGTCTGGGGGGCTGTAGATGAGGAGGGCTGGGGGGGGGGGGGAGAGAGGGGGGGGGGGGATGAGGGTGGGGGAGGCGGGTCGTTGTGGTAGGGGGGAGGGGTCGGGGGTGAGGGAGGGGGAGGGGCGGAAGTTTTACATCGGGGGGTGGGACTCGCCGCTCATTGGTGCGAAACGATGGGGTGGGCGAGGGGTGTGCGGAGAGTGGTGCGGGGGGTGGGGGGGGTTAGGGGGGTTCTTTTCTTTGTATTTTTTTTTTTTTAATTGCTTTTTTGTGGGGGGGGGGTGTTTGTTTCAAGGAGAGGTGGGAGGGGTTATATTTTTGTCGGGTTTTTTTTTGTGGTGTTGCTCTGTATTTTTGGCGTGAGTCTCGACTACCATTGCCTAAGAAGTCAAATTGTCATGGTTGGGCTACGTCAGTTCATTAGACACCACTAAGTCGTCGAGACTATTGAGTATCCCTGACGATTGGGTACAACAAAACACTAGGACTCATAGCTGACCAATATTTAAGTTGGAATTCGCATGTACTAGCACTGACCAAACAAACGGCACAAAAAGTTTACCAGTTAGCTAAGATCAAACATTTTCTAGATGATAAGACAGAGAAGATGTTCTATATATCCCAAATACAAACACGCCTAGACTATTGCTTTACAATCTGGGATGGCTGCTCCATGTCCAACACAAAGAGACTTCATTCATTACAAAAACGTGCAGTGCGCCTAGTTTCTGACAAACACCTAACACACTTAGTAGATCTACATGAACATCTTAACATATTACCTCTAAGAAAGCGCTTCCTCTTCAACAAAGCCAAATTCATTCACAAAATCCTATTACAGAATGCTCCAACCTGTCACGGGATTGCCTCCCCTTGCTTTGCAGTGGTGGTTCACTAGTGGTAACAACGAAAGCGTATCTAAATGTAGGTCGTCCAAGGTATCTATCTTCGCGCAAGATTACTCTTGGCAAAGATATAGATAGAAGATGAATGTCGTTTCTACCTTAGGGGAGCCTTCACAAGAAATTCCCAGAAGTCAAGAACAAAAGCACACATCTACACAATACATTCTACTGTTAACAAAGGGATTCTGGCCCGTCAAGCCCCCAGTTGGAGTAATCAAACGAATGCCCTCTTATAAGTAATAGCTCTATATATATATATATATATATATATATATATATATATATATATATATATATATATATATATATATATATATGTATTTATCAAGAAGAACTGGCTCTTACGTTTGCTTTCGTACATATAAACTGAAGCAACTATTATTGTTTAGTTTAAAATAACACACAACAAATTTAATAGTCAATTAGTCTTTAACATGGGAAAATAAATATGGAAAATTGGGTGAAAGTTATATTAAATTTTTCCTCATTGAGGTTTTGGTAGGGCGTTATTAATAATGTCCGTATTTTTGCTGTAGCCTGTTATAAACAACTTAGCTCCAGATGCATCCTGCAGCTGTGGTTTCCGTCACTTCTTTTTGGTGATGAGTACTCTTCTCCACGTAACTCGTCCACTGTAGGCGGTCAGTGTTGATACTCTTCTCTCACACTAGTGGCGTAGGAACTTCAGTACTTAAGTCTGATGTCTTGTAACCACGAACTATGACAAATTAGAAAGAAACAAATGCCTCAGTACATTTGTTCTCCGCAAACTAACAGGCCCATTTTCATGCGCTCCACCCACGAATGTTAACCTCTCAGAAGAATTAAATTCCCGAGCACACAATGTAACTCAGGGAATATGATGAACGTTCACCAATATTCTTCTCGGTATTAACTAGGAAATTGCGTCTGGAGTGCATGAATAATGATTTGCCTGAATTACAATTAAAACAAAGTATATACATCTCACAACATGATTCTATACACTTTAGGCACATGTGATGTAATCATCACTCATTACTCATCCTTACACTCGTCTGAGTTCTGGGTTCATCTCTGCTGTCGGGTTTCCCGCACGACTAGTCAGAAACAATCACCAGCTCTTGCAGTAGTGGTTCATGCCTATACTATGTTCATATGTTGAGGTTGCCAGCCTCGTATATAACCACTTAGCAAGAAACCTGTAAAATTTACATTAGTAAATAAATTGTTTACACTTACCCAACAATTTTGGGAATACACACTTCTCCTGGCGCAGATTAGAATGGATACACAGCCCTGTATTTAAATGCTGTTCGAATCACTTAAGTCTGCGAAATTCCTCTTATGACGGGTGAAACACTTGATCTGGAAATCTATAATTCCTCTTATGACGGGTGAGACACTTAGTCTGGAAATCTATAATTCCTCTTATGACGGGTGAAACACTTGGTCTGGAAATCTATAATTCCTCTTATGACGGGGGAAACACTTGGTCCGGAAATCTATAATTCCTCTTATGACTCCTTGTGATAAATTTCCCAAGTTTCCAGTCTTGTGTTAAAATTGCGGGTTTACTTGTGCTTCCAAAGTTGCCCAATACTCGATTTGGTACTTATAGTTGTGGAATGATAAGTTCTATCCTCTTTCCTCTGGCTTGTAGGAGGTGTTTAGTTACCGCTGCGATGCAGTCTGTCCGTGTGCTGTCACTCCGAGTTTGTTAGATTATATCTCACAATCCTTAGTTTCAAATCCCAGCTGTGTTTCCGCCGAAAGTTCCAATCAAATCATAGTAAATTTTGGCGAACCAATCCAATCTATCTAGCACTGTTTGGGTGGGGAAGTTTATCATTACTCATCCCACGCGTATTTGAAAATATTAAATTTAATATACACTCGTGGCCTCTTACACAGTGATGTCATATCGTTACCTAAGACTTCCGATGCACCTCTGTTTATCACCTTTATCTGCGTGCCTCCGGCAGACAGATGTCTGGTCAAAGCGTATTGTCTTCTTTCATCTTATCACCATACCGGCTTGTGTCAACATGATCAACAGCTTTCCAAAGGGGTCAAATGTTTGACCGCCCCGTTTCCACAGGCGGTCAGACAGATTAGGCGATAAAATATTATCGCTGGCTGGGTCACCAAACCTGGCGAATCGTAGCAACAGTCTGGGAGTGGAGTGTGAAACAATAAGATACGCATTACTCCCGTAGCAAATACTGCCATAGGGGAGTGGCGTGTTAGAGAATTCACCATGCTATGTCCAGCATAGAGCAAAATAGTGAAAATAACGAATGAAAAGGCATGATTTATGTCAAATAAAAGCGATAAGTGAGAAAAATGAAGAAAAGGAAAGGATACTGCCGGAGGGCTGAAAGTGTGAGAGATCACACAAAAGAGCATGTTCAGACGTTTTGTCACACAACCTACCTGTGGCCTATTTTCAAATACAACGGAAGACAGCCAACGCTTAAACATATTACACGTGCCCAAGCCAAGGCTTGATTTATTCAAGAAAAGTTTAGCATTTTCTGCTGCTCATTGGTGGAACAATCTTCCATACGACCTAAAAAGCACTCTTAGTCCATATTCATACAATCGCAGACTTTTCAAATACATCATGAGTACAGATTATATGTCACCCTAATTTAGTTAAGTTCCCAAATCATTTTCTAATGTGATTTGTATTTTTTAAGGATTATTCTGCCCTGTTCATTATTGATTATGATAAAGTCCTGTAAATGTGTGAAACTGTTAATTTTGTTCGTTCGTTCCTCTAATGTATGGTTTAGACACTTTGCTAGAGTTCCCATAGAAAGTGCTAAATGCTTTATTTTCACACTCTGGCCTTTTTTTTTCTTTTTTTTTTTGGTTATTAGGAAGTGGCTACAGTGTCTATTTTTAGACCTGGCTTAAGTAGAATCCCGTTTGGTTCATTCATTGTTTCGTTCTTCCTGTTCCGTCGGTTCTAAGTGGTTCAAAGTCATGGTCATTATGGTGACATGTTGCGGCAATTTCCGGATTGGGACCTCCATTTTATTTTCAGAATAACATCCTTCACCAAGACATTCTTTCACCAGAAGTGCCCGTGTTGTGAACAAATGTCAACTCAAGTCCATTTATTTAAAAAAAAAAATCTGACTATCATCTTAACTGGTCAGACAGGAAGCAGAAGGCTTCCGGACAAAAACTGAATCATCGGTACAAAAGTACTACAAATGTAGAACTATATTAACGTCTCGTGTCTGGAATAATTAGTCAGCAACGTGTACATGTACACACACACACACATACACACGCACGCACGCACGCACGCACGCACGCACGCACGCACACACACACAAACACACACACACACATATAGGATATGTTGCGTCCCCTTCTTTTATATTGGTGTGTGAAAGTGATGACAATATTGGTCAAGTAACATCTAGGGTAACAACGATTCAAAAGTCCAATGGAAACGACAAAAGCAACTCGTTAAATAACAGTAGCTCACTCTTGCTGACGATTCTTTATACTTTATTCACAAATACCACAACACGCAGCTCCACATGAGTATACGGATTCATGATTGTAATTTGCAAACAGGCCAACTACACTGGGCCATCAAAATTTATGAAGTAACAGATAAACTGTGCCGTCTGTATAGTCTAAGTCCGAAATTATTTCTTAAGAACACCATCGTCAGTTATCATGCTATAATCGTTAAGATACTTTCCTGTAGGCACATATACGTCTCTGGCACTCATATAATGGAATATCTTCTATATATGTAGACACCTCAGCGGACATGAAACACATCGGCCAGAGCTCACACAAACGCAGCAATTCCGCCTAGAGACACTGCCAAAAGATAACTGTCGTTACCCTGCACGCGCATCTATGTAATTATTTTATTTGACGTCATTTTAATCTAGCGACGCTTTTGTTGAGCACCGTGATGGTTCAAAATCATGAACACATTGCGGTGCACAAAATGAGGCGCAACATTATAACCCTCCCCCCGCCCCCCCCCCCCCCCCCCCCCCCCCCCCCCCCCCCCCCCCCCCCCCCCCCCCCACCCCCCCCCCCCCCCCCCCCCCCCCCCCCCCCCCCTCCCCCCCCCCCACCCCACCCCTCCGGGCTCTTTCCAGAGAAAACTGAAAGTTTTCTAAAGAAGGACGGCCAACAATGCACCACGAAAATAACGCGCGACAGTCAGAGTCATGTCAAAGTCTGAGTAATATCTACAGCAATCAGAGTCAAAGCATTTTAGTGATAAATACTAAGTAAAACACATTCAATAGTATCACTGTGAATTTCATTCAGTAAATAGATGCTCAGTTGGAAAATAAAGTCATTCAATGGTAATATGCCTTTATAGAAATGTTATTGTTGCAATGAGCACTCGTAGCTAGCAATGTCAACAAGAATGAAGATCCATAAAATCATACAAATCATACACAGAGCAGCTAACATTCCCAGTCGGATATAACATTAAAGTTCGTATCAGTCTCATGGCTGGATACATCTTGACAGAATGTCGGCCAGCACATTCTTATCACCCGCAATGGGCTGAATGTCATAATCATAAGCTTGTAGGTTTATGGCATACTGAGCCACATGTGGATTTGTCAAATTTGCTTTCTGTAAATATGTCAGAGCTCGTTGGTCAGTCTGTATTGTATAGTGAGCTCCAAGTAAGTATCTCTGCAATTTAGTCATACTCCAAACAACAGGCGAGGAGCTCTCGTTCGATGATCGGATATCTGGATTCCGTGCAGCTCAATTTCCGACTGACATACAGGACTGGATGGAAAACTCCGTCCACACACTGCATCAAGGAACCACTGATTCCGTCCTGAGATGCATCAGTCCCGAGAACGAATGGTAAACGTGAGTCAGGTAATTTCAAAATAAGTTCAGTAGAAAATTTTTGTTTAGTGTGATTTACAGCTTCATCGCAGTCATGATCCCATCTAATGTTACTAGGTGAGCCCTTCGTGATTAACGAAGTGATGGAAGAAAATTTTGGCATGAATTTATGATAAAAGTCCAAGAAGATTCCGAACTTGTTTCTTAGTTTTAGGTAGAGAAAGATTCAGGATTCAAGACACAGTGGTATCTTCAAGTTTAAGACAGCCATGACCTGCTCTGTGTCCCAAGAATGAAATCTCCTTAAATCCTATCTGAATTTTAGAAGGTCTAGCTGTAAATAGTATTAGACAGGTGAGATAATAAGTCTCGTAAGATGTGACTCCGTAAATAAAACAATAACAGCTGAGATAAGCAAGACCTAAAATATAGAAGGCAATGGGAAAAAATGCACCGAGAACTCAACTAAGATTTGCGTGGTGCTGAATTGTGTACCAATCTCACATCTAGACAATGGTTCCGAAAATAGGATCGGTTGGTAAGACCAACAACTCTGCGAGCATCATTATTGGTGTAAAAGTAAAGAAAAGCGCCGATATAAGAAGAATTGTTCATAGATACATACGCACACATTTGACGTCAGCAGTGGAATGAAAAAATTCTCCCAGTGCGCGCCATGTTGTGCATGATGGTAAATTTCGCACCTGCACGGTGCGGGTGTGTGCAGTATATCCACCAAATGAAATTCGACTAGAGTGAAATTGTGCACAAGGATTAAGTGCAACTCTAGTTGAATAAGAAGTACTGACACCAGTCTCTTTAGTACATGTCGTATCATACTGATCAGAATGAGTATCATTATTATCATGGCTCCTGTTGAGTGACTGGGGTTGTCAAAGTATTCAACATCTTGTCTGAGAATGTTCTAGAAGGTCTCTTGTCTTAAACGCGCAGTCAGATTTTTACCAGAGTACCCAAACGCTGCATTCTGAATCATGTCAGTCACGAACGCCAGGCCTCCTATTGCAACAAACAATATACCCCAGAACAAGCCCCTGTCTAACAGCTCCTGACCTTTCAACCCAAATGATTTGATAATTTCACTGTAACCCAAGGCAAATGCTGGGAATATAGGGCCATCCATCATATCACCCATGCAGCCAAGCAAAATAAATGGACACTCCTTTAGGTTCGCTTTGAACAAGCTGGCAAATCCTGGTCTTGGTACAATAACCTCTATCCCATCAGCAACACTTTTGGATCTGAACAGATTTGTTCCCTTTGCTGGGCTCTGAGCATTCCCATTTTGTTCTGACAGTTGCTTCTTTACTCCACTCTGTGAGATCCGCGTTGATATTTGACCTGCTATTTTATCCATTGTTGGACTTCCACCCTCTGTTTCCATGTCATATTCTTTACTCCCGACATGTTCTGCATGTTCACTAATAGTCTGCAGTATGACAAGGTTGTAGTCCACTCCTTCCTTCCCCCACGGCTGTTTGCGCCTTCTAAAAAGTCGCTACTTTAGTTTCGTGCCCTTTCTCCTGACCTGAAGGCAATAAATCATGTTCACCGGCGAACACGGGATCGTTTATGTTGGCGGGAAATATCAGCTGACTTTGGCGTGAAAAAGCGTGAAATGTAAACCAGTTTAAGCGCATTCCTAATAATTGCAGGACTTAAGTAATTTGCTAGAAAATAACTTCCTGCAAAATACAATCGCTCTGTGGATTTTCGTTGCTTTTTTCTTATTATTTGTTTTGTAGCATCCGTTACAAAACAGCGTCATCATTTGAGGAAAATATTACCGAGGGTAACGGACTTTCTAATTAAATATATTACACTCTAAACAGCCTAGTCAGTTTTAAATTATAAAAAAAATGTTGAGGTGAAATTAAAGATTTTCTCCGCCTAATTTCATCTTTGCAGCGCGCCGCGTTAATGTAAGATTGTCAATTTCGTAGGTCAGAGATGACAAAAACAGAAGCATGAAGGGGCAGAAAAAATATTGACAAGAGAGATTAGACACTGGGTGCATGTGGATATGAAAGAGTTTGTGGGAAATGATGGACAAGGGCTAGAGACACCATTGGTAAGTTTTAACGATTTATGTGGTTTTGTTTGGGGGCTCTTATTGCTAGAGAACAGTTTAACTCGCTCAATTAAGCTTTTGAGAAATTACACAACAACATTTCTCACAGCAAATCTATTTGTCAGGAATCAGCCTCATTATTACAAACATCAAAACAGACATACATGATTTTGTTCAGAAAGCTCTTCCCTAATAGGACAATTCCTTAACAGCGTATATCAGAAAAACTATGTTCAAATTGGATCAGAACTCATGACTATGGAATGGGCATGCATGGATAACTTACTTACTTAGTCGTTCCCCTTCTACCGTGGTGTAGAGGTTTGGAAGAGAGAGCGCCAGACTATCCTATCGGCTGTCTTCCTCCTGGCCTGGTTCCATTCTAGTCCTCGGTCCTTCAAAGATTGTCTAATGTTGTCCTCCCAGCAGACTCTGGGTCGTCCTGGGGGTCTGGATCCCTGGCTCTTTGTTTCCCATGCTTGTCGTTGTAGCCGATCTTCTCCCATTCTGCAGACATGGCCAAACCATCTTAAATGGGACTGTTCTACTTGGGTCTGCAGGGGGTGGGATTTTAGGCCTTGACGTATCGTCTGGTTGCGTACCATGTCTCTTCTTGTTACTTTAACCACCTTTATCAGATACCTCATTTCTGAGGTTTGGATCTGGCTTTTGTGGGTTGTAGTCATTGCCCATGACTCGCATCCATATGTCAAGACTGGGACATAGGTGGAGTGGTATACAGCCATCTTCGTTTTCTTACCAACCTCTCTCTTGCTGAGGAAACCTCGATTTATGGCTTGAAAAAGTCTCCCAGCTGCTGCTTTTCGAGTGGCCAACTCTTCTTTGATGCCTGCCTTTCGGTCTATAGTAGCACCGAGATATTTAAAGTGGTCGACCTGCTCCAGGACCTGTTCTCCCAGCTTAATCTGATGTCTTCTTTCTTTCTTTGCATGGAGAACAAGGTGGAGAATTTGTATATTCGACAGTATCTAAGATTGAAAGACGAGCGTGCTGTAATAGAAACATAAGTTCACACTTGAAATTTATAATGGAAACGCATTTACTACAAATTTCTTCATTTGTCAATGTACAAATTCCTCCCAGGAAAAAACGAAAGCGTTAATGATATATGAGAGAAATTTTGAGGCCATGGAAGATTTATGTATATTCAGCGTGTTTGTGTATATAATATTGTGAATGGTAATAGTCACATCTCTGATATTTTGTGCGTTTACATATAATAAATTATATCATTATTTTTTTAACATAATATTTTCTCATTTTTATTTACAATGTACAGCATCAACTGTGTTACTTCAAAAAAAAAAAAATTATCAGTATTAGTTTATGCCTACGCACTCTGTATAGTACAAGTAGTAGAAATTTACCCAAGATTAATTACGTGTCAGTTCATCTTTTAATGATTCCTATTTGAAGAATGCTGCTAAAAATGTTCAGCGATATCCATTTTCTATAATATATCTGTTTTATATTACTGTATAAATCGAGTACAGTTTCTGTATTCTGTTAATGTCATTGCGTAACAATGATGACATATTACAACTCGAAACAATTACTTTTTTTGCACTTTTATCAGATTCTTTTATCTTCTGTTGTAATTATATTACAATGTTTGTTTTTAAACAGAAACTTAGAGTAACATACTAACTATCACCAAAAGCCACTTTAAAACTGGAGTTTCCAACGATAACTTTGCAGAGAAGGTTTAATTACCTCCTATCAAATGTTTCATGCGCTAGGACTGGAATTCCCGAACGCCGGTAGGAATTTGACCCCGTGACCGAACGGTTGCAGAAAAGAACGCGGGTAACTAAAAGCGCGTTGGCAAACAGCTGTTCCCCATCAGCTCTTCATTATGTGACTGGGCATTATATTGTACTCTGTTGGTGACAGCTTTGGTGGACAACATATGCTGGCGTTCCCAATCCATGATGTCCTGTTTGGAACATTCCTTTATGCCAGTAATATTCCCCAAGATCAAATCTGAAATTGGATCAGAGATTAAACATACTCTGACCTTACCAGTGAAAAAAGGTGTATCAATATGGACATCAGCCAAGGGACAGTGTTTAACAGTACCACCAAAAGTGATTCACTTAACGTTCTTACCTGTGTAGCAGGAAGGATCAATTAAAGATCTACGGACATCTACCGTAGTGCAACCTGTTTCACGTAAAACTGAAACAGGTTTGTTATTTACAAAACATTTGTTAAAAGTTAGTGAACCCCTGCCATCATGTGAGGCCAGTGCTGACAAAGAATGACCGCACAAAAGTCCTGATATCACTTTTGACTGATAAAGAGTGCCACATTCAGAACATTTCGATTACTTGGATAACCTTGTTTCTTATTTTTCTCTTTCCTGTTCGAAATGTGTTAGGCTAATTCTTCAAGAGCTGGGCCTTGCTTACCCAGTTCCTTGCTTTGTTTAATGAAATATTCTAGAGTAGACATGTTGTCTTTTTACAGTATACTTGACTTAGTCTGTATTTCACTTCTCAAGTATGAATATCTTAATATGTGCAATGCTGATTAATAAACAGCAATGTAATCCAGACTCTTTGGATCACTAATATCAATAATCAAGTACAATCATCATGGAATCACTGAAAAATGTGGAGCAAGAACAATACGAACCAAGACAACATAAGACAATAGTGGAAGCAAAGAAAAGATAATGTGAGGAATAAATCAATCAATCTTGTGAAAAATAAAATAAATATTACCACTACAGAAATGACAAGACATTGACGCATTACAAAATTAATATATGCATCAAATAAATGACAGTAAGGGTAGAAGGACAATATATGAATAATAATGCTGAAGAACTAAATACACTAACAATCACAACAATCACAAACAACACAAAAGAACATGACTGCACAACTAGACAGCAATTGGATATAATAGATTCGAAGTGAGCGTAATAACACACAGCACTGTTCGCCGGACCTCACTTCGAAAGAATTATATGCTGGCCCTACAGAAAGATCTCATTTTGGAACCGTCCGAAGAGGTATTTCCCAAAACCAAATTCCTGCCTACCTCGCACGAAAATAAATATACATAGAAACATATAAAACATAACCAGAAACAGGAGAGCTCTACCACGTAAAATTAGAAGATGGAATCAGACCACAACCATCAGATCACTTATCTGAATAAAATCCTCCACGTGTGAATAGATGCATCCAGGTGGGAAAAAGAATCGGTGCCTCCTCTAAGATACGGTATCAGTGGTAGAGTGTTCTCCTAGATGTGGCCCTCTGGTAGACTATACGTCATTTTGACGTCTGCTCGAGTTGAACTTGAGAACGATGGATAATGAACATCTGGCTTATTCTCGTAGTTGAGGAATGATACAGTTATTTTCTGTAATAAGGCTGGATGCTGTACATCTTCGAAGCATTGATATAACTTGAAGGCAAATAGAATTACATGCAAAAATGTTTCTTCAGTTCACAGAAAAAAATCGTTTATTGCTTGCCGCAGGAACAACCTTGACCTTGATCTACTTCAGCTGACGATAAAAATGTTCGTGCACTATTACATTCGCACAAAAATGTCTGGTAACTGCCCTACTGACTTGAAGGCTCGTTCAAAATATCTTATAAGAGTTAACAAAAGTTGTTCAAATCCCAGACTTGGCATCCCAAATCTACTGTTGCGTTCCCTTCTTTTATATTGGTGTGTGAAAGTGATGACAATATTGGTTCATTTAAGCGAAACTCGCTTAAATAGAGTTCCGCTTAAGTAGAAACATATCTGAAGGTCCAAGCCAAATGTCTTATTTGGCTGTGTAAAAAACAAAAGTTAAATCGAATCCTAATAACTAGAACTTTCGAATGTCGAAGTAATTTTTCTGTCCCAACTCAAATTTGGACTCACATAAATAGAACTTCTGCCTTCATCGCCTAAGTTACCGTACTATGCTGCCGTACATAATTTTTTCGGGAACAGGAGATAACAGGTTATAAAGCGTCCGAGCTTCTGTCAGTACATTATAACGCTAACATTCATTAAACCAACAAGCACGTAATCCTCAGCCCGATTGAGCGAACATTGGTTCACCTTGGTTGGCAAGAAAAGGGTTTGCGTTAAACTCTGACAGCAACGTGACTACGCGTTTGGGATCTGAAGATAAACAAAGAGTGAAACCCGAGGCATGTGAATAGTAATAGTAAATAAAAACCAGTATTTAGCTGTAGCGAAAGGTTTTCCTAGTATGATAGTAGTGGTAGAGCAGAAGTAGAATCTCTCTCCAGAAAGTATGAAGTTCCAGTGCCCGAGAAGTACACTGGTATCACAAGTGAGTTACAGCTGTGAATACTCTGAGCTGGACAATAGATTTAGGCTTCAGAAGTATAAGATGCTACTTCGCTATCGTAACCCTATGTGATATTATAATTAAATTAGAAAAAGTAACTCAAAATTTAACAGTTAAAAATTTAACAAGTCAAATGAGTACAATTATCCAATTTATTATGTACATCTATATATTCTTGTAATGATAAATGGGTGTTGGAAGATGGTAAAATGTATGATTATTTACAGTTACAAATTAAAATAACTAATAGAAAAAGTCTTGGATTTATCTTCCACTGAATTTATAAAACAAGTTTGTCACATTATCTCTTGCCATCTAGTTTTCATCATTAGAAAGTCGTTTTAGAACTGCTCACAGGATTTGTTGGATGGAAATATATAAACTCAACTTTATCCACGTCTGCTCGAGGTTCCTCCGACACACTGGAGTACGGAAGACTTTCCTTCAGCCCGCCCTATAACTACGGGGGACTAAGGTGTTGAAGTTTGGTTGACCTCTAGGCTTCAGTGAGCTGGATCAACTTCTTCAAGTCTTTAGTTTCTCGATCAGGAATGATCAATAAACATTGATCATAAAAACCTGGAACAAGAAGTAATAGGTGGCCATTGTTCTAACAATCTCACCACCCTCTGCTGTTCATGATGCGACCATGTCTTCAGTGTTTGTATGTAAATGAATGAATCATGGTAGTATATTACAGAGATAGCATGATAAGATAATGTATAAGGTGCAGAATTAACAATATACATGAATAAATCACATGTTATGATACATGGGTACGATATAACCTTTGCCTTCCACTTATGGATGTCAAGTCACTTATGTACTTGCTGGTATGTCGTAAGCTTCCAGGCAAGAATTAGCCATAATATATTTGGCTAACCAATTAATGGTTATGCTTCCTGACAATGCCGGTGAAGGTTATCTCTGGTTAGCGTCATTCCCTTTTTTATTATATCTGCTACAATCA
The DNA here is from genome assembly GCA_024509875.1 of Oreohelix idahoensis. Lineage (NCBI taxonomy): Eukaryota > Metazoa > Mollusca > Gastropoda > Stylommatophora > Oreohelicidae > Oreohelix > Oreohelix idahoensis. Next base: position 13,688 of record JAMPIV010004886.1, read on the forward strand.
ATCAGAAATAAAATCTGAAATAAAATGATATTAGTAATACATATATTTTTAATAAACTTACATACCCTCTTAGGATTAATAAGCTCACGGTGAGACTGTATTGGCTTAACTTAATCTGCCCTGCATGCAGCGTGAAAATAGAACTTTTCTTGCAGAGGCTGTCCTCCAGTTTCTCACTCTGGCTTCTGGATTTGGTGTGTGATTTACAATGCGCCGCTCTGTCCTTATATTTCAGTCTCTCGCGCGTACGAGAAAGCAGCTCCCAAATTCCCCAAAAGATTTTAGTTTCATCTCCTGTTTTGAAGCTATTTGAAACAATCTGTGCTTTTCCTGTACTCGTTTTTCTCTTCTGTCACTCACACACTTATCTCCTTCCTTCCTTCCTATATATCATTTCCTTTTCCCCATATGGGGCTTTCATTACATATAAGTTTTATACAATTCCGTTGAGGCTTGTTAGTGTAATAAATTTTTAAAGATTATTAGCTAACTTTTAGCCGATGTGATGAAGGTGAAAAATATTAATTATCTTTAAAACTATTTATATTTGAATAATATCCTTTTGGATATAATTCCTAGCCTATCTCCTTTGTTGAGTTATATTTATTTAATATTATTCCAACCATGCGTTCTCCTGTAGTGAATAATTTAATGTCCAGTAAATGCAAACTTTTAAAGTCGGCCATACATTCCTATATAGCTATTTCCTCATTCTTCAGTAATACTGTATGGCTTTTAACCGTAAGTCACATTTCCGCTGTCTACCAACTTCAAAGAAAGCCCGCAGCGCTGACCTTGCGCTGGTGTGTGTGGGTGTCGCGTGGGCGTGTCGCGCTACAACCAAGCAAGTGTTTACCAAATCTCGCTACAGAGCCCTCTTCTTTAAAACAGTGCCTGCACGGTTAACTTTTTGGTAACACATGCTGCAGTTCCTCCTTAATTTTCTGTTTCTCTATATCTCCTTTGATAGGATGCCTACTTAAAAAATCGGGTCCAAGATTGTCCCGTCCTGGTATGTATCTCACATTGAACGAATATGGAGATAACAGTAAACTCCACCTTAAAAGTCGTGAATTTAATTTTTTAGACACTGCTAAAAACATCAAAGGCTGGTGATCACTTTCCACAATGAAGTGTTTCCCGTAAAGAAAAGGGGCGAATTTGTTGATCGACCAGACCAAAGCGAGGCATTCACGTTCAACGGTAGAATAATTTCTCTCAGCTGTATTTAACTTTCTACTGGCAAAAGCTACTGGTAATAGCATATGTGGCGGTGTGTCTGCCCGCTGTAGTAATGTTGCTCCGATGCCTACATTGCTAGCATCCGTTCTTAGTACGAATTCTTGTGTGAGATCGGGAAGGGCAAGGATAGGTTTATTTGTCAGCTTATTTTTCAACTCTGTATAAGCCTGTTCACACTCCACAGTCCATTGTATTTTATCCGGCTGACCTTTTTTGGTTAAGTCGGTTAATGGCGCGCACAATGAGTTAAAATGGGGTATATATTTCTGATAAAACCCGCACAGTGACACAAAGGATCTTACATCCTTCTTAGTTTGTGGTCTTGGTGCTTTTCTCATTTTCTCTACATTCTTTGGGTCCGGAGACATTTGCCCTGTAGAGATAGTGTGACCTAAAAATTCCAATGTCTCACATCCAATATGACACTTAGTTGGGCGTGCTGTCAATCCCGTTTCTCTTAATCTACCTAACAACATGGAGAGTGCTACTACGTGTTCCTCGAATGTAGTGGTAGCAATCAGAATATCATCCATGAAGTTGGTGATATGAGGATTTTGTAATGGTTCCAACAATTTCCTCATCATTCTGGTGAAGATACTTGGAGCATTCTTTAAACCAAATGGGAGTACATTGAACTCGTAATGTCCATCCGGTGTACTAAAGGCTAACAGTTTCCTAACTTCTGGTTTCACTGGTATTTGGTAGTATCCCTTGCTTAGATCTACTTTTGAAAAATACCGAGCCTTACTCAATGTAGCAAACAACTGATTGGTGTCAGGTAATGGGTCTACCTGAGATTCAGTGATAGCATTTAGTTTCCTATAATCAATGCATAACCTGTGTTCACCACTAGGCTTCCTTAATAGCACCACACTTGAGCTGTAGGGAGATTCAGACTTTGAAATAATTTTCTCTTTTAAGAGATAATCAATCTCATCCTTGAGTGCCTGTCCTTTAGCATAAGGTATAGGGTATGTCCGCATACAAACTGGTGTAGGGTCAGTAATCGTCATGTCATACTCTAACAGATTAGTACACCCCGGCTTATCTGTGAGTACATCAGCATGGATTTCTAACACCTCCTGAACCTTTTTCCTCTGCTCAAGAGTTAAATGTTCACTCACATTAACCTGAGCATAGCTTTCCGTAGTTGATAGGGGGTATTCCATGGAGGAAATTGGTTCATCCTGCATTTCTGTTGCAATGGCCAGGGTCATGATATGGGCAACTTCTGATGCTTCCCTGTCATAATACTTTTTAAGAAGGTTGACATGATACACCTTCTCCTTTCCTTTCTTGTCAATCTTATAGTTGGTCCGGGAAAGTTTCCAATATGACGTAGGGTCCCTGCCATCCAATTTGCAATTTATTATTGCTGCTGGGCAACAGTAACAGAACCTTTTCTCCCACCTCAAGTTCCCTATCTTTTGCTGTTTTATTGTAGTAAGCAGCCTGCTTCCTCCTGGCCTGTCTCAAGTTATCATTTGCCAGTTTCCAACTTGTTTTCAATCGAGATGTCAACTCGTTGACGTATTGGTATGAAGAAGTCACGGTTTCTTCTGCTTTTTCATCAGTCCATGTCCGCAACAATGCTTCCAGTGGACCTTTGATTGGTCGTCCAAACAACAATGTAGCTGGAGCCAATCCTGTGGAGTTATGTGGGACTTCCCTATAGGCAAATAGTGCTGAGGGTAAGTATGTGTCCCAAGTTTCAGGTTTCTCACTAGCCAACTTTCTAAGGATTGAAATGAGCGTGCCATTGAACCGCTCTACTTGACCATTCCCTTGGGCGTGGTACGGGCTACAGTGATAATGTCTAGCATGAAATAACCTGAATACTTCTTGTGTTAGCTTTCCCCTAAACTGAGAACCATTGTCAGTCAATATTTGATGTGGGAAACCTAATCGGGTGAATATTGTTAACAGTGCCTCTGCCACATGTTTCGAATCTATCGATGACATTGCTACTGCCTCTCCCCACATAGAGCAAGTATCGACCAAGGTTAAGATATATGCATTTCTCTTCTTGGTCCTACTGAGGGGTCCAACAATATCCACGGCAACACGTTCGAAGGGCGTTCCCATGATGGGCATTTCTCCCAGTGTTGCTGGTGCAGTCCTATGTTTAGGAGCTACTCTTTGGCATTCTGGACAGGATCTCACATACCTCTTTATGTCCTCTGTGATCCCTGGCCAAAAGTAGTGACAGGCTATCCGTTGTCCAGTGGCCCCTATTCCCATATGTCCACTGAAGGGTATAGCATGTCCTAGCTTCATAACCTGCTCCCTGTATGATTTTGGCACTACAAGCTGTCCATGTCCTTTTGGTCCTGTTCCAGCTTTTCTATATAGTAGGCCTTTTTTCATATATAAGTCTCCTTTCTCTGGAGGGTTATGGCTTTTAGGTAATTTGCCAAAGCAAGGCTTCAATGTACTGTCAGCAGTTTGAGCCTTTCTCATCTCTTCTGGATGAGTATTGATGATAGTGTCCTCCTCTTTCTTAGAGCTTGCCCTGGTCTGGACTGTTGCCATCACTATGGGTCTTATAGGTTCTCCTAGAAAGACATATCTACATCCCAGTATTAATGGGTAGATAGGGTTGTCCATCACTGCTGCTTTGATCTCTCCTTCCACATAGCGAGATCTTATGTTGATTCGGGCTATGGGCAGTGTCATGGTTCCTGCTCCCTTGACTGGTCCTCTGATTTCCACTGTTTCTGTGGTTATCTGTTCCGGACTCACCAGAGAAGAGCACACTACTGAGTCAAAGTCCAAGCCTGTATCATATAAGCACAGTACTTGGGTGCCATTCAAGGTCACTTCCTCACAGACAGGGGGATGATGGAGGTCATTCTGACTATCTGCCAGGTCCTTCCTTCCCTTGTTCTCTGTTGTAAGGCATGCAGCGTGATGAGGAGGGTTTTTCCGTCTGCATTCCGCAGTATTGTGGTTACTCATTTGGCAAGATTTACACCACTTTCCTTCCTTTCTTGGAGGTTTCTTTTCTGATCCTAGAGGGTTTTTGTCTTTATAATCAGTTCTGTGTTTGTTCTTGTTGGAATTGTCCCTGTGTTCATAGTTGGTAAAGTTTTGTGAAGGTTTGAAGTTCTCACCCTGCTTCTTCTTATTTCCTGATACTTCTGACTGAGCTGCTTGATATCTTTCAGCCATGGTTAAAATATCTTCCAATCTCTCAGCTCCTTGTTCCATAAGAAATTTTCTCATTTCTTGAGGCATGGATTCTCTCAGTTGCTCCATCATGACCATTTCTTTTATATCTTGACACTTTCCTAAGCTAATCCATTTTGTCAGATAAGTTTCCAATCTGGCAGAAAACTGGTGATAGTTTTCTCCTGGAAGTAGCTTAGCAGTTCGGAATCTCTTTCTATAAGATTCAGAATTCTTTTCGTACCTGACCAGTAAAGCTTGTTTTAAGATTTCATAATCTTCCTGGTCTTCTTTTGAGAGTTTTAAATAAACATCGTATGAAACTCCCCTCAACCCCTGAGATAGCTTAAGGCTCCATTTTTCCTTTTCCAATCCATAGGTAGAGGCCAGTCTCTCATATCTATCCAGGTACGACTCAATGGCGTCCTCTTTTTCAATAAATGGATCCAGGTGGAAACTCATGGCTCCATTTGCCGCGCTATGGTTGGAGCTACTCTCAGAGTGAGGTGAGCTAGCACCATGATTGCTAGCTGCTCCCTGGAGTTCAAGTTCCTTTAAACTTAACTCATGCGCTCTTTGTAACCTTCTTTCTTCAGCTTCCAAAATTAGTCTCTTTTCTTCTCTTTCCAGTCTTTTGGCTTCTCTCTCTGCTTCTAATTTCTTAGCTTCAGTCTCAACTTCCATTCTTTTAGTCTCTCTTTCTGCCTCTAATTTCTTAGCTTCAGCCTCAACTTCCATTCTTTTGGTCTCTCTTTCTGCCTCTAATTTCTTAGCTTCAGCCTCAACTTCCATTCTTTTGGTCTCTCTATCTAAATATTTATCCACTTCAGTTGTGATATATCGAATTAGAGCATCTCCTGTCATACCCAAGTCTTTTCCTTCCTGCATAATCGCAGCTCTAAACTTCACCAATTCAGCCATGATGCTTACTTACCAGAGGGTATATAATTTTATCTTCACTAACAAACTAACTTAATTAAAATCAATTAATTACTTTGAACAAGACAAATCCTTAAAACCTTGTGAGCGTTTCCTATTTACTTCGTACTCAATGGTACTACTATTACAAACAAATTTCTAAGTTTTTAGAATTTTTTCCAAAAAAAAAAAATTTATTTTTACAAACTATTTGTGGCTCAAGATAGAAGAATACATAGATAGTGGCCCAGGATACAAAATAATATCCCGCGAAAGAGCCCCCAATGTAGCGAAAGGTTTTCCTAGTATGATAGTAGTGGTAGAGCAGAAGTAGAATCTCTCTCCAGAAAGTATGAAGTTCCAGTGCCCGAGAAGTACACTGGTATCACAAGTGAGTTACAGCTGTGAATACTCTGAGCTGGACAATAGATTTAGGCTTCAGAAGTATAAGATGCTACTTCGCTATCGTAACCCTATGTGATATTATAATTAAATTAGAAAAAGTAACTCAAAATTTAACAGTTAAAAATTTAACAAGTCAAATGAGTACAATTATCCAATTTATTATGTACATCTATATATTCTTGTAATGATAAATGGGTGTTGGAAGATGGTAAAATGTATGATTATTTACAGTTACAAATTAAAATAACTAATAGAAAAAGTCTTGGATTTATCTTCCACTGAATTTATAAAACAAGTTTGTCACATTATCTCTTGCCATCTAGTTTTCATCATTAGAAAGTCGTTTTAGAACTGCTCACAGGATTTGTTGGATGGAAATATATAAACTCAACTTTATCCACGTCTGCTCGAGGTTCCTCCGACACACTGGAGTACGGAAGACTTTCCTTCAGCCCGCCCTATAACTACGGGGGACTAAGGTGTTGAAGTTTGGTTGACCTCTAGGCTTCAGTGAGCTGGATCAACTTCTTCAAGTCTTTAGTTTCTCGATCAGGAATGATCATAAACATTGATCATAAAAACCTGGAACAAGAAGTAATAGGTGGCCATTGTTCTAACAATCTCACCACCCTCTGCTGTTCATGATGCGACCATGTCTTCAGTGTTTGTATGTAAATGAATGAATCATGGTAGTATATTACAGAGATAGCATGATAAGATAATGTATAAGGTGCAGAATTAACAATATACATGAATAAATCACATGTTATGATACATGGGTACGATATAACCTTTGCCTTCCACTTATGGATGTCAAGTCACTTATGTACTTGCTGGTATGTCGTAAGCTTCCAGGCAAGAATTAGCCATAATATATTTGGCTAACCAATTAATGGTTATGCTTCCTGACAATGCCGGTGAAGGTTATCTCTGGTTAGCGTCATTCCCTTTTTTATTATATCTGCTACAATCAATCAGAAATAAAATCTGAAATAAAATGATATTAGTAATACATATATTTTTAATAAACTTACATACCCTCTTAGGATTAATAAGCTCACGGTGAGACTGTATTGGCTTAACTTAATCTGCCCTGCATGCAGCGTGAAAATAGAACTTTTCTTGCAGAGGCTGTCCTCCGGTTTCTCACTCTGGCTTCTGGATTTGGTGTGTGATTTACAATGCGCCGCTCTGTCCTTATATTTCAGTCTCTCGCGCGTACGAGAAAGCAGCTCCCAAATTCCCCAAAAGATTTTAGTTTCATCTCCTGTTTTGAAGCTATTTGAAACAATCTGTGCTTTTCCTGTACTCGTTTTTCTCTTCTGTCACTCACACACTTATCTCCTTCCTTCCTTCCTATATATCATTTCCTTTTCCCCATATGGGGCTTTCATTACATATAAGTTTTATACAATTCCGTTGAGGCTTGTTAGTGTAATAAATTTTTAAAGATTATTAGCTAACTTTTAGCCGATGTGATGAAGGTGAAAAATATTAATTATCTTTAAAACTATTTATATTTGAATAATATCCTTTTGGATATAATTCCTAGCCTATCTCCTTTGTTGAGTTATATTTATTTAATATTATTCCAACCATGCGTTCTCCTGTAGTGAATAATTTAATGTCCAGTAAATGCAAACTTTTAAAGTCGGCCATACATTCCTATATAGCTATTTCCTCATTCTTCAGTAATACTGTATGGCTTTTAACCGTAAGTCACATTTCCGCTGTCTACCAACTTCAAAGAAAGACCGCAGCGCTGACCTTGCGCTGGTGTGTGTGGGTGTCGCGTGGGCGTGTCGCGCTACAACCAAGCAAGTGTTTACCAAATCTCGCTACATTAGCAAGCACTCGTAAGAAAGAAGGAACAAAAAGACTAGACTACAGAAAAGTCCCTGGACGTGCATTAATTTACTTTTCCGCCTCCATCGACCGATGTTATTTTATCCTCGGGGAACACACCCACACGTTTTAGGTTTGAAGCTCGTGATATATTATCCTTTGATTGTGGTCATTAATCGATTAGCCAGGTGCTACAATACAATTAACCAAACAGTTGGTTTACGGGTAGTCGCCAGCCTTATTGTTTAGAAAGACGGGCGATTGATAGATTAGCGAGTGGTTTGCTCAGCCTAGCCCCGCAGAAACGTCTAACAAATGTTGACGGATTAATCAGAGACGATTGTTAAAGATAACTTGAGTCTACATGTGTAAGCATAATTACACCAAGCGCCCATCCGTAGCCCTATCTTGTTTTTAACAATCTGGTCTCCAGACATATAACGTAACGATTTCCGGTAGATCTCTTAACAATCTTGAGTTTTAGTACACGAGTAGATGATATAATCAGTTCCGGCAATATGTCTTGTCGTAATAAACAGAGATTGCATATAGTTATGACGTTCTGCCTACAATAAGTCGGTTTATTGGACATGGACTGATATACAGATATATCTATTCAATCTATTGCAACCTTAGAGAAGAGATTATCAAATTTAATAATTAGGGCAGGTCGTATGACATAAAGTTTCCAGTAAATGTAACACATGGTTGCAATACCTTATACGGCCATATCAATATCTCGAAATAATGGGTAGGAGTAGATTTTACTGGAAATAAGATGCCGTACTTTGTGGTTGGCTTGAAATTGGAAAATAAAATAAACTAAATTGTGGTTGAGTTTCCCCCACGAGAAACTCACGAGGATGTATTTTGCGTGGTCAAACTTTCAACTTTAAAACTTAGAGCGTTTTGAAGTTTTCCTCACTGCAATTCCATCTTAGTCAAAGGAGACCACAGACAGACAGAACAAGAGGTAGTAATAAAGATTATAGGACAGGCCAAAGTGATTAGAAGTAACTTAAAAAAAATTAAAATGTGTAAAACTTCATTTATAATAATGAGAGTCACAAGTCCGAGGAAACCTCCTAAAATGTCAATAGTTAGGAGTATCCGTAATCAATAACCGTTACAAACTGAGGGACGACTGCATCTTAAACCGTTGCAGGACATACTACGACCCTCTGTGCATCAAACATCTGGATAAAATTTAACCCTTTTGGGATATGTTGTAACATGTATGTCGTAGATTTCCGATAGGAGAATTAAGACTAGGTTTGGTCCCTTCTGAATAGGTTTGAATAGGTGATAGACTCAGTGAGAGTTAGTGAAAGGTAATAGAATTTCCACACACGTGAGATGATAGATTTTGATATAGTGGCTGTCTCTGAAAGCGAAAAGAATTCTTCTCTCTCTCACCTATCTTCTACAACAGTTGTTACAGCGTCAGACAGACTACACCAATATACATATTACGTATATTTCTATCACTCACAGGCACGCACATACACGTGACGACAGGTAAACACACAGACGTGGGAAAACTATAACAATGATATATATATTATCTAGAACGAGCTGACCAAACACGATTATTAAGTTCAAGAGCGATTTTATTATCAGGAAAAATCGGCTCACAACATCAAAGAAAGTACATCAAGGAAAATACATATACACATAGTCATAAAAAATCAAGGAAATGTTGCAAGGATGATAGCCCCGTTATGGTGTTAACTCTAGGTTTAGCCCGGCCCCGTTAAGAGAACAGATGATGGCGCCCGAGTCACAGATACATAGGGTTTGAGTCTAAGAGTTTTTCTTTGTTTTATCTCGTAATTATATGCACAGAGTTTGAAAAAAAAAATCTGATTTAACCTAAGACAAAAACACAAGAACTCTAGCCTTAGCAACAAATTATGCAGATTGGAAAAAAAAATTAGGACAGCAACAGGGTGTCAAAGATATAATAGTGAAAATATCACTCAGACCAGCGTATACTCATTCATTCCGCCATGGCTTCTCATTCAGGTACTCACGACTTTGCTCGCTGCCTCTTGGAACACATTGATTTTAGATTTTCACACAGACTCAAAAAATGCAGTCTTCTGCCAAGAAGTCCCCAGTTCCAAAAGACGTATTTAACTTGGAGTCTCCGGGAACGACTACTTGGGTATGCAAATTTGTTCAAATGTCTGATTAAGTCACCTAACAATTATTCCAGGCGCGGGAGTTAGCAGAGCACAGTGTCAATAGCGTAGGTTTCTAAAAAATGATGAATGTCAGGTCGGTGCCTTCTCTCAGTATAGGATTCACTTTAGTCACACCACAGATTTGTCCACAAGATATAATCTAGTCGGGAAATGATTGTTAATATTCACGCCACCAGGCAGCAAATTATATAGAGTTTCTAGAAGAAATTAAGTGCTGGCTCCAAGGTCCAGTATTTATCATTACAGTCTTTGAAAACCCGTTATAGGGATATTAGTATTTCTGTCTAACTTGCACCGTCAGATCAGTGTTACTTGAGAAAACCCACGTGGTTCAAAATAAGGACTGTCTATTTCTTCACAAGTATGGAAACTACTACTAGGTGCTGGTAAAGTTAGGGTCACCCCAAAACTTTCACTGTGTGGAGGAAAAATAACACATATAATATAATAAACAGAATCTGTACTGGTTAAAACTTACATTTAAACTTGCAAGCAGAGAGCTTTGCTTATCATTTAAACTTCCCGTGACGTAAGTTATATTTAAAAATCAGCAATCCTCATAAATTAAGAACACGTGCGTATTCCGTCACCATTCATGAGGCTGGATTCTAGAGTTTATACGTTAGTTTAGAAAAATACACTCGACTGAGTATTAGCAGTTAAATTAAATTTATAAATAGCTACAATTGCCGTTATAAGCTAGAAATTTTAATTTTATCCTGCTTTCCACTGAATGCTTCCCTAGAAAATATAATAGCCTACCACTTTATTTCTCTTCTGCGCTAAAGAAATAGATTAAAATGAATTAAGCGATTTAACACTTTAACACTCACAAAATCTATATATCTATCATATTAATTACCTCAACCACAGAATTACAGGTAGTCGCACAACTTAAGAATAAAAATGCTGAAAATATTTCTGGAAGTCTAGAAGTTCGACAAATTGCCGAAACAAACTGAGATCTTCGCTAACAGCTATTCTGTTTTCGAGCGACCTATCTACTGTGGAGTCTATGAGCGAGAATGAAATTAAAGTTTCAAACTTGGCCAATATCTTAAAATCAGACAAAGGGCCCAAACTTATTTCGCCAAGCGAAATTATCTCCCCTACTCCCAACATTTACGTCCGCTTAACGCGTGTCGTAACTGTCACCTACTGACCACGATGTACGCGTGTCAGTTTCAAATCCCAGACAGCCTGACTCCATTTCAGGGCAGTTTTCACACTACAGTTGACCATGGCCCAAGTGAGCGCCGTGTCATTTTGGGATTTTCCAGACAAATGTCTGGATACTGACCGGTGCAGATGTAAAGTATCACACCTCACCGGGACTAATGCCGAGAAGAAGCTCGCGCGCTCGGTGAGAATGTAGACGATTTGCTACGTCCTATGTTCAGCGAACCGACTTATCACGCCTTCTGACGCCCTGCAGCCCTGACATCTACGTAATATCGTCCTAGCGCGATTCTCAGTTTAAGAGAAAGGAAAACAGGTAAAGTTTGCGAATTATATGAAAATAATATTCGCAAAACGAATGGATGAAAAAATTACAGGAAAAAATGAAATACAGAGATAATAAAAGAGAGAATTTTCGGGTGAAAGAATAGGAAGAAGTTGTAGGAAATTAAATGAATATAAACCCTACGTGACAGAGCCTCCCCCCTTTAAGATATGGAAGCACTCCATGTCTACGTTATGGAGTTTAATTTCCTATAACCGTAGCTTCGGGGTGTCTGTCCTCTTCCCTCTCATATTCCCCCTCCATCTCTGTCCAATTCCTACTCAAGTCCACTCCTCAAAGTTTCCTTCCCCTGGAATGTCTCATATGCGCGCTTGAAAGAGCGTCGCCGCTTCTGACATTTTTGAAAGATTTCCTGTGATAGCGGTGGAATATCCCTGCCACTATCGTCATCTTCGTCAGTTTTGGCGATCGTCAGGAGATGGTCGGAGGTTGGCACTGGTTTTTCCAAGTATCTCTTTAAGAGATTTAAATGGAAAACCTTCTCCTTTCCTTCAATAGAGATCTGGTAGTTAGCCTTAGAAATCTTTTTCAGGACGGTAAACGGCCCTTGCCATCCGATCTTCAGTTGGTTGTTCTCGGTAGGGAGCAACACCAAAACTTTCTCTCCTGCTTCCAGTTCTCTCTCTTCCGCGACTTTCCTGTATCGGTTAGCGTGCTTGGTGCATGCTCGCTTAAAGTTAGTCGTTGCTAGGTCCCAGCCTAGTTTCAACCGTTCCTTTAAAACCGACACATATTTACTGGCTGAGACAACTGTCTCATCAGCCTTCTCGTCTGTCAGAGACTGAAGTAAGGCTTCAAGCGGGCCCTTAATGGGTCTGCCGAATAAGAGTGTAGCTGGCGGAAATCCTGTGGAAGTATGAGGAGATTCTCTGTAGCCAAATAATGCTGCAGGAATACAGAGATCCCAATCTTCAGGTTTCACTTGTGCCAGCTTACTTAGCATCATGGTGAGGTTTCCATTAGCACGTTCCACGAGCCCATTTCCCGCCGGAGTATATGGCTTAGTGTGGATGTGTTGGGTCCTCAAGATCTTAACGATCTCATCCATCAACAGGTTTCGGTATGGAGATCCATTATCCGTCAACACTTGCTGAGGGAATCCCAACCGAGTGAAAATCTGCACGAGGGCTTCTGCGACATGCTTGGCATCTGCGCATGTTAGCGGGATAGCTTCTGCCCATAAAGTGCATGTATCGACTAAGGTCAGGATGAACCTGTTCCTTCTTTTAGTCCTTTCGAAAGGCCCTAAAATGTCGATCACAACCCGTTCGAATGGTGTACCCACTATTGGCATTTCACCCAAAGAAACTGGGGGTGCCCGTTGCTTGGGTGGCACACGTTGGCACTGGGCACAGGATTTGACATATCTGATAATATCAGTATTTACTCCTGGCCACCAATAATGAGTGGTTATACGTTGGTTTGTGGCGTTCTGTCCCATATGTCCGCTAAAGGGAAGAGAGTGCCCCATTTCTAGGATTTGGCTTCTGTACTGTTTCGGTACTAGGAGCTGGTTGTAACCTTGGTCAGGCTTGCCCGTTCTCCGATAAAGTACGCCATCCTCAGAAAAAATGTCCCCGTGCTGTTTGGGTTCCTTCGCCATGGGCAGTTTCCTAAAGCAGGGTGCCAAAGTAGGATCCTTTTGTTGCGCTTCTTTAAGTTCCATAGGTAACAAATTAGGCGCAGGCTCCCGTTCCTTCTTGGTTTGCCCTCTTGTAGTTACTGCTGCCACAATCGGCTCTTCCGGTTTCCCAATACACACGTATCTCCCGCCAAGTATGACTGGGTAGATGGGATCATCCATAACAGCCGCTTTGATCACACCTCTGACAAAGTCAGAGTGTATCTCCACCAATGCGATGGGAAGCGCTGTAGGTGCATCACTCTTACGAACTCCACAAAGTTTGACGGTCTCTCCTGTCTCTTGACCGGGTTTAACCAGCTTTCTGGCAACAATGCAATCGTAAGAAAGCCCCGTGTCAAATAAGCAAGAAGTTTGAGAACCGTTCAAAATAACAATACCTCGCGTTGAGGGTCTATCCCCAAGAGGTTGGGAATCACTGTCAATAATTCCGCCTTGCGAGACTGTTAATAAGCATCCGATGCGTTTAGGCTCGGTGTGCTCGGTCTGATCATATGTCCCGTGCTCAGGGGTTCTCCCTTTGCCACCTTGTCCTTTCTGGCTACGCTGCCATGTAGGTCGGTCGGGTTGATCAGACTGTTTGGGGTGGTTGGGGTACTTGTTCTTGTAGAACTTGGATTTTTCAGGAGGGGGGTTTTGAGGTCCAGTTTCTCTGTGGTTATTTTGGTTAGAAGCCTGAGAAGATTGTTCTAGGTTATGTTTTCGAAAATGCTCCTCTGTCGGTTTCCGCTTTGTGGCCGGTAGTTCAGCCAGCGCATTGTGATAACGCTCAGACTTTTCCAAAATGTCTTCAAGTTTTTCTGCCCCCTGCTCAGCGAGAAATCTCCGGGTATCCGCAGACAAAGTGTTCTTTATTTGTTCAGTTAGAACAAGTTCCTCAAGACCTTCATAGGTAGAGGGGAGCTGCGAAAGCTCAAGACACTTTGTTAGATATCCCTTAAGACGGGATGAGAACTGGTGAAAAGTTTCAGAATTCTCTTTCCGGCTGTTGCGAAACAGTTGCAAAAACTTGCGAGCGTTCATTTCAAAGCGCTCCAGTAACGCTTTCTTCAACACATCGTAGTCGTCTTGTTGGCTACTTTCCAGCTTAGAATAAACATCATAAGCAGAACCTTTTAGGGCCTGGGAAAGTTTCATATTCCAACGCGACCTCTCTAACCCGTACAGAGTTGCAATTTTCTCAAATTTTTCTAACCATGTGTCAATCTTCTCATTTGGACAAGGAAAAGATTCAAGAGTGAAAGACATAGCATTTAGTTGAAGGGATTGAGTGTTAGCAGGGTCAGTTAAGGAAGAATGAGGAGAAGACTCTCCATTGCTGGAGGTAGAGGCAGCACCACGACTTTGGAACTCAAGAGTTTTAAGCGCCAACTCGTGCTGTCTCTCTTCTCTTTCCTTCTCATGCTGTCTCTCCTTCTCTTTCTCTCTTTCCTCATGCTGTCTCTCCTTCTCTCGTTCGTTCGCCCTGCGAATTTCCATTTCTTCATCCATCTTCTTCTGCTGTAAAGCTTCAGCTGCTTTCCTCTCCGCATCATATCTCTCCAGTTCGTCTCTGACAAAAGCTTTCGCTTCCTCTCCTTCCAGTCCCTCCTCTCTCGCTTCGTCCCTGAGGAGTTGTCTAAGCTTTGCCCTCTCGGCCATATTATGTCAGTGACTGGGACACGTGGAGATAGAAAATAGGAAAAAGAATAACCTGGTTCCTACCACTTACGAGAAAAAAAAAATTACCAAAAATCAAAAGATGATATCCTTAACCCTGGGATACCTCCTCCAAAGTAAAATCTAACTATCGCTGCTATTATCGGCAATAAAGCACTTAATGCAAAACACGACTACGCCAACTAAATGGTAGTTAAGATAACTTCTGAAAAATAAGTTGCTACAGTGGAAAAGCAAAAGAATATTGCAAAAATTAAAGAGAAAAATAATCCCTTAATTTTTTTAAAAATCCACTATAAGTTCGCCCCTGAAGTCAGATCGGGTAAGGGAGGGAATTAATCTGGACAAAAAGTCCGAAACACACTCCTTAACTTAGTTCAAACGCCGTTCTGCCTCAGTACCCAGTGAATGTTATACACTCACCACTTTACCAGCATTTAGTATTACAATCAGCAGTTAACATATATCCCGACAAAATCAACCTGTAACCAAAATGTATATTATTCAAAGATGCTGTGGAAAAAAAAAACTTATTAGTTTGTGTGGTCAGCACGCCCGTAAACAGATCGCTAGTCTAGGGGGTAATTTTTTTTTTAAAAGATACACAGTCACAAGACATCACACTCTTACTCTATATCAGAATACAGAATCTTAAGTACAAAATCCAGATAGACGAGTCCACGTTTGTCGTACTCGTCTTCCTATTCTAAGTTCAAAGACCGGAAACGAGTCCCCATTTGTCGTAGATTTCCGATAGGAGAATTAAGACTAGGTTTGGTCCCTTCTGAATAGGTTTGAATAGGTGATAGACTCAGTGAGAGTTAGTGAAAGGTAATAGAATTTCCACACACGTGAGATGATAGATTTTGATATAGTGGCTGTCTCTGAAAGCGAAAAGAATTCTTCTCTCTCTCACCTATCTTCTACAACAGTTGTTACAGCGTCAGACAGACTACACCAATATACATATTACGTATATTTCTATCACTCACAGGCACGCACATACACGTGACGACAGGTAAACACACAGACGTGGGAAAACTATAACAATGATATATATATTATCTAGAACGAGCTGACCAAACACGATTATTTAGTTCAAGAGCGATTTTTAATATCAGGAAAAATCGGCTCACAACATCAAAGAAAGTACATCAAGGAAAATACATATACACATAGTCATAAAAAATCAAGGAAATGTTGCAAGGATGATAGCCCCGTTATATGTTAACTCTAGGTTTAGCCCGGCCCCGTTAAGAGAACAGATGATGGCGCCCGAGTCACAGATACATAGGGTTTGAGTCTAAGAGTTTTTCTTTGTTTTATCTCGTAATTATATGCACAGAGTTTGAAAAAAAAAAATCTGATTTAACCTAAGACAAAAACACAAGAACTCTAGCCTTAGCAACAAATTATGCAGATTGGAAAAAAAAAATTAGGACAGCAACAGGGTGTCAAAGATATAATAGTGAAAATATCACTCAGACCAGCGTACACTCATTCATTCCGCCATGGCTTCTCATTCAGGTACTCACGACTTTGCTCGCTGCCTCTTGGAACACATTGATTTTAGATTTTCACACAGACTCAAAAAATGCAGTCTTCTGCCAAGAAGTCCCCAGTTCCAAAAGACGTATTTAACTTGGAGTCTCCGGGAACGACTACTTGGGTATGCAAATTTGTTCAAATGTCTGATTAAGTCACCTAACAATTATTCCAGGCGCGGGAGTTAGCAGAGCACAGTGTCAATAGCGTAGGTTTCTAAAAAATGATGAATGTCAGGTCGGTGCCTTCTCTCAGTATAGGATTCACTTTAGTCACACCACAGATTTGTCCACAAGATATAATCTAGTCGGGAAATGATTGTTAATATTCACGCCACCAGGCAGCAAATTATATAGAGTTTCTAGAAGAAATTAAGTGCTGGCTCCAAGGTCCAGTATTTATCATTACAGTCTTTGAAAACCCGTTATAGGGATATTAGTATTTCTGTCTAACTTGCACCGTCAGATCAGTGTTACTTGAGAAAACCCACGTGGTTCAAAATAAGGACTGTCTATTTCTTCACAAGTATGGAAACTACTACTAGGTGCTGGTAAAGTTAGGGTCACCCCAAAACTTTCACTGTGTGGAGGAAAAATAACACATATAATATAATAAACAGAATCTGTACTGGTTAAAACTTACATTTAAACTTGCAAGCAGAGAGCTTTGCTTATCATTTAAACTTCCCGTGACGTAAGTTATATTTAAAAATCAGCAATCCTCATAAATTAAGAACACGTGCGTATTCCGTCACCATTCATGAGGCTGGATTCTAGAGTTTATACGTTAGTTTAGAAAAATACACTCGACTGAGTATTAGCAGTTAAATTAAATTTATAAATAGCTACAATTGCCGTTATAAGCTAGAAATTTTAATTTTATCCTGCTTTCCACTGAATGCTTCCCTAGAAAATATAATAGCCTACCACTTTATTTCTCTTCTGCGCTAAAGAAATAGATTAAAATGAATTAAGCGATTTAACACTTTAACACTCACAAAATCTATATATCTATCATATTAATTACCTCAACCACAGAATTACAGGTAGTCGCACAACTTAAGAATAAAAATGCTGAAAATATTTCTGGAAGTCTAGAAGTTCGACAAATTGCCGAAACAAACTGAGATCTTCGCTAACAGCTATTCTGTTTTCGAGCGACCTATCTACTGTGGAGTCTATGAGCGAGAATGAAATTAAAGTTTCAAACTTGGCCAATATCTTAAAATCAGACAAAGGGCCCAAACTTATTTCGCCAAGCGAAATTATCTCCCCTACTCCCAACATTTACGTCCGCTTAACGCGTGTCGTAACTGTCACCTACTGACCACGATGTACGCGTGTCAGTTTCAAATCCCAGACAGCCTGACTCCATTTCAGGGCAGTTTTAGGCTTCATAGAGAGTAGAAAGAGAATGGTGACACCATTGTATATATATATATACACGGATATATATATATATATATATATATATATATATATATATATATATATATATATATATATATATATATATATATATATATATATATATATATATATATATATATATATATATATATATATATATATATATATATATATATATATATATATATATATATATATATATATATACACACACACACACACTCACACACACACACACATATATATATATATATATCTGAAAATGATCCATTTGTTTTCTGTAGCTCTCTTGAACACTCTTTCATCTATCTCGATGGCCTGAGAATTCATTCGCAGGTGCTTCAGAAACATTTAGTGGACAATGAAATCTTGGAGGAAAGCGAATGTCGCCTGATGCTTACATCAGTAGATACAATACTTAAGAGAGGTATTGTTTTATCTATCTCTAAGTTTCTGGTACAAATGTGGAACTAATGTGGCCGTGGACATATAAGCTGGCTGATAATGTTGATGGCTGTCTACTATTTCTTACTTCTCTATCCTGTATAACTACTATGATCGTATAGGGCTTGTATCTCTACACCAAACTGTAGGCATCTTATTATTTTGATGGTGGTAAGATAACTTCATTCTCACAAACGACAAAAATGTTCATAATTGACATATGATGGATGATCTCAACGGTCAATGATTGACTTCACTCTGACAGCAGTAACAGATTAACGTTGAAATTTATTTACAAGATCAAAAGGTTGAAGAAAATAATATGTTCATTTTTACTCTCTCTCATTCTTGTTGTCTCAGTACTGATAACTGTCACTAGTGGCTAAGGTGGTCACGACTTGAAAACCACTGTAGTAAATATTTTTCTTGTCATAATTTTCTTCATATGAACTCGCAGTTTCTATTATTCTGGTTTCTTCCTATCTTCTGTTTTCTTGACTTGGCGTGTCTTAGTGAGACTGACCTTCCGCCATGGATGTTGGTTTACCAAGTTATTCGTCTGTTTGCTAGTTCTGTCTCTTGTCTATTCTACTGCACTTCTAGTAAGATGCTCGTACATGTTCAACGTACCTGGTTGTTTCGAAAATACACACTTTCTCTTGTACTGGTAACACTGACAATCTTTGTTCTCAGAATAATATAATGAACTGTCATCTCTACTTGTGGCGTACCAAGCGATCAAGTGTCTGAATGATAATTATTTCTTTTCTGTGACCAAAGAATCAAGCAAAATCACTTTGGCTTATCACTCGATAAAACTCTCAATTGCGCATGCCACTTCATAGTCATTTTAACACTTAGGAGAAAAACTGAATACTAACAACTCAACGCTATCGCGTTTCAAATCTGACTGATCAAATTGTTGAACAACGATTTACAACGACAACTATTTTCCGAACCTTCTAGAACAAAACAGCTCACTCTAAATATAAATTTCCCGTGCAATTTGCAGTCCCGTAGCTGAACTCACTCAGAAAGATAGAACTCCAAACTCAACTTTATAAAATTATCGGCCAAGGTCAGTCGCCCTAAATTTTGTGATCAAGGGATGTCAACCCTACTCTTGTCCCCTTCCAGATGTATCATGGATTGTTGCCTTTAGACTACCAATGTAATTTCTCTCATAACTGTCAAACTCATAAAAATTTACTTGTGCCTGAGTTTCTCTTACCCACCTGTTACATTATCTACCTCACCTGTAAAAAAAAAAATTCTCTTAGAGAGAAAATTTTTCCCTTTTTTACAAAAACCTATCTTGTCTACTAAATCTATCCTTAGCCTATCGTCACTGTTCGTTTCTCTGTCTTTCTGTTACAAACAGAAATCTCTTCCTCTATCTATGGAGTCTCTCAAACCTTACTCATCTGTGCCACTCTTCATCAAAAATAAGTTTACATTTCCAATCATATGTATAAGACACAATATTTACCGTTACCTTAGTTCCTGAACAAGGCAAACAATACAATCATTTCCAGTTACCTTGTCCTGATGCTACATGCGCCAAAATTTTCAAATTTAGCTTAATAACAAAATTATGCATCTTATCGCCATACTTATTTCATTTTCATATTTCATCTCATCCAAAAATTTTTTTTCAATAATATGACACTCTTACTGTAGACCTCTTCCACATATACCATACAATCATATCAAATTTATCATTCTTCCCTACGCTCCATCTTTTTTCTGATGTTGTTTATAGAACCCACTATTTATTGTCATCATCATATCTTCTCCATTCATTCTTAGTTTTGTCCATGTAAGTGCCTGTTACTGGATTATTTACAAAATTACACAAGTCCAAGAATTTTTGTGCCGTGAATAAGCGCCATTGCAGTCTGCCCTGTTCGTGGAGCTTCTGTAAAGTTTGGCAATTCACGGCAGGGGAGGTTGTAGATAAATCTAAGCCTACAACGGACTTTGCCTTATCGGGAGAGGGAGACACGAGACATCAGTGTAATTGAAGAAAACTGGGTACGCAGTTTGTACCTGGCGCCCAGTTACGTCCGCAACACTGAGAAGAATTAGAAGTTCTCTTGACGCGAGGAAACCTATACCTCCGCGGGGGACTTGCCTCTAAATATGAGCTCTTAGCTCGTAAAGGCCCAATACCAAAAAAGGTACGTTGCTTGGGGTTGTTCACATACTGCCACAATAATGCAGTAGGCCTAAACCCGAAGCGGGTTAACTCGTCGGTTTGAAGAATTGAGTGTCATCAGCAGTGATAAAATCTACAGCCTTAGCCAAATAAATAAATAAATAAATAAATAAATAAATAAATAAATAAATAAATAAATATATATATATATATATATATATATATATATATATATATATATATATATATATATATATATATATATATATATATATATATATATATATATATTTACCAAGGGCCCCTTCATCAGTATTCGGGAAAGGAGAGAGGGAGATCATGCGTTTCTAAATGCTAACGGGAGAAGGTGCGTGACGAAAAGCAACTCATCGGAGCCTCAGACAAAGACGATAGCGTCAGAAAGGCACTGAACAGAAACAGAGGAGAGAGAGGGGAGTTAGCGGTTTCCTCAGGAACAGTAGGGTTAGATAGAAATACTTAGAGAACAGCATCTGAGGTAGTGCTGCAGAATCCATTAGCGTAGCATTTCTTTGTGGTGTGTTAGATAGTTGTGCACAACCGCCTAGAGCGCCTTTGAGACAGTGTAGTTATTTAGTTTATAAATCGTCAGCGGGACAGTGTGTTTAGTTAGTAACAATAGTGTAGTTAGGAGTGGTGGCTCTTACTTAGAGACCCTCGCCAAGTATATTTCTTTATCCTTAGTTGTTTTCGTGCAGGTGTGAAAAAGAGCGTGGTAATTTATATTGTGTCTTTCACTTGATTTGTTCTGTTTTTTTTTCAGGTTGTGCGAACTCGCACGTTATTGTTGTTTGCTGTGGTATTGATTTGTTGTTTAATAAACTATAAAATGTACACTGGATCAGTTTATCTTTAACTATACTGTACTTGTATGCTTTGACTGTATAGTGGTGTCTGTGGATAACTTAGTGTAACCTTATCTCCTTTCTGGTAGTCAGAGGTGGTGAGACAGTAGCTAGTAAATAAGTCACAAGTGGCGAGGGAGAGTCAATCTAGGTTCTCATCCTTGAAGCTATAAGTCTCATCCTTCCACATTCACTGTAATTCTCATCTTAATCTATCTTCTCAGACTTTCCTCAAAACTGGTGTCTTGTCTCTGTACTCAGACAGACTCTAATTAAGCCACTCTGTGACAGTTGCACACCTTTCCACATTGGACTGTCGCTCTCTCCACCGTCCATTATAAATTGCCTAGACTTCTTCCTAGCCTCAGATCCACTTAAAGACCGTTTCCCATGTCTTCCTCTTTTCTTCGTCTCTATTGTCTCAATCGTATATACTTTGTTTATCTCTCCCCATTATGTACGCTTAAGTTCCCTTCTCTGGAACTTTTCTTCCATACTCTTTATACTTCAATATCTCTGCCATCTCCATGGCTTCTCATACTTCTTATACTCTTATGTCTTTGCCATCCCCTCTATGGCTTTATACTCTTATATCACTGTCATCTCCATGGATTCTCATACTCCTTATACTCTTATATCCTTGCCGTCTCCTCTATGGCTTCTCAAATTTCTTATACTTTTCTTATATCTTTGCCATCTCCTCTATGGCTTCTCACATTTTTCCATATCTACTTTCTTATCTCTCTTTTGGCATTTCCTCCATTTAATATTCCTCTCTATGTGTTCGAAGAAGACTAGCTTCTCACAAAGTCTTCTCAAGACTCTGGCAACCGCCGCAAAAAAAAATCTCTGTCCTCCTCGACTCCATTATCTTCTTCGTTCCCTCTGGAACTGCCATTTCTATATTCTCCTTTATCTCTACATCTGATTTTCTCAATTTTTTTCGCCATTTCCTCTATGGCTTCTCACATTCTTATATCTCTCCTATCTCCTCTATGGCTTCTCATACTCGTTATACTCTTAAATTATCTTATCTCTTTGCCATGTTCCCTATGGCTTCTCATAGTCAGTGTACTAATGTTTGTGCCACCTCCTCTATGGCCTCTGAGAACTCTCCATACAAACTCTTGTGCCCCCTCTTTTCATTCCACCATCACTTCTATCTCAGAACTTTACCCTCTCTGAGAATTAATCTTAATCCCAGTGAGCGGAAAACTTTTATAACATGTAGATTGAATAAGTTTACATTTACCTCTACATTGGTTGAAAAGGTTAACACTGTAATAAGTATGTGCATCATTTCTCTCATCATTCACTCAATGCTCCATATGGAACTTAGGACTACTTTTGCTTTTCGTTCTCTATAAGAAACTTGCATAAAGCAGTCACCAGTCCTCGCAGAGTTGGTTCATGAAATCATCATTCTATATGCTGAGGTTGCCAGCCACGTATGACTTGGACACCCATTAGCAGTTTTCACATATTGATATTCACACGTCACTATATACATATTAGTATGTAAAATATAGAATTATAAATGCACAACTCACCCCAAAATTGTCTTTGGGATCACAGACTCCTGGCTCAGAGAAACAGTTACGGCAACTTGTTTGATGCCTCTTACATGCGGTCTGTGATGTTATTTTACAATAAGTTCCCACTCTGACTTCGTGTTCATATTCCTAGGATTCCGGTTTTCCGTGTTAATAAAGGTAGAGTTTTCCTGGGAAATAAGTCCTCAAGATGCTCAAACAAGGTTGGAATTCTGATCTTATTCTTTGCTATGGCCTGCTCTCTTGACGAGTTGAATTTCACAGTGCTTTCCCCCGACTAAAGTGTCGAGGTATATTGCAACTTTCGTCCCACGCACGTTGTTGTTTACTATTAGACCAGGCTTCAATCAGACATGTTGTTATGTTTACATCTCGAATGCGGCCAATAGTTACAATCATGCGTGGTTTGATGGGGTCTATTCAAAACATTTCATCATAGGAAAATTCTGCGTGTTATTTAAAAGGTCACTTTCCAAATATGGATTTGTTATATCCGTCGATTCGCGGTAATTATTGCACTACAACTCCCTACATTATCACAAATAATGTCTTCGGAAGCTATTAAAATACTCCGTCTTTCAGGTGCATGTCTGTAATATGTCCACAGACGGATAACTTATCTCCCCGTCCTTGTGCAAACACCGACCCTCGTTTAACCATCTGGGCTGTGACTCTTCACGACAGTAATTAGGGAATCACAATAGCCATATCAGCTCTAAATAAACTTGCTAGGCGTACGTCGTGCTCAATGTTTGGTACACGAGAATATTACCAACATGACTGTCGGTCAATATTGCATCACCTGTCTACTTTCTCAGCAGGTATGGTCAGGTAAACAGACAAGACGAATTATTACGGAGAAGAAGTGCAAACAATGACTCTAAAATAACAATACTGCCGGAGAGAAAAAGAGAGCGAACCCAATTATGTGACAATCAGTCTACGTAATGACAAAGATAAATGAGGCTATATGAGAGCGAACGTGGCAGACAAATATCTAGCTCTCTCGACACCGCGAAGGGTATGTCTTCACGTTCAGATGTACGCCTTATATACTCAATGACTGTGACACAGAAATGACAGACAATCAGGAGAAGAAATGAAATGCAAGATTCATGAGTGCTTTCACGAAATATATCGATGTACACAAATGAAAGATTCATAGGTGCTTCTTACGAAATCTATAGATGTACAAAAATGAAAGATTCATAGGTGCTTCTTACGAAATCTATCGATGTACAAAAATGAAAGATTCGTGGATGCTTCTTACGAAATCTGTCGAGGTATAAAAATGGAAGATTCGTGGGGGCTTCTTACGAAATCTATCGATGTACAAAAATGAAAGAATCATGGATGCTTCTTACGAAATCTATCGATGTACAAAAGTGAAAGATTCATGGGTGCTGTCACATAATTGGTTTCGCTCTCTTTTCCTGTCCGGCAGTTTTGAACTACCTTTGTTGTGCGTATTAATTATGTGAACTATTCGATTGTCGGCACATTCTATTTTTCTACTTTCCGATAGTATTGGTATTCTCGAGTCATTGTTTACACTCCTTCCATTCATTTGTGTCGTGTTTGTTTACCTGAGAGTTTGATACAAATAAGACCAGACTGGCGGGCAAGGTAATTCTTGTGTAATGACGCGCAGTGGTTGTTTGCATTGGGAGTGCCGGTCAATGATCGAATCTGGTGGCATATTACAGACACACCTGAATAAACATCGGGACGAGCTTCTTACAAGCAAGATGGATGTAAGGGATTGCGAGTGTAAACATTACCGAGAATAGACGGATATAGCAACTACTTAAACGGAAAGTTGACAGAATTTTACAAACGCAGAAAATTGCATGAGGAAAGTCAACGTAACACGAACTTTTGAATGTATTAGCTGGCATTTGAGGCGCGAATAGACATTCACGGTGATTGGAAGTTTTGTCGGATACGCCACATGAAAGCGTGGGCCGAGAACTACGATATAACGTAGAACATTTTAGATATACAACACTGCATTCCAGAATCGCCAAGTCTGACGGCTCAGACTGAAGCCAGGAAAGAGTAGAAGTTAGGATTCTGACCTTATAGGACCGGATAAAACACGTATCGGAACTCCTTCTGAACACTACAGCAAGGAAGATTTACCGTTTAATACGTAAACCGGACTCCTACGGAACCTACTCACAAAAGTCACAGAGGGATTCTATACTAGAAATAATAACCCAGACGTAAGTTCGAGGCATCTGCATCAAGATGCTAAGACTATTCTACTGAGCCAGAATTCAATTTCCAACCTGTATTGGGTTCGTGGTACGAGACCAGTTCGTGGTTTTGATAATACAAGACCATTCGTGCTACGAGTCTGTGATTCAGAAAACTGATTGTCGACACCATACAGCTACATCTGACGGGCCTGTGAAGATACTCAGCACTGACAACAGGAGAGGTTATCCCCTGCGCCTTTCGCTCGGGACGTGCCCTTCATCACAGAGAGACGAATTGACAAACAACAGCAGCAGCGCTCACCGATTATCAGCTAAGTCTTATTAAACAGGCCACAGCAACGAACATTTACTTTCCATCAAGTATCGATGGCGATAACATAATCTTTTTGCACCCCATCGAAACATAACCTTGTTTATTTTTAAATGTTACATAATAATTGATCATTAAATGTGTTATATGTTGTTTTACAAATTCCTAGTTGACTCAGTTATTATAGATAGGAGTGCACACGTATGAATCCATATCTTTAATATATATATTTACACCTATAGAGTCAATAAAAATAATAATTATAAGAAGAAGAATTTCACTATTAATTCAGTTGGAGGGCTTGAAAGAGCTAAATTAAATAATACTTATTCACAAAAGTTGTCGGGCAGAAAAAAGTTAACATTGCTAAGACACATTCAGCATTGTTCTTGACTTCTGAAATATCTTGCGAATACTCCTTCGAGCTAAACGCATCATCATCCTTCTATCTCTATCTCTGTCAAGAGTAATCTTGTGCGAAGGGAGACACTTTTGAAGACCCACATTAGTTACTCTAGGTTTTGGCCATTGTTGGACCATCGCTGCAGAGAAAAGGGGAGACAACCCGTGACATTTGCTTCTTACGAAATCTATCGATGTACAAAAATGAAAGATTCATGAGTGCTTCTTGCGAAATATTTCAATGTACAAAAATGAAAATGCCCCGGCAGCTTCCCGAGGGTCTCTAAAGAGACTAAGATAGGACTAATGCTACCCATGGCATGTCGTAAGTGCGGCATGTGAGGCTGTGCAAAAGGTTTTTAACATTATAATGTAAATTAAACTATTAAAGAAACCACAGTTACGTGAACATATGAATTTTTTGGTGCCGGTTTAATGCAAGGGGGGAGGGGCAGCTGCAGTGGCGGCAGCATAGGGAGTAAAAGGGAGAATGAATGAATGAATGAATTAATTAATTATTTAATTAATAGATGAATGAATAAATGGATGAATGAATTTATGAATTAATTAATGAACGAAAGAATGAATGGATGAGTGAATGAATGGATGAAGACGTGCCAGCTACCACGATGAATGCAAAACGCTAACATGCTTCAACTGTTTTCTAAGTTTTTACTGAGTACTTTTACTTCGGCTCCAACGTGATGAATTAAGAATAAAGGCTTTAGCTTAAACAGCATTAGGTTAGACATTATTGTTATCTGAAATGAAGAACATTCTGCAGAAAGCAGGATCAAAGGGAAAGACATGGCACAAATTTAGATATATTTAAATACTTCTCACGCCAAAAAAAAACCAGATAAGCGAAAGAAAACAAAATTTAAACAAGAAATGAAAGGAGAAAAAAATCAATTCTGAAAATGTAAAGAAAAGCAACCTATTTAAAAACTGCAAATGTAAGTTTAAGCACGATTGTCTGTGATATTCAGCACCGATCCTATGGTATTTTAGTAAATCATGGACAATCAGTAATTAAACAATACAATCAATAGAGGCAACACATGTTATTTTACTGAAGAAACTCAAGGCCATCATAAAGGGGAAAAAAGTCAAACTGGCAATGTCCTTAAAGTCACTAATGCAAAACAGAAGCCTATTAAACGAATGTGAAAGAGACAGTCTATTTATTTAGCATGTTGTGAAAAGAAGAAAGTTAGAACACACTGTGACAACAGGCAAGACTGATGGAGCAAAAAGATGAAGGATAACAGAAAGTGAAGGCAAGACAATCTGCAATAATTAAAAAAAAAAATAATATAAGAATAAAATACTGGAAAAATTGCGTGGTGAGTAAGCCAGCTATATTGCTTGGGAATAGTTCCTCCTCCTACTGGACCTAGTATAGTGAAGTCTCTAACACTTCACTTCTCTACATCAGTATCTGCTATGGGACTACCTTTACCCTTTGTCTACTCTGGTACAAACCGGGGGTAGCTCGGGCAGTGCGCGCGGTGCGGCTTGGGGGATTGCGACGAAATTTATTTCACCAAAATAAATAAATAAAACCTTGAAGTTTTTTTTAAAGACCCAGAAAAAGGACAAAGAAAAATTTCAAAGTAAAGAATTAATTGCTTTTTATAACACGGATAGTGTCCCTATGAGAGCGTCATATGTCATTGTTAAGTTATTTTATACTGATAGCGGGGGAGTTAAATGTTTGAGATCCTCACATGTGCGTCTAGTATTTTGTAGACGCACATTTGAGTGCATCTAAGTAAATTGTATGTTTAATTATTTGCGTATGACCGTGCACCATTCTTAAACGGGTATGGCGCGGTTTGTCGCCGTGATCTGTTGCTATCCAGCAAACGTACTTAAGGCAGATCCCGATATCCTCCGTCTTGTATAGACGTGAATTTTTTCGTGTGCTTACCCTTAGTTCAGGAAAGACATGGTCATAAAGTAATTATAATCATCTATAAGATGAAGATGTCGTTCTTGATGAGAAAATACTAAGACTTGCTTAATTTGAATATTTAGCCAGAAAACGGTTTATTTTTAAGTATCTTGCCTCCGATACTTCGTCTCCTGTAAATGTTATGGCAGAGCTTTAATTTGACCAGATATGTCAAATTGCTAGTGCGTCCCCTCTAACGCTAGGAGCTGATTGAAGCGTAAAGGAATATATAACTACGTAAAGAATATGAACGGTCAATTCGACAGAACCATGTATACCACCAGGCCGTTAACCTTGACGTCGTAACGGCGAGTGCTGTCAATCAACGTCCATGTTGATTATTATATATGCCAATGTATATACTGTCAGAACAATATCGATGAACTGTACTTGCACATGATGTCAACGTCTTTCCTGTAATTGTGATGATATCCGAAATTTCACCGATCAAAATACAGCATATAGTTGTTTGTAGGTATAAAATAACATAGGAATTACCGCGCCACCAAAATACTAGCTTTTTTAAACTCGGTCTCTAAAGGGTTAACGCATAAAAACGATAGTAGAATAAATGCCAATGTGACGTCACAGACTTGCAAGCCTTTAACCAAAACGCACGTTTGAATGTTAGTATCGTTAGAAATTGTGTATTTCTTGGAAAAGGGAGAGAGAGGGGGAAATAGTACGGAGTCCTG
The DNA here is from genome assembly GCA_024509875.1 of Oreohelix idahoensis. Lineage (NCBI taxonomy): Eukaryota > Metazoa > Mollusca > Gastropoda > Stylommatophora > Oreohelicidae > Oreohelix > Oreohelix idahoensis. The sequence continues at coordinate 41,878 of JAMPIV010004886.1, forward strand.
TTTAAACTATCGTCTGCATCTCGAAACTGAAACTAACTGTCCCAATCGAGCGATAGGAAAAATAAAGACTAAAAAAAGACGATTAAAATGCTACTAATTAGTTATTAAATGTATCATATTCTTTAGTCTAAAATATTATTTTACTGTAGGAAGAAAGATATATTATTGGCCTAAATATAGAGGAAAACGAAAATGGTAAAAATAATAGCCAGAAGTATGAAATCTTATGCATTAGATGACAGACGGTAGACTAAGTAAATATTATCGTTCTGTATTAAAATGACTTAGATAATACTAGCGATATGATAGAATGAAGACATATATAGACGTGCATGGGGCTTCTTTACTGATGCTGGCCATATTAAGGGGTGTCTCCTGATTTGAAAATAGTAGGTTAACTTTTTGAAAAAAGACGCGTAGGAACGGAAGTCCCCTGATTGGTTGCTTAGAATAACTAAGAAGTGGGAAAAAATATACAGAGAGACCAGCGTTCCTCGCCACTTTCAAATTATAGTTCACGTGTGTAGTTATTGGCGTATACAGACAAGTTGTGCTCACATGCCTTCGCTGTTCTGATAGTCAGCAGGAGATTCTGTGTGACCATTTATGGCCTGTAATTAACTTACATAGTGAAGAAAAAAAAATTCGATATTTCGGTAAGACCAACATTTATATAATTATTATTGTATTTGAAAATGTGTTTGCCATATTGATTAAGAATGAATATTTGAAGGGTAGAGTTCCAGTCGTACAAGTGCCACTTCAACATGTTACGTAAAATCATTAAATAGGGTTAGATAATCTTATAGCTTCATGTAAAAGCCCTACAGCTTTACTTGTACTTTGGGAGATAAAAGAAAATATATATATAAAGAGGGAAGCCAACATCAAACTTTGTGTTGTATCACCGAGTTGCTAAGAAAGATATTGTCCTTTGTAGAAAAGCCAGACAGGCTTTCTGACATTGTGGGGAAAGAACTTAATAAAATCCTTACAGTTTTACTTAAAAGTTGGGATAAAAAGAAATTAATAAGGGAAAAGACTTTAATGAATAATGTTTGAGTTATAGCCAGAAAATCACTGGCCATCTTTATTATTATTTATTCAGGTTATTACCTGAATGTATTTACGAAATTATAATATTGTATTATGACTAGGAAGGTGTAAAAACATATGTTTGAGATACTTAATGATAAATAGAGCACTCTACCAGATGGGGACTATGATTATTTATATATTTTTTTCTGATTTTTGATCTGTTGATACCTGTAAACCTGTTAAGAACGGAGATAGGTCAGAATATTATTTTGAGGGAAATTAATCCTCTACTTCCAAAGTTTCTGGGTGAGAAACTGAAGTGAGCCAGTCACGTTTGTGTTCAACAAAAGTACCTGTTTGAGGCCATATGAATTGAGTGCCTTACCTTATCTCGAATCCTGAAAGCTGTGCAGTGCTGTGTGCATGCAGACTTATAACCAGGACATCGCAGAATTTTCTACACATATCTAAAGATAATCCCTTGTGTTTTGGGGCCTTGTTAATTCACTGACTGATCCTCCACCACCGATTATATCAACAAGATTATAAAATAAGATGACATTATTGATCCCCCAAATATGTGCTTAAGTTTGGAAGAGAGTATTACACTAAGAACACTTCCTAGTTCAGGAAATAATAGACTTTAGTAGTTAAACTGGTATGTGTGTAAATATATCTTGACGTTTAATCTTTTATGAATCAACTCAATTATAATTAATACATTTGTAAAAAATTGTTCAGACCAAAAATTCAATAGTGAGTTGTTTACTTACTTATTTATTAACCTTAAAGTGTGGTTGTTGTTATTTTCTTCACATACATTGCATATACCCTAGACATCTAGCTACACAACACCCATACATCAGGACATATAAATTGGGGATAATATACATAGCGGGTGGTAGTCATTGGTGGAAGCAAGACAGGTTCTCTGACATATATTTAGAAATTAAACTTCCTCAGGGGCTTGCATAGCTGACTTCACATCTGCTACACAAATATATACATAATTAATATCAACCCACCACAGTAATAAATCGTATCGTCATTCACGTTCAACAATGGGTCCAGTATGCCTTACTTACCAATTGGTCAGTCTTATGACCCAATCGTTACCGTTACGTTTGTCTTGTCATCATTACCCATAACGAAGCGACGGCCCACAACAACATTTGCACCATAAGTCACCAATATCAGAAACGCATCGGTAAGAATCATTCATAATGAATAATGACATAATGTTTGGTTTTGGTTTGGTTTGGTTTTAAGGATTGTCTTCATTGCACACGACAATTCCACCAGTGCTCCTATCTCCTCCCTTATATCACACAATGAGGATCTCAGCACAGTGCACGAAACGAAGTTACATACAAAAATTTATAAGAAAAATAAACGTATAACGTTTTTGAAGAAAGCTACAGTGAATATCACTAGCAACAATTACAGTCTGATCCAACTCAATAGTATGAAATTGAGTCTAGTAAGAGTACAGTATATACATTGCTTCACGGTAGGGGTTAGGTGGAGGAGAAGGGTTCACGACATCTCTTACCACCTTGAAAAATCCCTAAGGCCTGCTCTGAGTACAAAAGCGGCAGAAGACTTTCTAATAAAAATCTGTGAGTCCTTCAGGTCTGAATAGATATGTTTATTCTTCTTGGCACTTAATTGAATGGTTATTGCAGTGTCTACGCGGCTTAGCAGTCGCGACACAATCCAAGCTTAATTATAATTAAGCTGTCAGCGCAGCAAATATTCAGTAATCCGCCACAGTAAGGAAAACAGCGACAGACCAAAAAATACACGGAGAAGAAAATTGGTGTCTGACATCAAAGAGATAAGTAAAATATGGAAAGACGTTGAGCTGATGGCACAGGATTTGAAGGCTTGTGCGGTGATACCATGAAGAGCAAGGTGTGTAACTATTATGAGAAGATAACTGTCTTTCTAGTATGTGAAATAATGAGAGTGTAAGATTCTTTTGGTTTTTAAGAAAAAATTGGTGGAATAGTTTCACGAGTCCAGCACATGAGAGCTAAACCGTTATTCTGGACTTCTTATAAAACAATGTTTGATATGTCTGGAGAAAGGTTAATTCCGCGGAGAATAAGTTTAAACAAATAAAGAGGGGAAACACGACATCTGTAAACAGTAAGTAAATAAATAAATAATACACAAAGGTATGTTTCAGGCACTCGTGAGAAATAAAGAAGTAGAAAACTAGAAAACAGAAAAACAACAGAAGTAATAGGCTTACCGAGGACTCGAACCCAAGACCTTCAGAACGACACCACCGCCTAGCTACCGGAGCAAATCGTTACTATTCACTCTCCCAACTAGGACCGCATGAATGAGTTGAGTGATACCATGTAACTGAATTAAGCCTGATGATTGGATGAGAGAATGAATGGGAGGGTTGAAGTGAGAATTGTCCAAACAATGAGTCGTAAGGCAGCTTCCGATATATACAGCTGAGTTACAAAAAAAGAACACATTAGAGTTTAAGCCTGCAAATCGTTGTTGTGATCCAGTTTTAAGTGAGTTTGGATGGCAGCTGATTGAAGTCCATAGTGAAGAAGAAGCAAATTAGTGTTCAGTTGTGACAGGGATAAATTCTGAACTGTTGTCTCACAATTGCTGATGTAGAGTTCATACAAGAAGATGTCAAGCGGGAAAACTGAATTGCAATCATGTAAGGTAAGTGAACGAGTTAAATTGCTTGTGGAAGCTAGTTTCTCATCATAATGTGGTACAAACGAAACAGAAAAGGGGCTAATATTATAATATATTAGTCCTTAATGTCAGAGGTCACATGTTTATTCCTTATGGCAACTGACTGAATAAGTTGCGCGTCTAAACGGTCTAGCAGGCGTGATATTAGTCAAGCTCAATTATATTTAAGCAGCTAGTGATAACTAAACCTGATCAGGCATTGACATTCATCTGATATACGCAACAATAAGCCTATTTGGTAGAGAACTGAATGTTGAGACATTGTTAACGCTGTTGCTGTAGGTTGATGCACAGCGTATTCCCAAAGTTCATAGGCAAGACCAAGGAACAGGTATTCAGTACAAAATACTGTCACATAGATTTGCTTAGATCATCAAATCGAAGAGGGTTTTAGCAATGCCACAGTTTATTTCACAGAAACAAGCGATGACAACAGAGTACACAAGTAGCTTACGCCAGTCAAACGCGATAATATCTAACCGACTTATACGAACCACAAATACTGCGGTGCATATCCATAAACAGCAAAATACAGAAATTATCCAAGCTCCTTCAGCACTATAATACTGGATCCACTTCCATTCTAATGGCTCGTATCACAAAGAAACTGCCGTTGTCGACAACATACAATTGTTTGTCCCAAAACCAAATTTTCCACTTCGAGATCTTTCAGTCCGAAAGACTATTACAACTCACTCCTAAAAACACCAGAAAAGTTAACAGCTCTCTGTCTCCCCTTCTCTCTCTCTCTCTCTCTCTCTCTCTCTCTCTCTCTCTCTCTCTCTCTCTCTCTTACTCTCTGCCAAATATCAAGCATAAACCGTTCACACCTGCAGAATACAAGAAAGTAAAAATATCACAACAGTACACAAAACAACCCCCCCCCTCCCACCCCCTTCTTTTCCATCACCCTTGTCACGGAACAGACATAAAGAGTTGACTCGAGTCCAGTTATATCGAGAGACTGTTAGTAAGCTACATCATTGTCGGATATGTGACCGGAATGACATATGGTTGCTATAGGTTTCGACCTTCTTGCTAGTTTATTAAAATGTCTTTCCCCAAGCCCCTTAGCTTCCACGTTGAACCTTTCTTCACATTACCCACTTTCCTAACTCACTCTGTATTGTTATTCCTTTCGTTCTCTGCCCCTATTGTCTTCTCTCTCTCTCTCTCTCTCTCTCTCTCTCTCTCTCTCTCTCTCTCTCTCTCTCTCTCTCTCTCTCTCTCTCTTATTTTTGAAATTTAACTTAACTCATCGCTTTTGTTCGGAGGATAAACCTCCTCATTGCCAGTACTGTGTGTTAATTATTCCATTAGCCCTGTAGTTATCTATATTTACTGTCCCATTCTTTGCTTCCCCGTCTACCTGTAGCCTTCTACAGCACAAAGAAAGGAAATGGGTCTCCAAAGCTCAGGATCAATATAATTAATTTGTAGTGTTTGTTTTGGTGATACATTGCTATTTAATAGTTTTTTTGCAGTCCATGTGAAGTTTTGGTACCACTCGGACTTTCTATATTCAATCCCACACGTGCAATTACTATAATGATTGTTTTGGATTAATCTTTTGTAGACATATTTCTTGCAAACCAGTAGAAAGTGTTTAATTGTATTTAGTTTATAAATGAATTCTCCTATCCTAAAACATCCCGTTTGCATCCTGAGCTGGAACATTTTATCAACTGGTATTATCAGTTCCATTCCTATTTGGCATTTTGTCACGAGAGGGTTGATTGTTATGGAATTATAAAGTATCCTGAACACAAAGTTGTATCAGGTGATACCAGGATAGTGCCAGATAAGATACTGGTCTAACAAGTAATACCCCCTTCTCTGAAAAGAGTAAGGGTGTATAGACATCAAAGGTAGGATCAAGCTGTATAAGTTCCTAGAGAAGATGGTAATGTATTACTCTAAGTTCCTACTTGCTCCTCTCAAGATCCTCCTCTGTTAATATTAATAGCTCTGCTAGGGGTATTAACTAAACTATCTACCAACAAAAACTGTAACTTAACTTAAATAATTTAAGTAAGTCTGCTGGTAAATATTTACAATTTATTTTTACAGGTTTTTCTTTTCTGTTTGAAAAGCTGTCAAGAAAATCAAATTTTAATTACACCATTTAAATAAATAAAACATTTGAAAATAGTTCAAAAGTATCAAAAGTCACTAAAGCTGTAGAAAGTTCTTGTCTCTTCGTTGAGCTCACTCTGCTTGTAATATATTTATATCTTAAGACCCATCTAGTCTCACAGTTAATAAATGATTGTTTATACTGGCTATAACCATGCTCAAATAGATGTCATTAGATATTACTGTCTTTAATAGTGGTTTGACTGGGGTACTCTGAACAGTAACCTTGTTTGGCCACGTATCTGGTGAATTGAAGCCTGTCACTCTTCTGACATGGAAGTAAAGGTCAAATGAAATTCCTCCAGGCAGTGGATACTGGGTGACAGTCCCTATGAACAACAAGAGCGCTCGCACCACTAATTCCTTTCAGTAGTGGCTGACTCTTTAAGGTGTACTTGGATGACAGGATATAACCCTCAAGTACATACAGTCGAGCTGTTAATGGGCACGCAGTCTGCTCTCAGCTGCAGAAGGCAAATACGTCTCTCTCTGGCAGAACTGGCGCTTCTCGCTGTATTTGAATTTTTATTATGGCCTGCTTTTCATTTAGGGCACGTCTTATATATAGGCCAAGGCCGAACGACAGAGGGAGCTTTACTACTAAAGTGTGTTTGCGTTCCGAAACACGGGCATACATTTGTCCAACTGTGCAAATATGAAAAACTAGTAATCTACATATCCTCCTTATTCATGGACCGATTTCCTTCATCTTATGCTTAAAATACTCTCTGTATTATTTTTTCTCTATCTAGATAATGGTTTTTTACTTTCCTAAGTCCATTTTATTCTATGCGTAGCCTAAACAGCAAAATTATGGACTAACCTGATGTCTCGGTGCATTCCACTCGAGATTTCTCCAATATTATATCGCTCCCCGTGGAAATTTTTGCACACTCAATTAATTGAACATTCCTATTAGTGAATTCTTGACCTCTGCCAGGTGGTACTTCGCTCCTAATGCTGTAGTATAATTCCATTCCCACTTCGTTTGCACAGATTTGATATCGCCATGTTGAATGCCTAATCGTTTTGTAAACACTGCATGAGGCGCAATTCCATTGGTTCGTCAAGGATATACTGTCATAAAGTATGGCGCGCTGTTTGGTCAGAATTGCTCAGAATGACGTGTTGTGAATCCGACTTCACGACACATTTTAAGTTCCCATTTTTTAGGTATTTATATGCGTGTCTTCCATTAGTGCGCTGGTCCCATGCTTTGATCCATTATGGCCTTTGCAATTGGGCTCGTGATTTCAGATCTGCCTAGGCCCAGTTTTATTTTGTTATAGCCAGTTCTTCCCTGTTTATTTTCCCCGGCTGCCTGCTTGTTTCCTGATATGCCAACATGTATCAACGATAACGTGATTCTGTGTCCTGTGACTAAAATATACGCGGTAATCTGTTCCTCAGTATATATATATATATATATATATATATATATATATATATATATATATATATATATATATATATATATATATATATATATATATATATATATATATATATATATATATATATATATATATATATATATATATATATATATATATATATATATATATATATATATATATATATATATATATATATATATATAAAGGGCCAGGGGACACCAAATAATTAGTTGGCTGGGGACTACTGAATCCCTGTTGGCTCGAGGCAACTGAACACAAAAAGTTCTGCACGCGTTGCAAGCGCATCTCCTTCGTGTGATCTTTGATCTTCTCCAAACCTTCCTTAATTGGTGTTAAATTAACAGTTTTGCAAGCGTTCTTCTTTTTTTTCATTCGTTCTCATATAGCCACGTCTATTTCGCTCATAATATGGGCTGACTTTCTCAAGCTTCTCTCATCCCCAGACAGATTCTCTTCTTCTTCTTCTTTGATCCTTAGCCGCCGACCGTCAAAGCAGTCAGTGGCCATCACGCCTGGTGGCGTCTTGTAGGGCAACAACAAATTTATTCCACTTGCTTGGTCGGTGGCCATCCTTCGTGCAGTGCCCCAACTCTGGTTCATTCTTTGCATCTCAGCCTCCATAGTCCTCCGCCAATTTGTGTTTGGTCGGCCTCTCTTTCGTTTTCCTTCAGGGGTCCATAGCATAGCTGTTCTTGTGATGGCAGATTCTCAGTGCATTTCTAATCCATTTTTACTTGTCTCTTTTTATCAGTTTTATTTCGATATGCAACGTCGAAGGTCTAGTTGAACAGCTATTGAACCCAACTAAACCCTTTAACAACAAATTTGTTTTTAAAATATCGCACATTTTCAAAGTTGAGAACTACGACTTGTGGAAAATAAGACGTTAGAGAGAATAAATCATACCAGAATAATAGAAACAGCGAGTTCATATGAAGAAAATCATGACAAGAAAAATATTGACTACAGTGGTTTTCCAGTCGTGACCACCATAACCACTAGCGACAGTTATCAGTACTGAGACAACAAGAGTGAGAGAGAGAGAGAGAGAAAGAGAGAGAGAGAGAGAGAGAGAGAGTAAAAATGGACACTGTATTATTACTTATTACTCTTTAAGTCCCAAAAGCCGATATATTGTGCTTCCTTCTAGACCCATTTGGCCCAATATCAACGTTAAATCGGCTTTCGTATCTCTTGCTCCTTTCTAGAGCTGTTTTCTAATTTTAACAACCCAAAACATCATTTCTAACAGAAAGTGCTTTCTCTTAAATACCTCGTGTATTTATGCATATGAACATTTTAAAAAAAAAATTTTTCTCCAAACAACAATAAAAAAGCACTGGGGTGGCCATTTTTGTTTGGGCCAAACCCAATTTTTTGCTTGGGACTGAAAGAGTTGCTGTACAAAGTCTGTCAGCCTCAGAGGAAGGTTGGGCATATTATTTTCTTCAACCTTTGCTGAATCATGTAAAAGGCAGTATCAACGTTAACAGTCGTACTGCTGTCATCGGATTAGACAGTACATATAAGCGTCGTGGTGCCTGTGACCAGCCCTAACACTAGGCAGCAGATCAAGAAGCACAGCCCCCATCGAGGCCAGCTCCTTGACGTGGAGATGGGGCTCAAGTACAGCCATCAGCGGCTGAAAAACCAAGATTGGCCAGGCCCTCCTACACTCGAGCAAGACCACAGTCTGCCCTAGCAAGTCAAGGTGCTGAAGACGGAGGCAACCAGCCAAGAGGCGCACCACAGCAATCAGGATGCCACGCACATGCGCTATGGAAGTATGCCTATATCTGCAAAACGTTATGGCACTCGCCCTGTGACGGACACCCAGGCAGGCGCAGTGCCGGGCCCTCTGCCTCGGAAGGGCCCAACCCCTACTACTGGGGGTCCTTCTCAATTGCCCCGTGGAGCCAGGAGGCATGAGAATAGAGCTACTGGCCAAGCAAAGAAAAGACCATTTAAAATAATGCACTGGAATGCTGAAGGCGTCAATAGTAAAAAAGATGGCTACAGCAAAAAATTAGAGCTCGAAAATATCTTGAATGAAGAGCAAGTAAATGTATGTTGCTTGCAAGAAACCCACCTCAACAAGGACATAGCCTTCAAAATCAGAGGCTACCAGTGCTACCGATCTGACCGAATAGACAGGCGAAAGGGTGGAATACTGACACTCGTGAGGAATAACATCAGTGCATGTCAGCTTGAAACATATATGGAGGGGGCGGAATACCAGATGCTTCATCTCAGGACAGACAGTTCAGAATTCCACCTGCTCAACTACTACTGTCCGAGCGCCCGCCCACTGGCACTAGATACAATCCCAGCAAAAGAAAGACTGATTGTATGCGGAGACTTCAACAGCCACTCACAGAGCTGGGGCTATGATCACATGGACAGGAGAGGTGAGGAGCTTGAAAACTGGCAGGATGACAATGGGCTTATCCTGATTAACCAGCCAATCGACCCACCAACCTTCTACTCGAGATCATGGCACACCACCTCTACACCAGACCTGGCATTCCACTCACCCAGCCTGGAGTGGAACACCACACGCGTTGTAGGGAAACAACTTGGAGGCAGCGACCACCGGCCAGTCTTCCTAATTGTGGAAAATGAACTTGTCAAGGAGAGCAGCACTCTCTCTAGATGGAACTACAAGAAGGCAGACTGGACAATGTACCAGCACCGTACTAGTATACTGGCTAGAGATCTGACTGTAGACAAAGACATCAATAAGCTAGTCGATGAATTCAGCAGATGCATATTACAGGCTGCTCGTGAAACAATACCTAGAGGGGCTCGTAAGCACTACAAACAATATTGGAATAGTGAACTAGAGCAGCTGCACAACGACGTGGAAACATCTCGAAAGCAGGCAGAGACCAGTCCATGCCAAGAACACCACAATAACTACCAGCAAGCTAAGGCCAAATTTCAAAGGGCCAAGTTGCAGGCCAGGCGAAGAAGCTGGAAGGAGAAAACAGAGTCCTTGAACTTCGAAAGAGATACGAGGAAACTGTGGAAGCTGGTAAAACAACTTAACGATGAAGGTACAGAGAGAAACTCAAGGATTGCTCTGTACAAAGATGGAAACATCCTCATGGGAAAACAGGCAGCTGATCACTTTGCAGACTCCTTTGCTAAAGACAACAACATCGAAGTTAGCCCAGAGAAGCAACAGGAGACTCGTGAGAAACAACAATACGCAGGACGAGATGGAACCATACCTGAAGTTATGGAGGCACCAATCACATTCAGAGAACTGGAGCTTGCAATATCCAAATTGAAAATGAGAAAGTCGCCAGGAGTTGATGGAGTGTCCAATGAAATGATTAAGAACTTGGGAACCGCAGCAAAAACAACGCTGCTGCAGATCTTCAATATCTGTTGGAACTCAGGTAGAGTTCCACAGACCTGGAGGGAAGCAATCATGATACCACTCCTAAAACCAGGAAAAGACAGTTCCACTGCCTCCAGCTACAGACCAATCAGCCTTACAAGCTGCCTCTGCAAAACAATGGAACGTATCATCAACCTCAGGCTACAGTGGTACCTTGAAAGTGAAAACTTTCTTGTACCACAGCAGGCAGGCTTTAGGCAGTGTTATTCCACCGAAGATCAGGCAACTTACCTTTCCCAAGAGATTGAGGATGCGTTCCAAGATAAGAAACTGGTACTAGCAGCATGGATAGATCTAAGGAAAGCATTTGACAAGGTTTGGAAAGAAGGGCTTCTGAAGAAACTGAGAAATTGTAGAGTGAATGGTAAGATGTACAAATGGGTGAAAGCATACCTGCATAACAGAAGAGCCCGAGTACAACTAGATGGCCTCAAGAGTAAGAAAATTCTACTGCGTCATGGCGTCCCTCAGGGAGGGGTTCTGTCCCCCACACTTTTCCTAGTCTACATCAACGACCTGGTTGCTGAACTACCACATGGAATGAAAGTGGCAATGTACGCTGATGACCTGGTAATATGGTGCACAGATGAGCATGCAACAGTGGCCACCAAACTGCTACAAAGAGCTATAGATGCCTTAACCTCATGGGCAAATAGATGGTGTGTCAGCATCAATACAGACAAGTGCAGCACTACGCTCTTCACCCTCTCTCCCAAACAAAAAGCTGGTGTCATCAAGATAAACGAAGAGCTCCTGAGAGAAGATAAACAACCCACCTATCTCGGAGTTACATTCGATGATAGGCTGACATGGAAGCAGCACATCAACAAAGCAGCAACAAAGGCCAGGAGGAAGTTAGCCATCCTGAGAAAACTAAGTGGAACCACAGGGGGAGCCAGCGGGAAAATACTTAGTAAAGTTTACCAGCAGGGCATACGACCACACCTGGAATATGGGTCAGCTGCGTGGTGCCCAGCATCAAACACCACATTACAAGAACTAGATAAGGTGCAAAACCAGGCGCTTAGGGTCATCACGGGGGCAATGAAATCAACGCCTATAGTGAAGATGGAGAAAATGGGGAGGATACAAGCACTGAGAGAACGCAGAGACACGAAAGTGCTAACACAGGCAGAAAAGTTCCTCTGTATGCCGAGCCATCCAATGAAGGACAGATTCCAAAACCTAGCAATGGGGCGACTGAAAAGAAGCAGCTTTATCCACCAGGCCAAACGATTACGTAGACAAACCTCAGACCTGCCTGAAGTTAACAGCCCCCTAAAGTCTGTGCCAGAACAAACCCCTTGGAGAGAGGAGCATGGGCTACGAGTACACATCCACACAAATGTGAAAGGAATATTCGACAGGGATGAACAGAACAGCGTGCAACGTAGGACAGTCACTCTCAGTTTCCTGAATGATGAATACCCACAGGACCTCTGGGTCCGAGTATACACGGATGGGTCAGCACAGAATGCAGTAAAGAATGGAGGAGCAGGAGTGTACATAGAATACCCAAACAACACTAGGGATACTGTCAGAGTACCAACGGGGAAATTCTGTAACAACTATGATGCAGAAGTCCAGGCAATCAAGGTGGCAACTGAGAAACTATTGAACACCAATCTCGGTCCACAGCCTGTAGTATTCCTGACAGATGCAAGATCAGCACTCCAAGCACTTCAGTCCAGAAAATTGCCAGGCATACAAGCCCTACTTTCTGAACTGTGCAACCAGCGCAGGGTCACCATGCAGTGGATACCGTCTCATTGTGGAAAACCAGGAAACGAGAGAGCAGATGGACTGGCTAAAGAAGGTGCTGCAGACGAGCAACCGGATGTACCAGTTACATACCATCAGAAGAAAAAGATGATCAAATCTATCAGAAAGCCACAAACACCAACGCAGGATGACTACCAAGCTATGAACAGATCAGAACAAATAGTCATTCTGCGCCTCAGAACAGGACACAACCGCCTCCGCAGCCACATGTATACAAAATTCAAGATTGGCAATTCAGCCATGTGTACATGTGGACAGGCACCCCAGACTGCGGAGCACGTACTTCAAGATTGCCCCGAATATGATATATTGAGGCAAACCCACTGGCCCAGAGAAACAACACTGGAAGCAAAACTATATGGACCTCTGTATGAACTACAAAAGACAGTGAAGTTTATACAAGAAACAACATTGCAGATATAGACAATATATTTCAAGCGAACGAAAGAAGAAGAAGAAGAAGAAGCACAGCGGAAGAAGTGTTACAGCAGATGAACGATTATAACAGATGAAATAAAACAGCAAATCATCAAGATACAAGAAGTCCTGCTGCATCAAGCAAGAAGCATAGCAGACGAAGAAACATAACAAATCAAAAAGAAGTCCTGCGTCAAAGTCAATTCGATACAAGAAGTCCTGCGTCAAAGTCAATTCGATACGAGAAGCCCTGCGTAAAAGTCAACAAGATGTAAGAGAGTAAGAGGTCCTGCATCAAAGAATATTTTTTTGCACCACCCAACAGCCACTGGTGTATTCCAACCTGCATGCACGTACAATCTGATTAAATGTCATGACACGCGCGCGAATAAATTAGATTGAGATATTACAAATTCGCGTTAAACTCAGAATTATCGTGTGTAGACAGTTGTAAAATAGTCTGAAGAAAGAAGAAAAGTTGTCATAACAAGCAAGCAAGACAGATAATCACATTAACATTTTAGTTATTTAATTTAATTAGTTAGAAATTAGTTAATTTATAGATTTGTTTACATTTTACATTTATTATATACATTGTTTACAATTTTTACTATTTTCAGTGTTGCCAATATATTTTTGTGTAAAATATTTTCATACATATTTGATTTGAAGTGTATTAGTTAGTTGTTTACTTTTCAGGACAGCCAGGACCTTAACACAAATTTTCTACAGGTATTTCCACTAACACTTCTCACAGGTGGTGCCAGCATGCAGCAACAACAGGCTATCTCTGGGGTACACTGTAACATGGTTGCTATTCACCATATGGTCAGGACTCTGGCTACAGTTTATAGCAATGCTAAGTTCCAAAACATAAGAAATATAAGGCCATATGCAGATAATCCCAAGTTATGTTGACAATGGTTACTAGATATTCAGAGATAATGTTCCTCGATCAATGCCGTACAGGAAGATTTCAAAAAGATTGCGTACCTTTCCTCAGATGGACTGGTAACCGACTTCATTAGGCGGAGAATGGAAACTTTCCCTAATGAAACGTGGGAAGAGTTGAAGAAGGAGCTCATCAAAAGTTATTCTGAAATTACAGATAGCTCAAATGTTTGAACGCTTCTTCGACGCATAAGAGAACAGCCACAGGGCTCGACACAAATGTTATGTGACAGGTTATGGAAACTCATAATACTCGCAGACATAACCCGGACACCTACGGGATGTTGCGACACGCAAAAACTTAAACTCAGGGAAAAGACAAGCCTGCTCACTGAAAGAGACCGATGTGAGTACGGTGAATGGAAGGTCTCAGCAACATAAGGAAAGTGCACAATGGAACAACAGAAACAGATACAACATTAGCAATACGACTAGCATAGTAAGACATTGGAATAGTCTTAATAGAAGAAATTACAGGATAGCGGTGCGAAATTGTAATGCGGAAAGCAAAAGGGGAAAGAGACAAAAGCAACAAGTACAGCCAGATTGCTGGAGTTGGAAAAATGAAAAAGGAAGATGTGGTAAAGGAAAAACAGGGGACAACAGAGCACAAGCACACGATAAGAAAGAGAAACGACATTGCTATACAACAAGTGGAAGACAACCACATGTCCACATGTTACAAAAGGTATATAATAGATATGACTACCAACCATACCACAGAGAGGGGGAAAGAGACACAGTTAACAAAGCACCACATTGGAACAGCCTGGAAAGGAGAAGAACTAGGATAGCAGTGAGAGACTTCATAGGAGAAATACAAAAAGGAACAGTGTGAGAGATAAATAACGTAACAGCAATAAACGGACAAAGGTGCAAGGTTACAACGGAGGGAGGACAAAAAGTGCACATATTACCTGTAAGAGTATGGAAAAGAACCAACGGATCATATCAGAAAAACCTTGCAGAAAATAACAACATCAGACAAACTCCCTGCATTCAGATGAACAATATTCAATCGAAAATGAGAAAGGAAATAGGAATAGATTGGATGAAGATGATTTGTGTCGAAACACAGAGACACAGGAAAGAATAAAGGATTCTACTTACTCAAGACGACACAAAAAGAAAAGGCAGAAAGTAGATGTGTCAACACAAACAAAAGTTGACATGTCGGATTCAATTCGGAGAAGGAACAAACAAGAAATAATAAGGACACAGAATGTTAGAGACATAGGGAATAGACAGATAAAATTTTTAAAGGTGCCGAAAAAGAACGTTTTACATCAACAGACAGACAATGGTTATATACGTGATCAAGTACTTACAAGTAAAATGGAGATAACATCACAGCATAAGGATAACAACAGGAGAAAGAATAAGAGCAAAGATCCGTTACAGATACTACGGCAAGACAAACAGAGACTAGTGAAGGTGCACAGTAGAAAAGATACAGAAGAAGGAAAGGAAAGATGTATACGGATGACCCGTAAAACACGAACACAATACACACGAACGCGCAGTTTTACATAAGAAGGAGACACCTAAAGACAGTGATTGGAGTCTCAACAAGAGAGGAGATAGCTATGTAGAATACAATGGAGGAGGATAGGATAGTGATCACGCAGAATGCACAGGACAGTACGCATCAGTGTGATATTTCAGATAAGGAGATTGACAACCGAGAGAGATAACTCCGAGAGTGAAGCAGACACGCCAATGATGAAACGTAGGCAAAGATTAAAATATAGAGGTTAAGAGAACAAGAGCAGGAAAGAAATTCACCGGGAGACCCTCAAGAGGTTGAGGAAACCGCAGCAGAAGATTCAGGTACACATGAAGAGATGGAGGAAGAGAGTGTACTAGGGACGAAGAGACGTTGATCATCATCAGACGATTCTTCTAATTATGAGAGGCGCCTCGCAAAGCTGAGAAATGTAACACAAGAAGAGGTGAGGCCAAAGAGGAAGAATAAGACAAGAGAAGTGGAAAAAGTTAAAGAGAGGCATAATAAAGGGAAAATTAAACATAGAGAAGTACAAGAGGAACAAGTCAGAACGACCAAGGAAAAGGGCCAGCAGAGAATAGAAAGTGTAGATCATGGAAGGTCGATGAAGAACAAAGAGGAAGAAATTAAGAGACACGAAACAAGTAGAAGTAGAGATCGAAGAGAGTACCGATCTCAGAGCCGATATAAATACAATAATTAGTTGTGGAAGAAGAGGAGATACGGATCGACGGGATTACCGATCCAAGAATAGAAAGAGAAATAGGAGACATAACAGTAGAAAAGGAGATACGGATCGACGGGATTACCGATCCAAGAATAGAGAGAGAAATAGGAGAGATAACAATAGAAGAGGAGATACGGATCGACGAGATTACCAAGGGAGAGAAATGGAAGCAGTAGTAGAAGGAGAGAAAATACTAAGGATCAACGGAGATACCGATCTAGTGGTAGAGAGGAGACAGAGAGAAGAGATAAGGATACTAAAAGTACAAGTAGAGGTCGAGATAGAGACCAATCAAAGAATAGAGAACCTGAGAGAAACTCACGGAACACGAGAAATGAGAAAATTGACGACAGAGAAAAACCGAGGAAACGGCGGAAGAAGTAAGGAGTGGAGAAGCTGAGAGAAACTCGGGAGATACGAAAGATAGAGAGAGAGACAGAGAGGAAGCAAACTGTAGAGGAAGAAGAATAGAAGAAAATCAAAGTGCGGATAAACATATAGCATTAGAGGCGCTTAAGAGTACAGAGGCCATAGCTATGAAGTTTTTCGAATTTATGAGTAAGTAAGTAAGGAAGGGAATAAGGCGTAGCAGGAGGCTATGAGAGGAGAAGCATAGCATTACAGAGTATAAAATGCCGGAGGTAGCTAAGTCTTGAGGAGACATAAATATAATCGTTCTATACCGAGCACACGTAAAAATAACTGAGAACACCCGAACGATAGTGTACTGCAGTAGAGGAGGAGCTGAGGAGTAAAGGAGAAGTAAGAGGAATAAGTAGACTAAAGGTCATGGGAGAATGGCGAGCATAGTATATGGGAAGACATAGAAATGTCAGAAGAGATGAGGAGAAGAATAGGGAAGAGAAGCCATAAGAGTTGGCGAGTATAAGTGATTTGAGATAAATAAAAATTGAGATATTGAGAAGCCGTAGTGAAGACGGCAAAGAAGACATAGAAATGTCAGAAGAGATGAGGAGACGAATAATAGGGAAGAGAAGCCATAAGAGATGGCGAACTTAAGAGAATTGAGATAAATGTGAATTGAGACATTATGAAGCCGTAGTGAAGACGGCAAAGAAGACACGGAAGTGTCAGAAGAGATGAGGAGAAGAAGAATGGGGAAATATTGAAGAAGCCGGAGTGAAGACGGCAAAGATAGTGGAGAAAAAATGAGAGACCATAGAGATGATAGAGAAGAGAAATTATACAGATAGTTCCGGAGAGGAAACGAGAATAGTGGATAGTGAGGAAGAGGGGATGTAGAGAAGTGGAATATTGCAGCGATAGTCTAGTTGTGTGAAAACTAGATGCAATCGTTCTACACTGAGCATAAGAACGAGCTGAGTAGGTCTGAACGATAGAATACTACAGTGGAGCAGAGAAGAGAAAAAGAGAAATGAAAAGCCATAGAGAAAATGCCGAGTATAAACGCAATACTCAAGAGGGTATTTGTTCTCTTCTTTTTTGACACTAGTCGGTGGTACCAATTGCGAGTACTATCTCTGGAACAAGTGAGAGTATAAGTGGCCTAAAGCCGACGCTTGACACCATTAACAGACTGGTCTTAGAGACGCGGGACCAGATTTGTGATTACTCCCTGATACTTCTTGGAACGTGTCACAGCTTTCAGACTTGACCAGTGACGATTGAACCAGTCAAATATCTGCAAAGAACCAAACAACAGCGGGAGCAGAAATCATCAAACTATTAGCAGCCAATTAGAAACTTAAAAGCTGCCAAGTGAATTGTCCCTTTTTCGAAAAACCATAAAATCACCCTGAGATGAGTACTTTTTTAAAAGAATTATTTATTTTTAAACTGTTAAAAATAATTGACTATTAAATTTGTTATTTATTTATATACACATTTAACGTTGATTTAATCATTTTTAATGTACTGCATCCGTATGTCTCAGTCATCTTAAATACACTTAAACAGAGCTATAAAATAATAATTAAGATTTCGCTGAATTAAATCAGCTGGGGGCTTGAACGAGCTAATTATAAGATAAATCATTTATATCTATCTTCACAAAAGTTGACAGCAGATACTAAAGTTAACATTGCTGGGACTCACTCAGCATTGTTCTTGCTTTCTGAATATTTTGTGAAATCTTCCTGGAAGTAGAAGCATCATTATCCTTTGATCTACAACTCTGCCAAGACTAATCTTGTGCGAAGTGTGATGGGGCCATAATAACGCCTTCATTTTCATATCTACGCGTTTAACACCCGACGTAAATAGTTGTGTTTATGCGCGAGCGTAAATCACAAAACCGCGCGTGATGTGGCCAGGCCGAGAATATGTAAAGAGAGTGTTGAGCCGGCCAAGACCCTTTTCGCAAGAGCGGTCCATACGGAAGAAACGAAGTGTGTGGGTAGGAGATGAACAAAGAAATGACACGTGAGTTTGATTTTAAGGCAGATTATCATTAGTGTTCTGTAGCTTTAGAATTATATTCAGCATGAGTCTGATCTAATGTCTGAGAATATAGATAGATGTGTTTCCAAAGGAGATTTCTTCCCAGGACATTAGATTTAGTTTTATAGTTATAGATGAGCGAAAATAACGTGTGGATAAGTTTTATTAGTCGTGTTAAGTCCATTTTCACGGCTGTGAGAATATAGAGAAGGAATATATTTCATTCATAAAACCAGGCAGAGAAGCGATCTATTACTTTAATGTAGATAGTATTAACTTGTTGGCAAGATGGCAGCCGGGGGGACACGTGTTGATAACTGTGCATAAAGATGACGCATGTGAGCGACAATAACATTGCTAGTTACCACACATTTTTAGTTACTACGTGCTATAGGTCTAATGATGTTAATTAAGCTATTTATTATTTGAAAGCGCAGTGGGCTAATTATAACGTTTGCTAGTTTTGTTAGTCCAAGAGTTATTTTATTTTATTCTTTACTGCGAAGGTAATTTAGTTAGTGTATTTCACGATAATTGATTAAAATTTTACTGTATATTTTAAGGGGGTTAAACATGTTTATTATTTGGTGTTGGATGAAAATTGGTTTATTATAAGAGATGCTATTTTAGTAGTACAAGATTAATATAATTTTCTCCATTCATGCCAAGATTTCTTGTGGGCGTAATGCCACCCCTTTGTGCGTAAGGCACTTTGAGACATAACAGTTTCTCTGTTTGCCCCTTGTGGAGCATGGAGACACCAGTGCGGCTGGGTCCCAACAGAAGCCAGCACGAAGCATTTATATGCTATGGCAGTGGTTTGTGGTTGTAACAATGTGTTTCATATGATGAGTTCCCAATCCCATCAGTAGGCATATACGATCTGCTTCAGAGTGCAGGGACGAATTTTGATATGGATCAGTTGCGAGGTGGTAGTTTATGCTCATTAATGAGAGTATTCGTTGTACATATCTTTTAATATTATTTTATGCCCATTTAATTATTATTTAATTATTGTTGTGTCTGATAACACTAGTCAACAACCAAAATGTACCAGAAATGAAAATAGCTGATCTTAACTAATTTTGGTGTGCTGAAAACGAAAATGACATTAAAAAATGTTGATTGGCTCTAGTTTTCAAGATATATGCTACTAGTTTATTTAATTACGGTCAATTTATATATATGACGCAACTGTTGTGGGCGATTGCATAATTTTTTTCTAATGATCAATAAAAATGTAACTAGAAGTTGATGATGCAATCCTACCTATGATTACATCACCTTTGTGTATAAATATCTTATCTCTGATAAAATTTTGCCATTAGTTAGTGCATTTGTCCTTATCAAAAGTATTGAAGTTAGAAATGCCTAGGACATGTGTGAACAGTGCTAATAATTTCTGTGATATATGTGGTGAGGTGACATTTCTATCACAAAAACAAAATATAACTAAAGTGATTAAGAAGGCGTACAGTTTGTATTTTGGCTGCAGAATAGGAGATCAAGATAAGAGCTGGGCGCCACACATATGCTGCAATACATGTGCAGCACATCTTAAACTGTGGATGACTGGCAAAAGGCAAGCTATGCCTTTTGCAGTCCCAATGATTTGGAGAGAGCCCCCTGATCATCTCAACAACTGTTACTTTTGCATGGTCCCTCCAATTGGGAAAGGCATATCAAAGAAGAAAAAATGGACTCTGGAATATCCAAACATCCCCTCTGCAATACGTCCGGTACCACATGGCGATGACCTACCAGTTCCCAAAGTGCCAGAATCATTTTCAGCTGCTTCCACTGATGAAGAAGGGGACATTGGTGGTCCTGAACCATCAACCTCAAGCGACCCAGATTTTGAGCAAACTACATCCACTAAACCACACTTAATAACCAAAGGTGAACTGAATGATCTTGTAATAGATCTGAATTTACCGAAGAACAAGGCGGAGCTTTTGGGTTCCAGATTGCAACAGTGGAATCTCCTGGCAGAAGATGTTACAATTTCTGTGTATAGGAACTGCCAGAAGCCGCTTATTCCATTCTTTTTTCAAAGAGGGTGACCTTTCTGGTCACGCAGTTCATATGAAAGAAACTTATGAAAACATTAAGCAGCTTTTGAAGTGTATAAACTACGATCATCATCATTGGTCACTTTGCTGTGACTTAAAAGTGGTCGCTCTTTTGCTTGGACTACAGGGTGGATACACCAAGTACTGTTGCTTTCTATGTGAGTGGGATAGCCGTGCACCAAGTGACCATTACATCAGAAGACATTGGCCAATCAGGCAGTCATTGTAGCCTGGCGGTAAGAACGTTGAGAACCCAGCACTTGTCGACACCAGCAAGATTTTGTTGCCACCCTTGCACATTAAGCTGGGTCTCATGAAAAACTTTGTCAAGGCAATGGAGAAAACAGATGAGGCTTTCAAATACCTCATCAGAAAATGTCCAAGACTGAGTGAAGCTAAAATAAGAGAGGGAGTATTTGTTGGTCCGCAAATTAAAACTTCTTCATGATGACGAATTTCTTTGCGTGTTGCATGGCAAGGAAAAAGCAGCATGGCTAGCATTTAAGTCAGTGGTGGACAATTTTCTTGGAAACAAACACATCTGATAATTACAATGAAATTGTAGAAAATCTCCTTCTGAAGTATAAGAGTCTTGGCTGCAACATGTCTTTGAAAATTCATTTTCTGGATTCTCATCTGGATTTCTTTACGTCAAACTGTTTACGTCAAACTGTGGAGCGGTCAGTGATGAGCATGGTGAACGATTTCACCAGGACATTGCTGCTATGGAGACAAGGTATCAAGGCAATTGGAGCCCTTCAATGCTTGCTGTCCCCGTTTTCCAGACTTGTGCAAATAGTGGTTCTAATAGTTGTTGCCCTACAAGACGCCACTAGGCGTGATGGTCACTGACTGCTTTGACGGTCTGCGGCTAAGGATCAAAGAAGAAGGGTTCAAATGTGCCTTTTTAAAACATGATATGTGAACTTTAAATAATGTTTTTATTTTTTCTATCATTTTATGTTGAAATATCAATTAATTGAGAATGTAACCACAATTTTTATAATGCTAAAGTAGAAAGACTAGCTGTTCACCCCAGAGAATTAAACAAGCATACATTATTTGTATTACTGTAATGTAAATTCATCATTTTAAAAAAAACCAGAGCCAATTGGTGAATTTCATTATGATATTTGAAATCAGCATGTCAAAATCAATAAGAAATGGTATATTTAATTTCTGGTACAAAAAACTTTTGAAAATTTGTTGACTAGTGTAATTTATGAGAGCACGTGGGTCCACTTGGGAACGAATTATGTCTCTTCTCGCTCCTTATGGGGCATAGGGTCATCAATGTGGTTGGCCTCCGCATGAAGCATTCATAAGCTCTTCCAGTAGTGGTTTCGGTAGCAATATGTGTTACATGGTGACTTTGCCAGCCTAATGCACAACATCACACTAGTCTCATTGGAAGACATGTATGAGAGTGAATATGTGTGTAATAGTGGGATGTGTCAGGTAGCGTGGAAGAACGGACTGTTTGGCAGGTGAGAGCACTGTGTTTCTCATTAATTATTTATTATGATTTTAACTAGGCACAATGGGCTAATCACCTGTTTGTCAAACATTTTGATTACATGTTTTGCCCAGGAGCCTTGTGCTCTTTGGGTCACCTCTACACTTCGTTTTACAGGGTAGAAGAGGTTCCGATTATGAGATGAGATGAGATTTTAACTAGTCAGTGCTTTGTCTGCGTTTCAGATTAGCAATTGAGCACTGGCTGGGTGTTTGGTTTGTTTAGTGTTTGCTTTATTTGCTCTTTGTCACTGAATGGGTTGTATGAATAAATACAGCCCCTGCCTTAGAATCAAGAGTTTTATTTTTGTTCTTGTTGGGTGCGAGTGTGCAAGAAAGTGATCACGTATCACAACAGCATCATCTCTCGAACACCCTATCACAGAAGGTAGACACCTTGGAAGACCCACATTAGATACTCTAGGTTTTTGCCATTGTTGAACCACTACTGCAGAGCAAAGGGGAGGCAACCAGTGACACTGATCATCCCATGCTTCTCTTATCGTCATAAAGTTTATCCCACAAACGAGCTCAGTGAGGGCCATGCTGTCAATTCGCTTTTCTCGCAGAGCCGACATTCTTGGATGATAAGTATTTGAAAGAGGTCAAGTCTGATGAAGACAGCAGAAAAATAGAAAAGTGTTCTTTTTTTAAAAGTTAAGAGCAAGATTTAAATCTTATAAACTTGCAAGAACAATTTTGAAAGGTATCAATCAATCAAACAGTCAGTCTGCCAATCAAGCAACCATTAAGCTGTTTAGTCAAACTGTATGGTGGACTAAAATAAATAGTGTAAGTTTTACACTTTGTTCACAGAACAAAGAAATAATCTACGTCACGACCACAGTCTTCGTAGGGAACACAGGGGCGGAATCGCTAGAGAAATGAAAGTGAGAACTATTGTAAGTGCACACACGAATTATACAATTACTAGCAAGAACCCGTCAATAATGACGGAAGTAAATCAAATACTGTAATATATTTTAACATACTTTTTAATTCAATATAAAAGTTCTTTGATGACAACATTTTTTTAATGAAAGTGCGTGGATCTGTTTCAAAGAATGTTCATGCTCTTCAGCAGACTGATTTGCTCGTTGTGACTGACGCTGTGCTTGTCTTTGTGCCACTTCATGTTGTCGTCGTTTTGCTGCTTCTTCTAGAGTCTCGCTTGCTCGTTGTGATTGACGCGATCGTCTCTTTCTCTTAGCATCTGCAGCTCGTTTTGCAACCATCTTATCATTTTGATTCATAATAATAAGTCTGCAATACTTTAAATTAAAATGTTGTCTAGAAGAAAGAATCAAAAACTTACATTTTAAGGTTATTTTTAATAAAATGATGAGTTAAATCCGTTTCCGGAATGAATCTGGGTTCTACACCGACTTTTCTTCGTTGAGTGTTACTATTTTCGGGAGAGTACATATAAGGGAAACAATACAATAAACGTCTAGCTTTCAGCCACAGTTGCATCCCTTAGATGTGACCGACGTACAAACGGCGAGAATTATGGATTTTAATGATGATACGAGATGTATAATGTCCGATTCACTTAGTGGTTAGAGCGCTGATCTCTCGCGGCATGTGTGGCGGCTTCGAAACACGGTATTGTAGCGCTCCAGTCTACCCAGCTGTAAATGAGTATCTAACTTTTCTCTTGAGTTAGGGTAGGAAAAGGCATCCAGGAAGGGTACGGTCACTCCACCTCTCGATGCTGGACCTAGTATGGTGAAGTCTCTAACACTTCATTTCCCTACGGTAGTACCTGCTTCGGGCCTATCTTCACCTTTACGAGACATAAGTTAAAATCGCTCTTGTCACTCGGGTGATTGCCGGTAAGAAATATGTATATCGGAAATCAATCAATACCCTTTGGCTCACGAAGGAGTATAGGCTTTCAATAAACAGATGCTAAGTCACCCTGTGACGTGCTATCAGCTCAAGGTCTTTCCAAATCTTCCGGAACTTTTTGTGTGGCTTAAATTGCCTACAGAATAAGTGAGCCGGTCCCATGTCTAACCTTCTTTAGTCGTTTATTTTGACATGCATGATAGGTACACGATCTTACTATTATTCCCCTTCGGGCACCAGCAACACACGAGGGGTAGTGACTGGCTCTGGTGTAAACTTTGGGTTGCCAATTGCTGCTCTGTCGAACGTGCGAGCTGAAAGCCCTTGATAAAGGTGGTAGGTCTGTGCTATACTGTCCATGCTGTCATCAGTTTTCATTTCTGAGGATGACCCCACAATATCCCGTCCATGACCACTGTTATGTGTAAATATCATAACATTGGTTTTCGACGATCACTTCCTGGTTGATTTGTTTATGGACTGTTGTCGTTCGTTTTAGGAAGTGACGTCATTAACTCTGCTGGCCATGTTAGCAGACGACAAGCTCGTTATGTGGGCCAAGAAAGCGTCCCTTGCCGGCTTTAGACTGTTTGGCAATTCGTGGGGTCGGAAGCCTATGTGTGTTTGCTCCAGAGAGTTATATTATTTCCACGACCTGCATTATGTTGTAACATCAGCTAGATTACGCATACACCTCCGTGTGTAATGCTAGCTTCTTTATTTATGCAGGATTGACAGAGGATGCTGTTTAGTACGTGAGTGACATATTATTAAATAAAAATGAATGAATATGAAACACGACATCTGTCTTTAGTACGAGACTGTACTTCGACGCTATAGACCGTCATACTGATGCCTTTTGTGCATGAACATACTCTCTTGATGTACGTGTGGAGCTGTGAAATGTTTCATTAAATATATATGGTAAAGTGTCAAATCAGGCCTTTGGACTTTGATTCATAATTGCAAGTGTACGGGCCAGGGGCGGGAATAGAATGAGCCATATCCCTAATGACACTGGCTTATCAGCAGTGTTCGTATTTCAAGACGACCAAGCCTTCACGACACCAATATAATAAATGTCAGTAGCTGAGAAGAAGTCTAATTTAAATAACCTAAAGCCACCTAAGAGCCGTATTACCCTGAAGCCCGTAACAAGTGGGGCCAATGCCTAAGGATTTCAACTTTCCGGTGTAACAGAAGAATGTGAGGATTTTCAAAATAGCGACAACTATCGTCTGCACATTTACTTGAGCTATGGAAGGGACTTTTCATTCATATTGATCTTCGTGTGTGCATCAAAGTCGTCGTCTAGTAAGAAAGAGACGTACTTCATCAATTTCAAAAGCCAAGTTTTGATTTTTTACTGAATATGGCGAATTTTCTGCATGAATGTTGGACCAGAGCGTTGTCCGGTGATGTCAGCTGTATCAAGTGCTAGGCCTAGCCTGGGTCTATTTTGAGGATTTTTCAACTTTCCTTGCTTGGAAAAGTATCCAGGAGGAAGTTTTACTGGCAACAGATAAGTACATTTATTGATACATACAGCTTGAGCTTAGCATGATATCTGTTTGCCAGAATTTTAATTTCACTACCTGTGTATTTATTATGTCTATCTGTTTGTAACATAGCGGGAGGTAGGAGAGACTGATTTTCTTTGTTCATACCGCTTCGGCAGATCTATAAAGAAATGAGCGTCCTATAGGGTAGTATCCGTGTGGTTCATATTGAGGAACCAGTTTACATTGCTGTGTATGAGTCTGCCTCATTTGAATTTAACAGATCCAATTTTTGTCTAGTTGTGTAGTCATGTATACTTATTGTTTGTTATCATAGTCCAGTTCATTGTAATATTTTATTCAGTTTATTACATTATTGTTGGTAAAAGTGTCCTTCTCATCTGACTATCATTTATTTCATAGATGTCATTATTGTTGTGAAATGCGTTGTGTCTTGTCTTTGGTGTATTAGAGCACTAGTTCAATTATTTGTTATACAATTTATATATTTATTCCTTGGTTGAATACACTGACAAACAACATTTTTCTTTCTTATATAAGAATAAGTGTTCTTAGGTCAGTTTCTTGCGCTGATTTCAAATTTGAAATCCGTTTATCTCTATCACGTCGGGTTCTTAAGATATTTGTGAATACATATATTTTTGGGAAACCGTTATTTGCTCCGTTTCATTTTTACTATATAACTTTTTAAAAATTAATAAAATGCAAAATAATTCTACTTTTTATACTGCTAAAAGATGCATGACATATGTTACGTTATATTTCAAATAGTTACTGTATTTTGAAATAATTCTGAGTGAAATATGGCTTCTAGAAGTTGTAGAAATTCGGCTGATCTGTTCTGTTACGTGTGCGGATATTTTACCGATCGTGTTCACCAGAAAAACTTTACACCATTGCTAAAGAAAGCATATGAACTTTATTTCGATTCGAAAGTTGATGATGCAAATAAATCTTGGAAGCCAAATGCAGTTTGTTTGACTTGTGCAAATACATTGGCTGGTTGGTTACGAAAATCGCCGAAGCATAAGTCGATGCCTTTTGGAGTGCCAGTAATATGGCGTGAACCGACAAATCACGCTACTGATTGTTACTTCTGCTTGACAAATATCTATGGTTTCACTTTTAAAACTAGAAAGTCTGTGGTTTATCCAAATATTGAATCGGTTTCGAAACCAGTGCCTCATGATCCAATCACGTGTCCGATCCCAGTTCCACCAGAACAATATCCGTTGGACGTGAATGAACCATCAGAAAGTGATAATTTACCTGCTTTAGAAACTAATTCTGACTCGGATTATGTACCGGTGAATGATGGTGTTCACTTAATTAACCATTCAGAACTTTCAGATCTAATACGTGATCTCGCTCTCACCAAAAGACAAGCGGAATTACTCGGTTCGCGACTCAAAGAATGGAATCTTTTAGCGCCCAATACTCCGATATCTAAATTTCGTCATAGACACAGAGAACTTGTTCAATACTTTGAGATGGATGATGACATTTGCTATTGCAAAGATGTAAAAGGTCTAATGGTGCACCTCGGTCATGAGCACATAGTCAACGAATGGCGACATTTCATCGACTCTTCCAAGACTAGTCTAAAAGCCGTGTTATTGCATAATGGAAATTTATTTTCATCAATTCCAGTCGCCTACTCTGTTCATATGAAAGAAACTTATGACAATATGGCTATACTTTTGGCAAAAATAAAGTACAATGACTACCAATGGCGGATTTGTGGAGACCTAAAGGTCATTGCAATTCTCACGGGCAGACTGGGTATACTAAATTTTGTTGCTTCTTATCTGAATGGGAAAGCCGCAACAGACAGGAACATTATGCAAGAAAGGTGTGGCCTATCAGGGATCGTATGCAGCTCGGGCATAAAAATGTAATACACGAGCCATTAGTTAACAAAGACAGCATCATTTTACCACCGTTACATATAAAGTTGGGGCTCATGAAGAATTTCGTAAAAGCGTTAGATAAAACGAGCAAAGCTTTCACTTATCTTCGAGAAAAGTTTCCGCAAGTTAGCGATGCAAAGATAAAGGAAGGTATCTTTGTAGGACCTCAGATTAGGAAAGTTATTGCAGACAAACAATTCGAGAACTTGTTACATGGTAGTGAACTTCGCGCATGGATGGCATTCAAATCGATCGTCGATAACTTTTTGGGAAATCACAAATCTGTCGACTATGTGCATATTGTTAAGCAGTGCATAGATGCATACAGAATTATGGGCTGTAACATGTCCTTCAAAATCCATTTGCTCGATTCGCATCTTGACTTTTTCCCTGACAACCTTGGCGAAGTCAGCGATGAACATGGAGAACGATTCCATCAAGATATCGCCGTAATGGAGTCACGTTATCAAGGACGGTGGAGTGTGACCATGCTTGCCGATTATTGTTGGATGCTTCATCGCGATGTACCACATGCCATTCACCGACGAAAGTCGACTGCAAAGAAATTCAAGCCTACATAACTGTTATACTTCTTGTACAAATGATGTTGTAATACTGTATGCGTTGTTAAAAAACTTCAATTGCGTATTTCTAGAGATCCCGACCTGATAGAGAAAAACGGTTTGCAGATTTAAAAACAGCGCATTAAAATTGACCAGAAAAACATAGAAATGTTAGAGAAAGAAAAAAAATTTTTTTTTTTCTTAGTCAGTGATATTTGAATTTTCTTCAGTTGGCTCTTAATCTTGTATCTTGTCATCTCGTTCATATCGTGGTATTTTGCTTTTCCTTTGCTCCATACCTTGCATCTACTTATATATATGTCATTGCATTTGAAGAGTGATTTAAGATTGGTGGAATAGGTATTTAATATTTTGCTGACATATTCATATATATAAAAGTTGAAATATTGTGTACATATTGGTAATCACAATAATTAGCAACCATGACTTCATTAAAAGATTTATTGAAGATTGGAAAAGAATTTGCTTTGGAAGGTGAAGCCTTGCAAGCTTTTGTGGACAAGGAGATAAGGAGACAAGATGAACTCCGAAAGGAAGAAATAGAATTATCTGAAAAAAGAAGACAAGGTGAATTATCTGAAAAAGGAGACAAGAGGAACTCCGAAAGGAAGAAATAGAATTATCTGAAAAAAGACTACAAGATGAATTATCTGAAAAAATAAGACAAGATGAACTCCGAAAAGAAGAATTAATTGAGAAAAGAAGATCTGAAGAAATGGCTCTGGAAATGGAAAAAGTAGCCTATGCTACATCTCAAGAGGAGATAAAATCTCAACAGGCAATAAAATTGGCTGAGATAGAACTTGAAAAAATTAAAACTACAACAGCCACAGGTAAATCCTATGTTGGGTGAAGGTAGAAACAGGGATCAGTCTACTGGTGTCAGGATTAATTTGCCGAAATTTAATTCGTCTATAGACGATATTTCGTGCTTTTTAATAGATACGAGACATATTGTGAAGAGTTTAAAATTGAAAAAATTACTTGGTCCAGTCGACTTATGAACTTATTGGTGGGTGAACCATTAACTGTAGTCTGTACCTTAGATGAACATATTCGAAAGGACTATGATGCTGTTAAACTTATGCTACTTAAAAAGTACCAATTAGATGAAGATGGTTACAGGTTAAAATTTAAGTCATTGTTCCCAGATTCAGGTAGAGACTGTACTGAATTTATTTCAGCTTCAAAACTAAATTTTTCTAGATGGATTGAATTATCCAAAATTGAAAAGACTTTTGATGGATTATCAGATTTGATTTTAAGAGACAAGGTGTTGTCTTCTGTTAGTGCTGATTTTCTTGCATTTTTACAAGAAAACCAGAGAATTTGACAAAATTACAAACTCTCGGTCGCCAATATCAAGTGGCACATCCTAATAGAATACTTAGCAGAAACAATGTTAAGGAGTCACTGCCAGCTGCGTCTGCCAGGTCTTTTAATGATAATGTACCTAGATATAGATCTAGTAGTATTGACAGAAATCACAGAGTAAATCAGTCACAAGACTATGGCAATAATAGAAGTAGATACAACTTTAACAAATATCAACCTCAAAGAAATTATAATTCATATAATGATGGAGGTTACTATCAACAAGCATCATTTAGATCAAATGAGTGGCAAAACAGAGGAGGATACAACCCTAAATCAGGTAGAGGACAGAAATCTTTTTACAGAGGTAATGATTATCATGCTAACAACAGAGGGTCTTATCATAATAACAATGTCAGGCAATCTAGAAACCCTGAACGCACAAATGCTGTTGTCCATGATGTTGATAATAATCATAGTCATGATCATGTAGTAGCACATGCTAATTCTTGCAGTGTGGATTTATCCAATAGTAACAACTGTACTAACTGCAATTCTTTATTTCAGCCACAAGGAGTCCCACGACTATTATGCGGACATCCTTTACCAGTAATGTCTTCATTCGAGAATACTGGTTCATTAGTACTTAACAAAAGTTTTGTCAATAATCAATTAGTATCTTTATTGAGGGATACAGGGGCAACAACTATTGGTGTACGTAGAGCGTTAGTTGATCAGGCGGATTATACTGGAAAAGAGGTTAAATGTGTTACTTTTGGAGGTACTGTAGAGTACTATCCAACAGCGGAGGTATTCTTAGATACTCCATACTTTACTGGAAGAACACTTGTATGTCTCTTGAATAGCCCAATTGCTGGAATCATTTTGGGAAACATTCCTAATATTCATGAATGTACAAAAGAGGATATTGGAAAATGGGAACAACAACATTTCATATGTTCAAATGCTGTAACTACTAGAGCTCAGGCTCGTGCTCAAATGGATAAACACATACCAAATGTTAATGTTTTACCTGAGGATATAAGTGAAGAAATTGTTTCAGAAGAAGAAGAAGATGAAAATAATAATGATAATGAAAATCATTATAATTAGAAGATTACTGATGATATTCAGGTAATGAATGATGACAATAATAATAATGATGGTATTTTCCAGGTGGAACTCATTGATAAGGAAACCTTTATACAAAGACAAAAGGATGATATTTCCTTAAGAAAATTTTTTCACATTCCTCATTTGGATGATGTAATATTTGATGACAATGCAAAACACTGCTATACTCTGAAAAATAACTTACTAGTTAGAAATTATCAAGATGCTAATTCTTTAAAAAAAGCAAATTATGGTACCAGCTTGTTTTCGTCCATTTGTTTTACGACATGCACACGATATTGAATGTGCTGGACATTTAGGGGTTGCTAGGACAAAACAGAGAGTTTTGTCACACTTCTTTTGGCCTGGAGTGACAAAAGATGTGAAATATTTTTGTCGTACTTGTACAGTGTGCCAAATTTTAGCAACTAGGAGGCCGAAACATGATGCTCCTGTTTAGGCAGCTGATATTTCTTTGCGGCCCTTCGTAAAGATGGCCATTGATATTATTGGCCCTTTAAAGGTAACTTGAGCCAGAGGTCATCAATACGTGTTGACCTGCATTGATATGTGCACACGTTGGCCTGAAGCAATACCATTGAAAACTATTACAACGGTAGATATTGCTGATGCATTATTTTTGATTTTTAGTCGTCTAGGTTTTCCTGAAAATATTTTATCTGACAGTGGAACACAATTAGTTTCAGATGCTATGAAACAGGTGATGGAAATGTTCGGGATTGAGAGATCACTTAGTTCAATCTATCATCCACAGTCAAACGGTAAAATTGAAGTTCTGAATAGAACATTGAAACAAATGTTACATAAAGTCACCATGAAATATCCACAAAATTGGGACAGAGTTTTGCCAGCAATCTTATTTGCTTACAGAGAAATTAAAAATGAGCATACTGGGTTTGCTCCCTTCGAGTTAGTTTTTGGCTCAAAACCAAGAGGCCCAATGTCAATATTGAAACAGCTATTAATTGGAGCTGATATGAACGAAGAGGTTCAAACCTCATACCAATATGTGGTCAATTTAAGAAAAAAAAAATAATTGACGCATGCCAGATACCAGTAGATTCATCTGAAAAGGCAAAGCTTAAGGCTAGGTTGTTTGTCAACCAGAACCATAAATTACGCCAATTATGGCCTGGTGATGAAGCAAATGTGCTATTACCTAATAAAGATAACAAATTACTTGTATCGTGGAGAGGACCCTATAGGATTGTTGAGAAATTGTCTGATGTTGATTATATTGTTTCAATAAATGGAAAGGAAAAAACTTTTCATATCAATATATTGCAGCAGTTTCATACATGTCCACCACATCTTGGACCAGTCTTTGAAGCTCTTGACGAATCTGTCAATCGTCATTCTTTGTTAGCTGTAATACAGGAGGAAAATTCTGACTTGTCTGATGGAGATGAATCACTTTTGGTTTTACCAAGTGTTCATGTCTTAGCTACTGAGAGTTGGAAGGATGTTTCTATATCTATACCTACTCTGACTTCTCATCAGAAAGAACAAGTTACTCATTTACTACTATCTTTTTCTGATATCCTTAAAGATGTCCCAGGACATACTGATATCATCGAACATGATATCATCTTTACTGATTTTCAACCTATTAAGTTGAAACCATATCTTATACCGATACACTTACAGTCTCAAGTTAAGGATGAATTAGAACAGATGGTTAAATTAGATATCATTTCTCCATCGCATTCTCCTTATAGTTTTCCGATGGTTTTAATTCGGAAAAAAGATAAATCTATTCGCATAGGCATAGATTTTAGACGTTTAAATTCTCTCACAGTTCAGGATGCTGAACCACTTCCTTTATTAGAATCATTGTTGGATAGGTTAGCTTCTGCTATATTTTTCACTAAATTTGACCTATCAAAAGGCTATTGGCAAGGGCCATTATCGGAGAAATCCAAGCCTTATACTGCCTTCGCAACACCTTTAGGACTATTCCAATTCAACTATATGTCGTTTGGTTTAGTGAATGCTCCTGCGACCTTCGTTCGCATGATGCGAAGACTCTTTTCTGACAGAGAAGATCTGATTACATACATAGATGACATTTGTCTGTTTCATCGATCATGGGATGAACATCTAGTAGGTATCCAATCCTTATTACATACTCTACGCCTACACAACTTGTCTGCACGTCCATCTAAAACTAGAGTGGGATTTCAAGAGATTTCATTTCTATGACATAAAGTAGGAGGTGGTCTGTTAAAACCGGAGGATTCGACTATTTCAAAGATTCTAAACCTTGATATTCCTAAAAATAAAAAGCAAGTTAGAAGTCTCCCCGGTTTACTCAATTTTTATCGTAAATTTTTACCTAATTTTGCAGAGATAACTTCATTGTTGTCTTCTCTAGTGAAAAAAAATTCCCCAAACAGAGTCATATGGACTCACGCATGTCATGTTTCTCTAAATGCTCTTAAATGTTCATTTTCAAAAATGCCTATCTTGAGATTGCCTGATCCTTCCAAACAATTTACTCTCAGGGTCGATGCGTCAAAATCATCGATTGGTGGCTCATTAATGCAAGAATGGGATGGCTGTCTGCATCCAACTCTTTACGTGAGCAGGAAACTGACGCCTACAGAGCAAATATATCCTAATATCGAAACGGAACTTCTAGCAGTGGTGTTCTGTTTCTCCAAGTTACAAAGGTATCTTTTAGGAGCACGATTTACGCTGGAGACGGATCAACGAGCATTATGTTATCTCAAGACAGCTCGATTCAAGAATGAAAGGGCAGCTCGGGCATCTTTGGCTCTTCAGCCGTATGACTACGATATTAAACCGATCAAGGGAAGCTTGAATGTCGTTGCTGAAGTGTTGTATCGGTGCGTAAAACATCCATTATTACCTGTGACTACTTCAGATTGTACTCAAACGCACATGTAATTAATAGACATACGTTGTTATGAGATTAACAAGTCAAGAATACAGACACAACTACATGTTCATGTGAACTATTGCACATTCCATATGATGAATTTGTGTCTCATGCTTCAAGATTAACTGCAAAAATGCATCTCCATGTACATAAACAAGGTTCTAAACTATAGGCAGCTCGCCAAGCAACATGATGATGATGTTTTGCTGTACATCCAAAATGAACTTATATATCATTACGTTCAGTATATTGACTCGTATACCGTGGTTCAATGACAGTACTTACATACAACATGCATGCTATAAAATGACTACTTGCAGTATATGATTTCAACTCGTTTCGTTCAAGACAGATTTCTTGAATTAATTATTAACTTTTGCATTAATTAAAGTGATTTCTACAAGCAGAAAAAGGGAAGTAACTATGAAATGACTATTGTGTATATTCAAAGGGGAAACAACAAATAAATTGCTTCTCAATTTTGACACGGTAAATGAGGGTTTTTGGAATGGCTAACAGTGCATTTCAGATATATTCCTATCGCATGGTAAACAATCATGGACATTCGGAATAGGTGAAAACAACATACATCAGTGAACTTTTTCGTGAATATGCTTTATTCAAATGATTTTGAATCAAGAAATATAAACTGTAAACATTGACATTAACTATTAAGTAACAGTAATTAGTTAATTTGTGATTAATTAAGGTAAACCACATGAGTGTTTCATACACATTGGAATTTATTACTTTATTGTGTTCATATATCACATAATATATTTTCACAATACATTACATTGACATATTCAAGTCATGACATTATATTACTTAAATACACACAGTAATTATTATTTTGACATATTGTCGCAGTCAATCATTATGAATTGATTTGTCTGCCTCATATGATCTATTGTCTCTATTATTTGATATTTATGCATTGCATTAAGAGACTAAGGTACTGATATTACTGACTTGACAGCAGGTGTTTTGGACATGGTGTGCTGTATGAGTGCTTTGACTGATATATATTAATTTCTTTGCACATGTTGCCTTATGTTTACTATGGTTACTTCACAGTTGTGTCAAAAGATTTGTCTTCTATATAGGCATTGGGTTTGGTAATTACATTACTAAATTCCACACCCTGCGTGTCTAATTGTCGACTATGGAGCACGGATCTGGGTGCTATATGAATCATGACAACTGTAAGAGTTGATATTATCATCTGGTTACTCCAGTAATTTTGTGGACTTTGCCACTGAAATAATGAAAAGTTCCTTTTCATTATTTAAGAAGAGGGGGGAGTAAATGTTATGTGTAAATATAATAACATTGGTTTTTGACGATCACTTCCTGGTTGATTTGTTTATGGACTATTGTCCTTGGTTTTAGGAAGTGATGTCATTAATTCTGCTGGCCATGTTAGCAGACGACAAGCTCGTTATGTGGGCCAAGAAAGCGTCCCTTGCCGGCTTTAGACTGTGTAGCAATTCGTGGGGTCGGAAGCCTATGTGTATTTGCTCCAGAGAGTTATATTATTTCCACGATCTGCATTATGTTGTAACATCAGCTAGATTACGCATACACCCCCGTGTGTAATGCTAGCTTCTTTATTTATGCAGGATTGACAGAGGATGCTGTTTAGTATGTGAGTGACATATTATTAAATAAAAATGAATGAATATGAAACACGACATCTGTCTTTAGTACGAGACTGTACTTCGACGCTATAGACCGTCATACTGATGCCTTTTGTGCATGAACATACTCTCTTGATGTACGTGTGGAGCTGTGAAATGTCTCATTAAATATATATGGTAAAGTGTCCAATCAGGCCTTTGGACTTTGATTCATAATTGCAAGTGTACGGGACAGGGGCGGGAATTGAATGGGCCATATCCCTAATGACACTGGCTTATCAGCAGTGTTCGTATTTCAAGACGACCAAGCCTTCACGACACCAATATAATAAATGTCAGTAGCTGAGAAGAAGTCTACTTTAAATAACCTAAAGCCACCTAAGAGCCGTATTACTCTGGAGCCCGTATCAACCACCTTCAATTGTTCTTAGTTATCCCTTATCCTCTTCTCCTGTCCCGGTAAATACTCTAAATTTCTGAGTTGCAGTGTATTCTTTTGTCATAGTTACTTATGTTTTGATGTGGTTCTTGGCCAAATATTAGTACGCTCGTCTCAAATCTTCGCCATTGCGAATCAACATTTAGTCCACTTGGCTGATATGCTCTGTGAAGGTCTGTGTAGCTTGATCCTTCTCTCTGAGTATAGACAAGCTGGTTCGCTGTAACAACGCGATCTTATCAGCATCACTCACACAATAAGCCTTACAGAAAGATTTCTTGGCTTCATGCAACCTTTCCACTTTCTGGTAGCACCCACCCAATGCTATGACCCATCATACATCACAAAACGTATAACATAATGTTGTGGTAACCGTAGCAATAGTAGTATAAATATAGATGGTAGTATCAGTAGACGTAGACGCATCAAGTAGTTCCCGGGGGTCTCAGAGAAGACAAAGAAAGAGTTCCGCTATTGCTCCCGCAAGTATGAGGCAACTATTATGAAGTTTTTATGGAGATTGAAACTTCATTATGTAAAAGAAATGGCTATAGAAACCAATGCTGCAAAAGGATGAGTGCTTTGGTGTAGGCTTTCATCAGCAGTGGTAGCTTATGCTACGTAGGGATCAAAATGGGAAAATGGTAATGATGAATAGTGGACTACCAATAGTAAGGCCAGGCAGCATACATCAGTCGCAGCAGTAGTGATAGTAGTAATTGCAGCAGTAGTAGTAGCAACTGCAGCAGCTACAGTAGTGGTAAAAAAGGAAGTAAATTCCAGTTAAGTTCTGTCGATTATTCCTTTAAACACTTTAATAAGTCTTAAAATTTTATTTCGACTTTCTTTTGCAGGTCTAGTACATAATTCAACCTCGAAGGACAAAATAATTTGAGACGCCTTGGTTCAAGACAAGACGAGACTGGCCAGTCATTTTCCTTAAATGCTGGGAATGTGAAATTGTTAAAGAAACTAGCGACTTCAAAGTACTGTACTACCACTT
Source organism: Oreohelix idahoensis (assembly GCA_024509875.1). NCBI lineage: Eukaryota > Metazoa > Mollusca > Gastropoda > Stylommatophora > Oreohelicidae > Oreohelix > Oreohelix idahoensis. Next base: position 78,298 of record JAMPIV010004886.1, read on the forward strand.
TACAATGGCAGTAAGTGGATTGACCTTTGCACTTGACATTTCAGCATGTCGTATTCACTCCAATATAACCACGTGCAATTCCTGATAGCGTGTTTGTGTTTCTATGAATTGGACTTCATCCTTGTTGTAATTCAGTACCAGTTTTCAGACACTTATTTGTGAGAAAAAAATCGCGTGATTGTCACATCTGGCCGTTTTATGTCCTGGTCACCTGTGCTGTATTATTTAGTGACGTGGTTGCAAATAATAACAGAGATACAGTGCTTTCTTATAACAAGTCGATGTATGAATATTGTTGTACTAAGATAACGCTACAAATATGTCCAAAACTATTTAAACGAATCACGTAATGACGATGACCGAACACTCGAATGATTCTGTTATTGTTTCGGAAAAGGGCTACAATGATATTTTGAACGCTGCTTTCTTCATTAATAAATATTACTTGTGGGTTATCTTGATAATTGGCTTCCCTGGTAATTTGGCTACAATTATCACAATTTTACGCATGCGAAGCTTTGGTTCATTCACTTTTTACATAGTTCTTTTGGCCTTCGTGGACAATCTGGCAATTTTAATAAAAACTGTGCTATACCAGCTGTATCAAAACGATGTGAACGTTACGAATGCAGGATGTCGGATCATATGCTTTCTGGCAAATTTCCTTGTAACTTTCGCAAATTGGATTTTGGTCTTAATGGCTGCTGAGCGCCTCATTGCTGTCAGGTACCCCTTTAAAATTAAGACATACTTGAACTGTAGGAAATCGTTTTTCGCCATCGTTGCAGTAGGCACAATTATCGCGATCGCTTACGCTCCGATATTGTGGGTTTACATCTTTGACGAAAATCATAGACTGTGTTTTCCTAATAAAGACCTGGAATCGAAAGAACTTGTAATCATCCTTAACTTGACGAACATCACACTATTTGCTTTCATTCCATTTATAGTTCTCGTCTTATGTAATATTCTGATTGCCTTCGTTATCAAGAAGTCATTTCAGATACAAAAATCTATGACAGGTTCTCGCAATATGATTCTGAAACAGCGCTCCAGCTATTATGTGTCAACACAGCGGCAGATCATGCTAATGCTTTTTACCACTTGTCTTGCTTTTGTTTTATTCTATTTTCCCCTCTGTGCCTTCCAAGTGGCAAATGCAAGCTGGCACGTGATACCCGAGACGCGGGGTTACGCAACTAAGTACCTGATCAACCAGATTGCATTCCTCTTGTGTGACTCAACTCATGCAGTGAATTTCTACATGTATTTTCTCAGTGCCCGAAGATTCCGCAACCACTTTCTACGGATGGCGACATGTTCAAGAAACAACGCAAGGGCTGTGTCATTGCTAAATGTATATGTGAACCGGAGTATACATGCATAGGCAGATATTATAATTTACTAGGGGGATGCGTGGACTGTTGGATAATCTAAGGATGGATGGGTGTGAAAAAAAAATCGAAAAAAGGTGATTCGTCTTACGAGGACAAAAGACAAAGAAAATAGCCAACGTTACGGCCACAAGGCCTTCGTCAGGAAAAGGAAAGAAATTGAAGTTTAGATAGAACACATAAGAACCTAAATAAATATAAAAATAAAACCTAGGTACTTCCCTAAAGGCATCGAAGTCCAACACTTTTGATGCCCGCGAACAGACGAGCGTGGTCGGAAAAGGAAATGACATGGATAATCTAAGACGCTGTACCCTCCTGTGCGAATTTTCTACTTGTGAAACTGCTCAGTATTTGCATTACAGGGATGCAAGAACCAGCATAGCCGATAGATTCCGCAGAATGGACAAATAAATTACTTGATTCATGCATGTATTCATTGCAAAGTACATAGCTGAAAAGATTTGTTAACTTGAGCGCTCACACAATTGAGGCTTAATTCGCTACAGATTTGCCCGCCGGGTAAACTTTTTTTTCCACAAATTATTTGCGCGCAGGTATGCTTGCACACCTTTTAAAATATTTCATAGCTGGATCAAGCTAATCTCCTTCAACTGTTCAGACTCCAAGCGTCGCAGGAGCGAAGAGATTTGTTACTTGTGCAGTGAAAGGAATTCGTTATCACAACAGATAGAAAACGTGTGATAATTATATGATGGAGAAGACAAGTGATGTTGACAATGTTAATGTGGATGATTGTGTGTGTACCTAAATAGTAACTGAGCCAGAAAGTTATTCTTCAAATCTTATAAATATTAAACAAACACAGTAGCTCGTATTTGAAGATGTGTTGCTAATTTCAGAATGAGAAATGATGATATTCAGAAAAAGTGAAGAAACTACATCCTGCATCAAGTTATCGAGAGATCGAATATCAAGTGGTTTGGTCATCTCAAGAGAATGGCGCCCAGTAAATTACCCACTACGCGCCTACAGCAGTAGAAGATCTGGTTTCAGGCACGAGGAAGGTCAAGAGGCAACATCACTGAAATTCAAAAACAACACGGGCTCATAAAAGGCAATGCAACACACATGCTAAAGTACGCCAACTCAAGCTCTCCATTATGCTTCATGGCATCAGTGACACGAAAAAGTACAGAAACGTGAAGTTGCAAATCTTAAATGTGAGTTTAAAACTTTCCAGAGGAATCTTGGTGCGTCGGCCAATGCCAAATCAAAAGTGAATATAAAGTCAGTCCACTATTGAATGCTTGTAGGCCTTGTAGATGACCAGAACTGTAGTCATACTCTTTCATTAAGCATTCTTATTAAGTTTATTCTAATCCGTTCTAGGCACACTTGCGCGAAAACAAAAACTTCCCATCCTGTCAGCTCCAGGGCCTCCTTCTTCATCTCCCGTTTTGTAGGTCAAATATCTGTATTGTTTGTCTCAAATATCTGTTATTGTTTGTCTCAAATATATATCACCTTATATCTCTTGATCTACCTTTCTGTGTCCATCTGTAAATAAGCCAAGATCGTGCAAGGTGGACCTGGGCTTTAAATTTTTTCTCAGGACACTGGCATTCGAAGAAAAACACTTTTCTAGACAGCTGATACACAATTGCAATCACTGCTCGGTGAGTAGCCATGCACTCCATGTCTGAGCATTGGAGCTAGTTAAGATAGCTTACGACTTTGTCACACCGAGTATAGAACAGCGCTGCATTATAAAATTCATAGTGAAAGAAAAGTTGAAACTAATAGAAATCTTTACAGATTACATAAACAGTATGGGGACGAAGTAGTACATTTTTTAAAGTCCGCGGAGAAGTCTTATACCTAAAGCATGTTCACGTCCGGCCCTCATTTATTACTGATGCGAACATTTGCCAAACCGAGGAGCAGGTTTTAGTAAACGAGCGAACTATTGAGCGTGATATTACATCCCCCACTGGTATTAGTGTGGGTAGTTTGAAATAGTTATGCGTTGTGTGCACAGGGAGTCCCCAAGATGTTGACATTCGGCATGCAGACGCAGCGGGTTGCTGTGTTTGCTGATCCTCATACGGTAGGAACTGGTAGTAAAACACATTCCTGCAACAAAAAATAACCGGCGCAGCGAGGCATAAGTGCATTACTTTGCTCCATAGTCAAACAGGTCACCATTGAATGGTGTTACTACGGACCCCACCAGCGACGAAATTCAGAACACGAACCATCATCGGGCGATATTTTGGCAAGTGTTTTGGGATTTAAGAGGAGTAATTCGTGTTAAGTCTCTTCCACTTGGTGCAACAGTTGATGGGCATTAGTAGGACAGTAAGTTGATTTGTAATGATGTACACCAAACTATCCGCAAGAAAAAGCTACGCCATTTGTCAATGGATGTCGTTCTGCTGACCTGCGGTGTATTTAACGACGGTGACATAGGCACAATTGATATGAGAAATATTGAATTACCCTATGTACAGTGCTAACATAAACACAAATAAATACAATTTGTCTGGGTCAGTGAAGGAGCAACTGGGGCAGAGGATTCTAATCTGGGGTATGCTTACCGCCAGAGGTAGGAGAAGCTCGTCAAGGGGCACTGTCCATATTTGGTTAATAACCATAATCATTATATTCCCCTTCCAGGAAGCATGCGCCAAGCATTCACGCGCTCATAGCGTGGGAGCTTCTGTGGCTTAGTTTTACAAGATGAGATTACCAGCCCCATGCACAACCTCATATTACTCGCCTTGTACGACATGCATGGCGGTCCAGTAGTGCCGTTCTTTATTTGTCTGTTCAGAAACCCCCAGGAACTACACGGAACATATGTACAATCCTGTACATATACAATCCTGTATATATACAATCCTGTTAAAATATTTCAGAAGTAGTAGTTTGATTGTGGAGTGGAGAGAGACAGGAGAATTCTGTTTTCAGTCAAATCTAAAACAAGAAACAAAAAGGAGGCGGAATACGATATGCTGGTATTTCTTCGAAAACTGCACCAAGCGTAAACTTGGTCAACAAGAAACAAAATTAAGCGTCTCAATAATTCATTTGACTATGTGTAGCGGAAGGTTTTATATGTGTGAGATGATAGTGCTAGAGTAGAAATAGTATTCTCTCCAGAATGTGTGAGGTCCCAGTGACAGAGAAGTACACTGGTATCACTTGATAGTCACGGCTGTGAAAGTATCTGGACTGAAAATATTCAGAGAACAGTCAGACCTTACTTCGCCACCTTCGCTATGTGACCACCTGTGATATTAATAAAAATTCAACCAAACTCAGTATCAACTATATTGAATGAATAAGGCTGGTGAATACAATTTATATCCCCTTTATTTACATCTATCTAATTGTGGTGATTGCGTGTGACTGGTGATACAAAAGTTATATTTATACAAAACCAAATTGGCGAACTCAATTACAGTTTTTGCAAGTTAAACTAAAATGTCATTTCTTTAGACTCTTCCAATTAGTTGGGTAATAGACTTCTTCACCGTCTTATTCACTTTATAACTTTCACTAGTTTATCACGCAAATTGTCATCACAAAACTCTGCTTGACAGTTATCACTTCTTGGGTGCATGATTGTCACAAATATCACTCATCTGTTTGTTAATCAGTGTTCATATGAGATGTACAGCTTCAGTAGGTCTTGTTTCTACCAATCCAGACACTGCCGGGGCGATTCGCATTGATCATCGAGCAATTCTTGATCATTGACCTCTGACTTTTGGTTGACAAGTATGAACCTGCAGATAATTGTAGGATATGTGGCTATTTGTGGATAATAATTACCACATTCCTATTGTAGATGAGATGAATTTGTTTTCAGATGTATGCGTGAAAATGCGTGATTATGGATCAGTGACAAGACAGGTGTCTACTGTGGAACATTTTATAAAATCAAATAATACAAAATGATATGTACACACATATATGGTATGAGGTTATAGTATCCCCCTGCCTGACACGTTAGCTCTGTAAAGTGCAGTAACTTGAAGACAGATTGAATAAGCCCTGATAATGATTGTTGGTAGTCTGAAAAAATTGTTATTAGTCCTGAAAATGATTGTGCTAGTCCTGATACGGACTCAGTCATGGTGGTATATTTCGGGTTCCAATCTTCAACAATCATACCAAGTAACCAATTAATATACATGATACTTTCATAACATATAGATTAAACAAATCCTGAAATAAAGATTAAACAAATCATGAAATAAAGTTGTAATTACTGTATTATTTTACATAGTAACTTTACATACCCTCGCAGGATCTAATTAAGATCAGTAAAGACTGGCTTTTGTGGAGTAACAGAACTGCCTGGCTGCAAATAACAAGATATTGGCCGTGACACGTTTCTCTCTCTCCAGCCGTTGTCCTTCTGTCTTGCCTCGCTGTACAAGTGAATTTGAAATCTTTTTCTTTCTTTCTTTGGGTCTAATATTTTGCTGTGATACCCTGTTCAACCAAAACCCATTGAAGGGTTGCAAACGGTTATATTGGGGTATATAGTGTGTTAACATCTTCCTGGTATCATTTTCCTAGTCCTGGAAATGATTAGCCCTGAAAAGGACTACTAGCTGACTGTCTGGATCCTTCGTCGTTGCTTGTATTTTTATGGTGTCGTGGCGTTCTCATGGAGTTCCTTTCCTGCCTTACAGGTTACAAACGGTTGTATTGCGGTATATAGGGTGTTAGCGTTAGTCTTCGTTGGTATCGCTTTCCGAGTCCTTGAGCTGATTGTTCCTGAAAAGGACCACTAGCTGCCTGTTCTGTAGCTACTTGTTGTCTGTTACCGGTTTGTGTTGTTCAAAGGCTGTCGCTATTATTTTTGGTAGCATCTCCATTATGGTTTTTAAAATTATGTTTATTTCCGCTGCTTCTCTTCTTTCTAGTTTGCTTTGTATTTCCTGCACGATTTCGGTTTTTATTTTGTCTTTAGTTTCTTTGTTTTGTTCTCTACTTTTTGTAAGGGTATCCTCAGCTATCTTTCTCTCTGTTTCAATTCTTTTGAGGATTTCTTCGTTCTCTTCCTTTAGCTCTGTGAGTTTGACGATGTCGACTTCTATCTCGTGTTTGATAGTTTTCATTTCCTGTAATATTGCCTGGGCGCTCTGTACGGCTCCTATTGTTTCGTCTCTTATGGCATCTGAGTCTTCGTTGTGTTGCTTGTTCGTCTCGGCTTTGAGTTGTTGTTTTATGTCTCGCATATCTGTGGCTAGTCTTATCAGCTGGGCTCTTGTGTGCTGTTCTTGTTTACCAGTGCCGCCTGAAGCCACTCGGTTTCTTGCTTCTCTGAAGGAGATGTTTTTTTGTTATCGATTCCTTCAGTATGGTCTTTGTCTCATGGAAGATCGGACATCCACGGTATCTTGCCCCGTGGTTCCCAAGACAGTTTGCGCAGGTTCTGTTGGAGTTGCGAGCTTTATAGTTGCTATCATCTTTCGCATGGGGACATTCATTGTATACGTGGCTTCCTGCACAGTATCGACAAACTATCTCTCTCCTGCATGTTTTCTTGGTATGCGAGAATTGTTGGCAGTTTGAGCACTGCATAACAGGAGGAATGTACTCTTCTGTTTTTCGACATCTATCGTCCAGGTTAAGTTGCCTTGGTCTTGAAGACCCTTCAATAGTTAGGATAATCAAGTTGGTGTCCTTCTTGTCCCATGTCTTCAGTCTTTCCACCTGTGTAATTTTTATGTTCTTGTTTTCTGTTTGCAGGCGGCTGTGGATTTCTTGTGTAGACCGACTGTTGTCGACCCCTCTCACAACCATCTTTTTGGTCTTCTTGAAGATCTCCACAGTAGCTTTAATCTGGTGGGGCAGCTGGACTTGTGAATTTGAAATCATTTACGACCGCCCTTATATAGGGAGCTTCCGGACGTACAGGAAACAAGGCTCGCAACTCCAGCAAACTTCCCAAAATAGTTGTAACTTCGAGGGGGTTGTGCTAAATGAGTTTCAAACCTTGGTCTCGTGCATTTTACCTTTCCCAGTTCAAGCCTTTGGAGTTATATATTTCCGTTCTCCATGAGTTGACCTTTATATCCATATGTTGTTTTCCCATATCTGTCGTGTTAACGATTTTATATTGAATTATAAATAGGAAAAACACAGCATTTCTCAATGCACGGACACTATTCTTGCGAAATTCTTCACAACTACTTACTCCCTTCTGATTTCCTTGTACCTATACATAAATGAAGATATTCCCGTCAAAAGGAGACCATTCTCATCCTTGTCTGTCATTCCGTTCTCCTTCCCGATGTCTAATTCTAACCATGATTTCGGACGATTTATTCTTCCTTATACACTCGCCGAAGTCATTCTATCTGACCGTGGGAAACCCCTTCTCTGATTGGCTGCCCTAGATACACACAGGAAAATACCCCTGCATTCGTTTGTTCAGGTCAGAACACTGGTGTCCCACTTTTCGGTCTTCAAACATTTAACTAGGCAATGCGTAACATGCGACACTATGTTCTGGTGAATATTTAATAAATTTATGATACTAAAAATGTTGTTACATACTGAATACAAGTTTTTGTGTGTGACAAATTTACTAATTTGTCTATTTATTTTCTTTTGTGCATGGCATCTCTTGAACGTGTTTACTTTCATGTTGAATCTGGGTTTACGAGAAAGTAAATTCAATGGGGATCAAATAAGGCTGGGAGCCAGTGGCACAATTAGGGTAGATGGCGCCCAGGACAAATAACAAAATAGCGCCCCTTGAAAACTGTTCTTATGTGTGTGTGTGTGTGTGTGTGTGTGTGTATATATATATATATATATATATATATATATATATATATATATATATATATATATATATATAGCCGCGGTAGCGCAGTGGTTAGTGCACTGGCTTCCTAGCTCGGTGGTCCATGGTTCGATCCCCAGTTGAGGTTTTAATTGACTATAATTAGATTTACTTTACAGCAAGTCCCTTCGCAGTGGTTTGTACGGTTGTAGTTCCTCGCATCTAACGCATGCGCAGTATTTATCACGGGTGGAGGACATTAGCACTGTAGTGCCTTGTGTGTCACTGACTGCGTCAGTAACCATCGAGGAGCGCAGTTTTCTCGTGGAGTATGTTTTTCATACCGGTGATAGGTACACAGAAGATGTGAAACACAAATTCGCCGAGAAGTTTCCAAATTCCACAGTTCCTCACCGCGACACTGCCCGAGATCTCATCGTCAAATTTCGATCGACTGGTTCGGTGGCAGATGATCCTCGAAGTTGACCGCCAACCGTTTTGTCTGAGGATAAATTGTTGGATATTTCTGATAAATTGATGGCAAGTCCATCAAAATCATTACGAAAATTGGCGCAGGAGACAGATGTAAGCTACGGATCTACACAAAAAGCAGTTCGGCGGAAACTGAATTTATTTCCTTACAAAGTGTGCGCTGTTCAGGAACTGAAACCTGCGGATCACGATAACAGGATACGTTATTGTCAGTGGTATCAGAAGTTCATACAGGATAATGGTATTCAGGTTCTGGACCACACATTTTATACAGATGAAGCGTGGTTTCACTTATCTGCCTACACAAACTCCCTAAACACTCGCTTGTGGTCCACAGCCAACTTACATTCCTTTCACGAGGCACCATTGCATGACCAGAAAATCGGTGTTTGGATAGCAATTTCGAGAAGAAGAATTGTGGGTCCCTTATTTATATACACACTTTGAACGGTACTGTTCGCAAATTGTGTACCCATTCATTGCCCAGCTTGACGAAAACGACATACTGAATGGCTACTTCCAACAAGTCTTCCTTTTCAGCCAAGCGTGATAAGGACTTCGATGCTTCGCCTTCAGGGAAGTACCTAGGTTTTATTTTTTAATATTTATTTTTATATTTGATAAGGGTGGATTTGAGCTGAAATGATAACTTGCCACCCCTATCGACACCTGGTATTAAAGTGCAAGATGTAGGTGTCTTCTCTGATTTAGAATGTTGCTGTGTGTGTTGCAGTAGAACAGTTCACAGGGTACACCACAGGCAACATGACGTGTAGAGTCATAGAAATGGTAACTTCGCTTTAGTTTTATACCATTTATTGCACGCCACAAAACAGTCATGATATTTATGTCATCATCAGCACAGTATAACGAATGCAGCATTCAAAATCATATTAACTGATAGTCATGTAGGATTCAATACTCCATAGTTGTATGGTAAACAGATATCATAAAGTTCTGGTTCGTGAAGCTTTATAAATAATATATATAACTTCTGCAACAGTGTCAGCTGCAGATCTTCAATGTTCATAGACAATAATAATTATTCCCTTCCTGATGCTAGCAGATCAGATGTATACAATAAGTCTGTTTACTGTCTGCACGTGAATAGCATACATGGAGTACAGGTCAGCTCGACCTTTATAACCTTCCTAAGTCTAACCATCTGACTTGGACGTGATCTCTGATATAACGAATCCTGGAACACAGACAATAGTCTTGTTGGTCTAGAGCGACCCATATATATATATATAACTAGTTCAGGTATAAAGATACCGGTGACTTAATCCTAGTCAAAGTACCTCTCCATTTTGAATCACACAGGCGAGCAAAAAGGCGACAAAATGACGAACCTCTAGATGATAGCATAAAGTTCGATACAAGAGGAATTACCTTATTTCGGAAAATCAACCATGAACATATGCCTCCAGGCAGGCTTGAATAATACTGGGAAATAGTCTAGTTAGCTAACTAACTCACAAAGACAATGTATTTCCCTCAGAAAATCACAAGACGCAGGTCGCGTCTGCTCGCTACTCAGACCATTTCTAAACTGCCCGAGCTGGGCGGAACAACAAACGAAAACCAAGTCGAGACATGCGCAGAGCGACAATCTCTGAGTCGCCGTTCACAATAAGACGATTCTAAGAACATTCGAGATAAAAGTCTTACACAGTCGCGCCTTTTATGGTCATGAACAGAAGCGTTAAGAAAGGTTTCAGGCATCTACAACAGTTGACTGATACTACCAAATAAGGAGATATGGTCACGCTTCGTTCAAGAAATTATAGACCGAACGTGTCTCTATACAAGAGAAGGCAAACTCCTAAAAAATTGTAGTCTCGATAACTCGGATTATGTCCCTTTGACTGTAAAAAAACATAATACACACTTCAGTCAAAAAATGATCATACATACGAAAAATGATCATACAAAGGCTTTGAAAAAAGTAATTATTTGTGCGTAACATTACCGCACCCTCCCGGGAAAAAAAAAATGAAACATTTTTTTTTTTTAAAATCCTGGAGCCGGAAAAATCTAGGCTCCTAACGCACGTATGATGCGCGGATATATACCTAACAAATTAGCTCAACGCATGGAGCGACACTGAGATCATATCTCAGATCCTTAGAGAAAAAATTTATCTAAGTATACGCTTATATATTCCAGGAAGGTGCCACCAACACACGCCACAATGATGGCAACATCATAATGAAAATCAAATTATTCTCATACCAATATATGAAATTAAATATATTATTATGATATCATACAATGTGTTGTGCAAACAGCGGTGTAATATATTAATATACCGCACTATTTTATTACATTATATAAAGCAACAGTAATTAATAAGTAATACATGTGTTGATCTTCGTTGACATAAAACATTCAATAGAAGAAGATGTGGACATCATCCGCTCCCAATCTAGGACAGGACTTGATATCCTCAAAGTTCCACAATGGACACAATCTCGCATCTTCAATGATGTGCTGCGAAAATATCAATAACACAAATCTTAAAGACAACTGGTAAATCTCTTAATACAATTATGCAAATATATTATTTAAATGTGGCCGAGTGATCTTTTGGCCCGTATATCACTAACTAAGCCTTCTTAGATAATTACATGGTACAATGTTATAAATTCCCCTCAAAAAAAGTGAGAAAAAAAAAAATCTACTAACATGTCATTATAACATTGGACTGTATATCAGGAAATATATATATATGACAGAAGAATCATGTGGAATCGTGTGGGCATCTGGACAGAATGTCTGCCATTACATTATCCGAACCACGGATAGCTCGAACCGAGAAATGAAATGGTTGAAGAGCTATGGCATAACGAGTGGACCTCGAGCTCTTCAAGTTTTTGCTCTGAATAGCAGTAAGCGCTTTCTGGTCGGTTTCCACAATGAAATGTGCGCCTAGAAGAAATCTTTGTAACTTCAGAATAGACCATACCATAGCCAATAACTCACGGTCTAAAACCGAGTAATTCTTTTCTGCAGCATTTAATTTCCTAGAGATATACATCACCGGATGCAGAGTATCAGAATACTCCTGCATTAGTGCCGCCCCAATCCCAGTTGACGAGGCGTCACTTCGAAGAACAAAAGTCTTCTCAATAGTAGGTAACCTAAGAATAGGTGGAGATGAAAATAGGGCTTTAACCTGGTCCAATGAGGATTGACATTCTTTAGACCAGCGGATCAGATTAGGCGACCCTTTCTTCAATAAAGTAGAAAGCGGTGCCATAATGGAGGACAGATTCGGAACGAATCGTCCGTAGAATTGGATCAAACCTAATAGACTCCTTACTTGTTTCTTCGTCTTAGGGACCGAAATGTTAAGTATTTTTGAAACATTGTGGTCCTCTGTCTTTAAAAGACCACGACCAACACGATGACCTAGGAAAGAAATCTCACTAAATCCTATAAAGGCTTTAGAGGGTTTTGCAGTCAAGTTATACTCGCGAAGAGTGGACAGTAATTCGTATAAACCCAAATAGTGATCTTCCCAGGAATCACTGAATAGACAGATATCATCTAGGTATGCTATGACATCTGTACGATATGCGAGAATTCGCCGCATCATGCGTACGAATGTAGCAGGGGCGTTCATAAGACCAAAAGGCATGAAATTCCATTGGAATAAACCCCTGGGTGTAGAAAAAGCTGTAAAAGGTTTGGCACGTTCGGTTAGAGGAACTTGCCAATAACCTTTAGACAAATCTAGTTTGGTAAAGAATCTAGAATTAGAAAGTTTATTGAGTAGCTCTTCTAATGAAGGCATAGGTTCAGCATCGAACTTCGTAACTTGGTTCAATTTGCGATAATCTACGCAAATGCGAATGTTATTATCCTTCTTTCGAACAATAACCATAGACGAAGAGTATGCTGAAGTGGATGGTTCAATGATTTCCAAACGTATCATTTCATCCAATTCTTTTTCGACTTGAGACTGGAAATGGATAGGTATTGGATAGGGTCTGACTCTGATAGGATTATGATCAGTTAGCACAATGTCATGTTCAATGACATGTGTGTGTCCCGGGATGTCTGTAAGAACATCCTGAAATGTTTGCAACATCGAAGAAACTTGTCGATGTTCCTCAGCGGAAAGATTTGGAGAAACGGTCACGTTTTTCCAAGATTCCGTAGAATAAAGTGGGACCATAGAAAGAGGAAGATTGACATCAGAAAAAGTAGTTTCCTCATCCTGTATAACTGACAGCGATGAGTACTGACCATGAGGTACTTGAGAATTGTCCGTTGCCTGGAAAATAGGCTGCAAATAGTCAGGTCTTTCATAAAATTCCGTGAGCATATTTATGTGGAAAGTTTTATGCTTTCCATCAATATCGACAACATAGTCGACATCAGAAATTTTGGAGACTATTGCATATGGACCTTTCCATGCAATTAGAAGTCTGTTCTCCCTTGAAGGAAGTAGAACGAGAGCTTTGTCACCTGGACAAAGTTGTCGTAGACATCTATTCTTATTTGCAAACTGCCTTGCCTTTTCTTTAGCAAATTCGGAAGACGAAGTTGCTAGTTTGCATGCCTCGATGATCTTTTGCCTAAGAGCAATGACGTACTCATAAGAAGATTGAGTTTCATCGCTAATATTATCGGCAGTGATTAGATCGTGAAGTAAAGACATAGGGCCGCGCGGTTGCGCGCCAAAGACAAGTTCAAAAGGGGAAAACCCCGTATGTTCATTGGGGACCTCTCTATACGCAAAGAGAGCCGCGGGTAAGACCCTGTCCCAATCCTGAGGATGATCCTCAGTTATCTTACCAAGTAAAGTTTTCAGAGTCCTATTTAAACGTTCGACCAACCCATTAGACATTGGGTGATAGATACTGCTGAGAGACCTTTTAATGTGTAGCATAGACATTACCTGTGACATAGTGTCTGATATAAGTTGAGTGCCATGGTCTGACAATATTTCTCCGGGAAAACCCAAGCGAGAAAATATCAGCCAAAGAGCGTCTGCGATGTCAGCAGTTGAGATGCTCTTGAGAGGTATTGCCTCTGGCCAACGTGTGCACATATCGACACATGTAAGGATAAATTGATGTCCTCTAGCCGACTTAATTCTAAAAGGACCGATAATATCTATTGCCATTTTTTGAAAAGGGCGAATAGGAATGTCAGCAGCCTGGATAGGCGCAGCATGTCGTGGTCCTTTAGATTTGACCTCCTGACATACTTTGCAAGAGCGACAGTACATTCGTATGTCCTTGCTCACAAATGGCCAAAAGAAAGCCGCAAGAACTCTCGACTTTGTACGGGAAAAACCCATATGTCCAGCACATTGCGAGTCATGAGCATGTTGCAATATTTGCAATCTCATGCTCTTGGGCACAAGAATTTGTGAATGAGTGGACGTAGTCGAGTCTTGTACCATACGTACAAGTACGCCGTTCTTCATAGAAATCCAAGATTTTCTATTAGTATTTTGATTAGGATCACCTTTTTTTGCTAGAATGAAGAATTTTTGTAAAGAAGGATCTTCTTCTTGCAATTTGATAAATGAGTCACGTGTAATAGTCAAGTGACTATCTTGGTCATTTACTTCATCATTATTAGTTAATGAAGTTTGAGGTGGATCCAGAGCATGTGCTCTTGTGACCACCGCATTGGTAGCTTCAATGTTTTGCTCTTCCCAAACAGCAATCTGCTGTGGGGTACATTCCCTAACTCCGTGAATACGACCAATAATAAGGTCCGCAATAGGGTTTGGAAGTAGACACGCGTGGACCTCTCCCGTGAAGAAAGGAGTAGCAATGTGTATTATAGCAGTAGGATACTTTTCCAACGTGCCACCAAATGTGACACATTTGATGACCTTTCCTGTAGCACAGGATGGATCTACAAGAGATTGCCTAACCCCGACAGTAGTACATCCAGAGTCAAACAACACTGAGACTGGATTACTATTTACAAGCCCCTTATGTAATATAAGAGAACCTCTCCCATCATGAGCAACATTAGCAGGAAGAGCGGGCAAAGGATGACCACAGCTTAAAGTACTAACGGTCTTTGGGTCAAATAAAGTACTGCATTGGATACATTTATTTGCTCTACCAAAATCAAAAGATGAGCATCCGATAGCATTATGGTCTTTATTATCATTAACCTGTTTATCTACTCCCTGAGATTCTTGTTGAACAGAGTTTGTCTGTTGATATTTTTTTTTCTCTTATGTTGCGATCTACCGCGACCATTATTGCCTCTGCAATTATCATTAAAGTCCCTACTGTAATTTTTATCCTGGTTTGAGTTCCAGTTTCCATAACTGTCATTACCATCTCTATACTGTTGAGAACCTCTATTATCCTGGTATTGAGGTCTCTGAGAAAAATATTTTCCTCTATACCGATTACCTTTGTGAAAATTTCTAAAGTTAACCGGAGTAGAATAACGTGTAGTATTAGGATGTCTCCAGTTCTGGGAAGAAGAATCACCCTGGAATTGATTACTATGATTCTGGGCATAATTACGGTTACTCTTTTTATTGAAATTTTGCTGGCTACCCTGAAATTTACGCATAAAATTTGGGCCATAAGGTGCTGCCGAAGCAACTGGCAGACCTTCTTTTACTTTAGAGTTGCTAATGGTTATGTGAGGATGCGCAGTAACATACTGGCTACAGTATTCTTCCATTTCTTTTATGTTTTTAGGCTTACGCTCATGAAGAAAAGAAAGAAAAGCTTCATTAACAGAAGACATAACCTTGTCTCTAAGTAGTAAGTCCATAAGAGCTTCAAATGTACTCTCTGTTTTAGACAACTCAACCCATCGTAAAAAAGTAAGACGGATGCCTGAGATGAATTCAGAGAATTCAACTCCAGTTTCTGGTAACATGTTTTTAAATTTAAGACGATATCCGTCCTCGTTAAGTTGGTACTTCTTTAACAATGCCGCCCTGACAACCTCATAGTTGTTCTTGTCAGGCACATCTACCATACCCAACAAAGTCAAAGCATCACCTCTAAGTATCTTGGACAGATGATAAACATATAATGTTTTATCTATATTATGCACCTTACATGCACTTTCAAATCTATCTAGATAAAATGTTATATCATCAATTGAAGCATTGAATGCTGGTAAATTAAGCTTGAAATCAACAGCATTAGACTTATTAGCAGATGATACCTTATTAGCATCATTAGCATTACTAGATAACTTCAACTTTTCTAACTCCAAAGCTAAGAGTTTTTCTTCATGCTCCATTTTTGCTTTTCTCTCATCAGCTTCTCTTTGTAACCTTCTTTCTTCAGCCTCAGCCTGTAACTTTCTTTCTTCAGCCTCAGCCTGTTTTTCTAATCTTTTATTTTCAGCCTCTATTTCAAGTCTCTTATTTTCAGCTTCTTTTTCAAGTCTCTTATTTTCAGCTTCTTTTTCAAGTCTCTTATTTTCAGCTTCTTTTTCAAGTCTCTTATTTTCAGCTTCTTTTCAAGTCTCTTATTTTCAGCTTCTCTTTTTTGTTTTTCCATTTCCATTTGTAATCTTTTCTCATCTACCTGCATCTGCAGTTTTAAATTTTCAGCATCTATTCTCTTTTGTTCAGTTTGTTCTTTCATTTTCTTTTCTTCCGACTTCAATGCCTTGGCATATTGAACAGTCGCAAATTCTTCTAATTTATCACCTGTCTTCCCAAGGGCTTTACCCTGCTCAATAAAGTACTCAAATGTAGACATGATGTCTAAAATGTGAGTACAGAACCTGAAATAATTAATTATCTTATTTCAATCTTAATAGCAACAAGACTTAATAAAGTGCTTGTGTAATCACTATGTTTACCCCAATCTCTGTGGGAAACAAGACTTGACACCAACTTGTATTATCAAATGTATAATAATATCACAAGTCACCTCTTAATTATCAGTGCACTACACAAATCAGTGCATAACCATCAGTTATTTATCATAACTGCACTACAATAGTGCATAAGCAAAAAACCACCAGTTAGTTATGATAAGTGCACTATAGACCAATAGTGCATGAGCATATATGTAACAATAGTGAAAGCTAACTATGCAAGAACTATGCAAACAATAACAAGACAATGTAAACAATAACAAAGGTCACCAACAATGTAAACAATAACAAAGATCAAAGTCAAATGTAAACAACAACAAAGATCAAAGTCAATGTAAACAAAAACAAAGATCAGAGTCAATGTAAACAATAACAAAGATCAAAGTCAATGTAAACAACAACAAAGATCAAACAATATGAAAACATTCGCATAAGTCAAATAAATAAACAGCGAAACTAAAAAGAAATGTGATGACAAAATGCGAAGATATGACAAACAAATGACGCTACAGTGTATACACAAAAATATACGTAAAGAACTGAATAATAGATAGGGGAGACCTACAAATACAAACAATCGAAATCGAAACTAAAAAACAGAAAGAAAGAGAGAAAAGAAAAAGAAAAAAAAAATATACAAGAAACAAAAATAAAGCACAACTCGTCACAACTAAACAGATATAGCAACGATTGTCGCTAGCAAATTTCACAGTAGGAAATTCGCACAGTCCCTAACGAAAACGCTAACAGTAGAACCTCTGTGACGTGGTATCTTCTACTGAAAGACACCGCCCAACCGAGAAAACCCGCTGAATATAAACATATAAATATACAAATACAAATAACATATAACATGTAACAAACAGCAAAAAGTGTGAAAGAATTTAGAAGGCTCAGCTAGAACATAAGGGCACAGTTCACAAACAAAACAGGCCACTTAACTTCTATGTATCCACAACGTCAGCACAGTTCAGAACAGGATGTGATCAGCATTCTTAGGACAATGATCCAACGTTGATCCATATCTGCTCTCGTAAACTGCCATGACGAAGGAAATGAGCTTCTGACAGGAAACAGCTTCTGAACTTGACCTTCTGAATTCTACAAATTGACTTGAGCACTTGACCTTCTGAATCTGCAACAGTACCTCTGAGACCGGAACAGTTGTTACGGCACTTGTCCTTCTTCTTAACAGATCAGGAAATCCATTCGCTCGGTACTTGTCCTTCTAGTTGTAGACAAACTTCAATACTGCCGAGCAGCGCCGGGTAGTTTCAAAATATCAACAACTGTCAGTAATGCCGCGTCTTTCAAAAAAATTTCATCAAAGGTGATGAATAGAAACTGCAACGTTGTCTTGTAGTCTGCTGATGATGTCTGGGTTTGTTGACCCCCTTGATAGCTGGTATCAGAGTAAACCAACATATGGCCACCAAAAATGATAATGGTGCGCCAAAATGCCAGGTTGAACCAACGACTGGCCACCAAAAATGATAAGGGTGGATTTGAGCTGAAATGATAACTTGCCACCCCTATCGACACCTGGTATTAAAGTGCAAGATGTAGGTGTCTTCTCTGATTTAGAATGTTGCTGTGTGTGTTGCAGTAGAACAGTTCACAGGGTACACCACAGGCAACATGACGTGTAGAGTCATAGAAATGGTAACTTCGCTTTAGTTTTATACCATTTATTGCACGCCACAAAACAGTCATGATATTTATGTCATCATCAGCACAGTATAACGAATGCAGCATTCAAAATCATATTAACTGATAGTCATGTAGGATTCAATACTCCATAGTTGTATGGTAAACAGATATCATAAAGTTCTGGTTCGTGAAGCTTTATAAATAATATATATAACTTCTGCAACAGTGTCAGCTGCAGATCTTCAATGTTCATAGACAATAATAATTATTCCCTTCCTGATGCTAGCAGATCAGATGTATACAATAAGTCTGTTTACTGTCTGCACGTGAATAGCATACATGGAGTACAGGTCAGCTCGACCTTTATAACCTTCCTAAGTCTAACCATCTGACTTGGACGTGATCTCTGATATAACGAATCCTGGAACACAGACAATAGTCTTGTTGGTCTAGAGCGACCCATATATATATATAACTAGTTCAGGTATAAAGATACCGGTGACTTAATCCTAGTCAAAGTACCTCTCCATTTTGAATCACACAGGCGAGCAAAAAGGCGACAAAATGACGAACCTCTAGATGATAGCATAAAGTTCGATACAAGAGGAATTACCTTATTTCGGAAAATCAACCATGAACATATGCCTCCAGGCAGGCTTGAATAATACTGGGAAATAGTCTAGTTAGCTAACTAACTCACAAAGACAATGTATTTCCCTCAGAAAATCACAAGACGCAGGTCGCGTCTGCTCGCTACTCAGACCATTTCTAAACTGCCCGAGCTGGGCGGAACAACAAACGAAAACCAAGTCGAGACATGCGCAGAGCGACAATCTCTGAGTCGCCGTTCACAATAAGACGATTCTAAGAACATTCGAGATAAAAGTCTTACACAGTCGCGCCTTTTATGGTCATGAACAGAAGCGTTAAGAAAGGTTTCAGGCATCTACAACAGTTGACTGATACTACCAAATAAGGAGATATGGTCACGCTTCGTTCAAGAAATTATAGACCGAACGTGTCTCTATACAAGAGAAGGCAAACTCCTAAAAAATTGTATTCTCGATAACTCGGATTATGTCCCTTTGACTGTAAAAAACATAATACACACTTCAGTCAAAAAATGATCATACATACGAAAAATGATCATACAAAGGCTTTGAAAAAAGTAATTATTTGTGCGTAACAATATTCATTTAAGTTCTTATGTCTCCTATCTAGCCTTCACTGTTTTCTTTTCCTGACGAAGGCCTTGTGGCCGTAACGTAGACTACTTTCTTTGTCTTTTGTCCTCGTAAGACGAATCACCTTTTTTCGATTTTTTTTCAAACCCAGCCAACAAGATGGTGCAACTGCACATACTGCATTCCGTACCCTAGAATTACTGAAGGACTTCTTTGCGAATCGCATAATTTCAAAGGGACTTTTGCCAGCTCTGTTACCAGATCTCACTCCGCCCGATTACTTCTTCTGGGGGGGCGCTGTTAAAGGAAGTGTGTACAAAGGTCGCCCCAAAACAATACCAGGCCTGAAGGCTGCTATAACTGTCTACACTCAGTCCATCCCGCGATATACCCTCATTGACGTTTTTGAAAACAAGTCAAGAAGAGTTGCTTTGGGTCTGGAGAATGATGGAAGACACTTCCAACACTTGCTGTAAAGTAAATCTAATTAAAGTCAATTAAACTAATACTGTTGTACTGTATCATAACGTGATACATTCATATTATTAAAGTCCCACTGCGGAGGGACTTCTCGATCACCCTGTATATATATACAAGTATATATATATATATATATATATATATATATATATATATATATATATATATATATATATATATATATATATATTCTACAATTACACATACCTACACATAAATGTAAATGTGAAGTGAGATAAATTCACCTGCCTCACCCTAGTTACGCCACTGCTGGGAGCGCCCGACGTGGGCGTCGACTGGCTGTTAATGCGCTTTCCCCTCGCGGCGAAGTTACTAAGTTCCTAGCTGTAAGTGACTACCTGGCTCTGCTCTTTAGTTAGGAAAGACAAAGGCAGTGAGAAAGAGAACGGCCCACTGCTGAGTGCATTCATCACTTCTGCTGCGTCTTTGGTCCCTTTTGGAGACACAAGATCCATGTCTTCTTCACCACTGCCATTTCTTTCTTTAGTTCTCTTCCCCGTGCGTTCTTCGGTGATCCGCTACTTCTCTGTCCTGTGGATTCCAGAACAAGGACTGCCTTGTAATGCTATCAACAAGTATCCTCAACTTATGTCCATTTCTTCGGTAGGTAACACAGTTATAAATAAACATTCAAAAAGGGAAGCGAAATTGAAGACAAAGTAATAACAGAAAACAAAAACAAACATTTTAATGGGTACAATTGTGAAAATTTGAGAAAAATAATTAAGTACAAATTGGGAGTTGGGGGGGGGGGGGGGGGGGGGGGGGGGGGGGGGGGGGGGGGGGGGGGGGGGGGGGGGGGGGGGGGGGGGGGGGGGGGGGGGGGGGGGAGGGGGGGGGGGGGAGGGGGGATCTTTGCAGAAAGAACAATTCCATGACATTAGTGCTTCTGTTATGTTGTAATACAGTATGTATTGCTTATGTAACCAATTGAATGTAACTTATTAATAGTGTAATTGTAACTAATTCCTTCTTTTATTGATTTATCTTGGTTTTTACTGTGTCAATGCTTTTTAAAAACTAATTTATGGCTTAAACAAAAATGGTACTAGACATATACCTTATCGTGGCTTTTTGATATATATTTTAATACAACTTAAGGGGTTAGGTTCAGGTTTATTATTGTGTTTATATGTTAATGTTTAAAATTGTATTCATCGCAGCCTTTGATCTTAGACAAACATACAAGTCATATAGTTCTGTTTTCCTTTTATTTTAAATTGATTTTTTTTTCTGATGAAGATTGTTATCCAAACGCCAAGCACTTGCTTTCTTGGTGAAGTAAAAAACAAATACACTGTATACATATCAATATGATATTTATTTACACGAACATCTTTTATATCTGTTTGTATAAATATTGATTAACAGTGGTTTCAACACACACAAAATTTTGTTCCTGTAGTTTTCCTTGACCCTAGGTGTTCTACATTTTATTATTAATATTTCTGTTATTCCACCCGTGTGTTACTGGGGCCCGAAAGGGGAGCAAAGAATAGTAACACTGTTCCCTTCCATGCATGTCGTAGAAAGCGACTAAGGAGGGTTGGGAATGGGGCTGGTTACCCCATCCTGTAAAAAGTTTAAACCAAAAAAACTTCAACAAATATGGACAAGTCAAATAAGGAAAATAAAACACAGCCATCCAACACAGGAGAAGGTACTCTCGCAGGGAGGCGTATGATGCAACACAGAGAAAGCCGAAAGGAGTCTGTGTTGCTGACTAACCTTCTTTCTTCTAGGAGAACTTCCAGATTTGGCACCTGGAATGTTCGGACATTAAACGAACAAGGGAAAGTGGCACAAGTAGCAGCAGAAATGAGGGAATATAAAATCGAGGTTCTGGGAATGTGTGAAACAAAGTGGAAGGGGGTAGACAAGAAGAAACTCATCACAGGTGAATTGGTGCTGTCCTCATGACATGAAGACGAAAGTTCACACCACAGTGAAGGGGTAGCTCTTATGTTATCTAAAGAAGCACAGAAAGCACTCATTGAATGGGAAGCTGTTGGACCCAGAATAATAACAGCCACTTTTAAAACAGCTAAAAAGAAAATACATGTAAATGTCATCCAATGTTATGCACCAACTAATGACAAAGAAGAGTCGGTGACAGATGCCTTTTATACTAGACTACAGGAAATTATGGATAAAGTAAAAAGAAGAGACATCACAATTTTGATGGGTGACATGAATGCAAAGATAGGTACAGTCAATACCGGATTTGAAGATGTCGTGGGAAAACATGGGCTAGGAATAATGAATGAAAATGGGGAACTATTCTCAAACTTCTGTGCTTCAAATCAACTGGCTATAGGAGGAAGCATGTTTCCACATAAGAGAATACACAAGGCAACATGGATATCACCAGACCATAGAACAGAAAATCAGATTGATCATATATGCATAAACAAGAAGTTTAGATCATCATTGCAGGATGTAAAGGTATATAGAGGAGCAGATGTGGCATCAGATCACCACGTTCTGATAGGCAAAGTGAAAATAAAGCTCAAAAGATATGCAACAATGCAAAATTGTAGACAACAATTTAATGTAGGACATCTAAGAAATCAAGAAACAAGAGACAAATTTGCGGTCACAATATCCAACAAATTCCAAGTGCTCCAACAGCTGGAAGATGTAGAGAATACAGAAGACTATTGGCAGCAGGTCAAAACTGTATGGAATGAGACATGTGATGAAATACTGGGGAAAAGGGAAAGACAACAAAAAGCATGGATAACAACAGAAACCAGCAATATGATAAAAGACAGAAAAAACAAGAAAGCAGATTTAAACACAAGCAAAACCAGAAGTTCCAAAGCCAAGGCTCAAGAAGTGTACACAGAAGCAAACAAAGAAGTAAAAAGAAGTATCAAAAGAGACAAGAGGAAGTATATTGAGGAGTTGGCAAGAGAGGCAGAAGATGCTGCAGCCAAAGGAAATATGAGAGAACTGTATAGCAGCACAAAGAAGCTAACGGGGAAATACAAGCAAACAAGTTGCCTCATAAAAGACAAGAATGGGAAACTGCTCAGCAATATACAGGAGCAAATGAAGAGGTGGACAGAATATTTTGGTGACCTTCTCAATAGACCAGCTCCACAAAACCCCCCGGACATCCAGCCAAGCAGAAGAAGAGCTACAAATTAACGGTGAAAGACCAACGAAAGAAGAAATAAAGAAAGCCATAAAGCTTCTAAGAGATGGAAAAGCGGCTGGACCTGATGGCATTCCAGCAGAGGCCATAACAGCAGATATCGACACGGCTACAGAGATGTTATATAAATTACTTGGTAAAGTCTGGGAAAAGGAGGCGATACCAGCAGAATGGAAGGAAGGATATCTGGTTAAGTTGCCTAAGAAGGGAAATTTACAAGAGTGCACAAATTATAGAGGAATAATGTTACTTTCAGTGCCAGGAAAAGTATTAAACAGGATTATCCTTGAGAAATTAAAAGAGTCCATAGACAAGAAACTGAGAGATGAACAAGTAGGTTTTCGACAAAACAGATCATGTACAGATAAGATAGCCACTTTGAGAATAATAGTTGAACAAAGTCTGGAATGGAATTCACCACTATACATCGGATTTGTGGACTACGAAAAGGCATTTGACAGTGTAGACAGATAATCTCTTTGGAAATTGATGAGGCATTATGGAGTTCCCCTGAAGATCATTAATTTAATAAAGAAAACATATGAAGACATGACATGCAGAGTTCTTCACGAAGGACAGCTTACAGAACCGTTTGGGATAAGAACAGGAGTGCGACAGGGATGTCTCTTGTCTCCATTTCTTTTCTTACTAGCAATAGACTGGGTTATGAGATCATCGACAACGCACAACAGAAATGGAATCCAGTGGACTCTGACTAAGCAGTTGGATGATTTGGATTTTGCTGATGACTTGGCTCTTCTGTCCCATAACCGTAATCAGATGCAGGAAAAATTGAAAACACTCGATGAGAAGTCACAGCAATTGGGTCTGAAAATACAGAGGGAAAAGACAAAAGTAATGAGAATAAATGCAGGCAATGATAACAGGGTTGAACTTGAAGAAACACCAATACAAGATGTAGAATCGTACACATATCTTGGCAGTAATATAGACAAAGTTGGAGGGACAGACAGTGATATCAAAATAAGAATACAAAAAGCAAGAGGAGCTTTCATTGCATTGGGAAATATATGGAGATCAAGAGAAATTGGATCCAACACGAAAATAAGAATCTTCAACTCAAATGTCAAGTCAGTCCTATTGTATGGCTCTGAGACATGGAGAACAACAAAGACAACAACCAAAAAGCTACACACTTTCATAAACGGGTGCTTGCGTAGAATAGAGGGATTAAAATGGTATGACAAAGTTACCAACGTGGAACTGATGACAAGAACTAGACAAGTGCCAGTGGAACAAGAGATGAGAAGAAGACGATGGCGATGGATAGGACACACACTGAGGAAACCTGTTGATAGCATTACAAGGCAGTCCTTGTTCTGTAACCCCCAGGGCAAGAGAGGTAGAGGTAGACCAAGAAGCACATGGAGAAGAGAGCTGGAAACAGAGGTGAAAATGATGAGGAGAACGTGGAAAGAACTTGAGATGATGGCACGGGACAGGAGGACTTGGCATGTGTTTGTTGAAGGCCTATGCTCCTTTGGGAGTGGAGGGTTATGAATGAATGAATCTTCTTCTTCTTTGGTCCTTAGCCGCCGACCGTCAAAGCAGTCAGTGGCCATCACGCCTAGTGGCATCTTGTAGGGCAACAACAAATTGATTCCACTTTGCTCGGTCGGTGGCCATCCTTCGTACAGTGCCCCAACTCTGGTTCATTCTTTGCATCTCAGCCTCCACAGTCCTCCGCCAGGTTGTTTTTGGTCGGCCTCTCTTTCGTTTTCCTTCAGGGGTCCATAGCATAGCTGTTCTTGTGATGGCATCGGTGTCTCTTCTAAGGACATGGCCAACCCAGCTCCAGCGTCTGCCAGCTATGATGGTGTGCATGTCCTCTTGCTTGCTACGAGTAAGCAAATCTTGGTTAGTGATGGTATTCGGCCAAAAGATTCGGTGAATTTTTCTTTGGCATGTTGTGTGAAAAGAGGACAATTTCGACATCTCCTTCTCTGTAACTCTCTAGCATTCCGCACCATAGAGAAGCACAGAAAGCACACAGCTCTGATATAATCTTAATTTTGTGCTTGTGCTGTATTGGGAGGACTTCCAGATGTTGTTTAGGCTAAAGAAGGCTGTTCTTGCCTTATTCATTCTGATGTTGATGTCTTTGCCTGCCCCGCCGTCTGGTGTTACTATGCTTCCTAGGAATGTGAAGGTATCTGTCTGTACCAGTTGCTGATTCCTGAATGAATGAATGAATTTCTGTTATTCGTCTACATTTCTATAAACAAGATCAAATTTCTTCTCGTGATCATGACATATATTATTATGACCTGTTCGCAGAATTATATCACTGTAATGATATGATTTGTCTAGCCTCGTGCTCTCCTGTGCCTAATCTATTTTATGCTTCTATTAGATTCTGCCTGCTAGTCTTAACGTATTGTACTTTCCTTTATGATCTTTAATTTTGTTCATACAAAACCTGCAAAGAACTTTGTCTACGCGTGCTTGATATTCACTCTTTATTTTCATATTAACACAGTTATCGCTCTTTGCTAATCCTCTGTCACTTCCTTTTCCATCACGAGTGAATCAATATTCTTGTCAGAGCGGCCAATTTCTGACCTTCTCGTACAGCTAATAATTCATTCCTGTTTTATTCCGACGGGTAATGTTGTCTTCTGTTTTGAATTTATCTTTTTTTTATCGTTCTGTATTTCATTTTATTATTTGTTTAATGTTGATGACCAAGTATAAAAACGTCTGTTAGACGAGTATCTTGTGTTTTTTTGCGTTTTCATAGAATATTCATTGTACTTGTTTTGATTTTTGCTTCGTTTAAAAAAAAAAATACATATTTCTAAATCTTCTTTGTTGCAAATGAGATATAATGCAATGAATCCGTAAATCCGTATTCTCGAAAACATATACACGAACTTATATATATATATATATATATATATATATATATATATATATATATATATATATATATATATATATATATATATATATATATATATATATATATATATATATATATATATATATACATATATATATATATATATATATATATATATATATATATATACAAGGGGATTGACATAAGTCTTGGGCCTGACCATGAAGGACATGTCACAGAGAGCTGAAATTTTGTATAGTGTTTATTCCTTTTCAATATAGCCACCGTCTGAATTGACACACTTCTGCCATTTCTGCTTGACCTTGAAAAGACCTTGGGAGTAGAACACCCTATTTTTCAAACTAAACCAGTCATCACATGCCAGTATAACCTCTTCATCGCTGTCAAAATGATTTCCTTTTAGCTGTTTTTTTAAGATTTGGGAATAGAAAAAAGTCTGATGGAGCCAAATCTGGAGAATATGGTGGGTGTGGAAAAATTTCAATATTCAAATCGTTGGCTGCTAGCTGCACAAGCCGTGCTTTGTGAGAGGGCGCGTTGTCTTGAAGCAAAGGAAGATTTTGAATGCGCGTTATCCCTCGTTTCCTGGTCACAACCTTTCTTAGTTTGGTGAGAAGATCTGCATAGTACTGTCCATTAACTGTGTTGCCACGAGGCAGATAATCTTTCAAAAGGACACCTTTGCCGTCCCTAAAAACAGTCAGCATCCATTTTCCTGCAGATTTCTGTGCTCTTGGCTTGACAGGTGTTGGGGAGCCCGGGGTTTTCCAATGCATGCTGGCAATTTTGGATTCGGGGTCATAATGGCGTACCCAAGTCTCATCTACTGTCGCCATGGTCTCCACAAAATTTTTTGACTGACACTTTTTGAGCAACTGTTGACAGCAATTTACCCTCGTTTGCTTCTGTTCACGTGTCAACAGTCGCGGAACCCAGCGTGCACACACTTTTCTCATGTTCAGTCTTTTATGTAAAATTCTATAAACTGTTCTTTCATTTAGTTTTACTCTACTAGCTATCTCCACAATTGTCATTTTTCGATCCTGGTCAATGATTTTCTTCACTCTTGTTGCATTTTCATCGTTGCACTCCGAGGCTGGTCTACCAGATCTTGGCAGATCAGCAACATTTGAGCGGCCGCACTTAAACTGTTGACACCAGTTTTTTACCGAAGTATATGAAGGACAAGAATCACGAAACACTGGTTCCATCTCCCTGTGTATTTCTGAAGGTGTTTTTCCCTGAAACATCAGAAATTTTATCACAGCTCTGGCCTCCTTCTTTTCCATTGTTTTGTCAAATCTTTGGAGCAGCAGATCTGGTCAATAGGGTACATTGCGCCGTGCACCGTAGCGGGAAAACCCATTGAAGAAACAAACGCGTACTTCACACATTCAGTGCAAATATGATGAACTATATATGTGCCAAGTTTCATCTTCCTCCTGTGACTCCTTCATGGTCAGGCCCAAGACTTATGTCAATCCCCTTGTGTGTGTATATATATATATATATATATATATATATATATATATATATATATATATATATATATATATATATATATATATATATATATATATATATATATATATATATATATATATATATATATATATATATATATATATATATATATATATATATATATATATATATATACTGAAGCACATTAAAAACGCACCACCTGTATAATCCAGGAACAGAGTGTGAAATGTAAATATAAGTGTGTACAAGTTTACATATTTGGAATCTTTATTCATTTTCCTATGAATCCATGCTGGTCATTAATTTGTACATTTGATTGTTATGAAATTCATTGCATTCTGTGCAGGCAAGGGAGAAAACCAAAAATACAAAAAAATGCACGTGCGTTATCCTGCTGGAGAAGCTGCAAGTCTGGATAAATTGTGAACGCAGGAGCAACCAGTGCATCCAGAACCTCATCTTGATATGTCACAGCATTAACATTTCCACGGAAGACCTGAAGAGGCAAGCGATGGTGAAAACTGAATCCTCCCCAAATGTGAATACTGCCACCTCCAAATCGGTTGACACAGCAATTTGCAAAGCGCTCTTCACACCGTCGCTAAATCCGCATACGTCCATCTGCAAAGGATATGTTGAATCTGTTCTCGTCTGTGAATAGGACAGCATTCAACTGCAGTCTAGTCCATCTGATATGTTGCTCTGCCCATTGCAGGCGCTGCTAACGATGTCTGTAAGTCAAGTTTGGCCCAACATAAGGTCGTCTTGCAGTAAGGCCTGTATCTCTGAGTCGTCGTATGACTGTCATTCGAGAGACTTGCCCATGTCTACCCACTATTGCTCTTGCTGTTTGACTTGCCGGGAGAGTCAATTCCTTAGGTGACTCAGCACAATATGACGATCTTGCGCAGGGGTAGTAACTCGTGGTTGGCCACTCCGAAGTCTATCCCGGGCATTGCCAGTGGTTCCGTAACGTTCATTGAGACGTACAATAGTGCTGTGGTGGCAACTCATCCTTCTGGCAATGGCCCGCGAGCTCATTCCGGTCTCCAACATACCAATGGCTCGTTAGCGGTCGTTTTCAGATAGTCGTGGCATTTCAAGCACATGTACTGGGTGTTTTGTCTCAACGGCCTTTTTATACCGAGTATACTGCCACAACGCGTACACATTTTCAGGGTCATAGCTGTTGAGAATCGTGTTGCACGTGTAACTTTCATCGTTTTCATGTAGTCTGTACACACACCCATGGGTTGTATCTTGCACTTTCCATTCCAGCAGCCATTCGCTCTCTACCGCATGGCAAACACGGGGAAAATCCATTCCCACACTTTTTTTTGCCAGCTTCTCGGCATCAGTATATATAATAGTGGTGCGTTTTTAATGTGCTTCAGTATATATATATATATATATATATATATATATATATATATATATATATATATATATATATATATATATATATATATATATATATATATATATATATATATATATATATATATATATATATATATATATATATATATATATATATATATATATATATATATATATATACTGAAGTGCCCAATGGGCTGATCACCCGTTGGCTTGTCACACCGATTACGGAAACAACGGCAGATGGATCTATTTGTTGTTGCCCTAAAGATGCCGCTAAGCGTGATGGGAAACTACAACAGAGAAAATCAATCTGCTGTTGCCCTTAAGACGCCACAAGGCGTGATGGCCTCTGACTGTTTGGTCGGTCTTTGGCTAAGGACGGAAGAAGAAGAAGAAGATATACTGAAGTACATTAAAAACGCAACCCCTGTATAATCCAGGAACAGAGTGTGAAATGTAAATATAAGTGTTTACAAGTTTACATATTTTGAATCTTTATTCATTTTCCTATGAATCCATGCTGGTCATTAATTTGTACAAATTGATTGTTATGAAATTCATTGCATTCTGTGCAGGCAAGGGAGAAAACCAAAAATGCAACCAATAAAAAAATTCATTCACACTATCCTCACTATCTGGTATGTCCACCGTGTGCGTGCAAACAAGCTTGGCAGCGGCTCCGCATGGAACGCACAAGTCTCTGAAGGAAATTCTGGGGAATCAAGTCCCATTCACTTTAAGAGCAGCTTCGAGCTGTTGCAGATTAGCTGGAGAACCTTGCCTGTAGACTCTGCGTCCAAGATCGTCCCACATATGTTCTATAGGGGACATGTCTGGTGATAGGGCAGGCCAATCAATCGTCACAATGTTCTGCTGCTGTAGATATTGCTGCGTAATGCATGCGATGTGCGCACGTGCGTTATCCTGCTGGAGAAGCTGCAAGTCTGGATAATTTGTGAACGCAGGAGCAACCAATGCATCCAGAACCGCATCTCGATATGTCACAGCATTAACATTTCCACGGAAGACGTGAAGAGGCAAGCGATGGTGAAAACTGAATCCTCCCCAAATGTGAATACTGCCACCTCCAAATCGGTTGTGCTGACGAACACAGCAATCTGCAAAGCGCTCTCCACATCGTCGCCAAATCCGCCTACGTCCATCAGCAAAGGATATGTTGAATCTGCTCTCGTCTGTGAAAAGGACAGCATTCCACTGCAGTCTAGTTCATCTGATATGTTGCTCTGCCCATTGCAGGCGCTGCTGACGATGTCTGTGAGTCAAGTTTGGCCCAACATAAGGTCGTCTTGCAGTAAGGCCTCTATGTCTGAGTCGTCGTATGACTGTCATTCGAGAGACTTGCCCACGTCTACCCACTATTGCTCTTGCTGTTTGACTTGCCGGGAGAGAACGATTCCTTAGGTGACTCAGCACAATATGACGATCTTGCGCAGGGGTAGTAACTCGTGGTTGGCCACTCCGAAGTCTATCCCGGGCACTGCCAGTGGTTCCGTAACGTTCATTGAGACGTACAATAGTGCTGTGGTGGCTATTCGTCCTTCTGGCAATGGCCCGAGAGCTCATTCCGGTCTCCAACATACCAATGGCTCGGTGGCGGTCGTTTTCAGATAGTTTTGGCATTTCAAGCACATGTGCTGGGTGTTTTGTCTCAACGGACTTTTTATACCGAGTATACTGCCACAACGCGTACACATTTTCAGGGTCATAGCTGATGGGAATCGTGTTGCACGTGTAACTTTCATTGTTTTCATGTAGTCTGTACACAAACCCGTGGGTTTAATCTTGCACTTTCCATTCCAGCAGCCATTCGCTCTCTACCTTATGACAAACACGGGGAAAATCCATTCCCACACTTTTTTTTTCAAGCTTCTCGGCATCAGTATATATAATAGTGGTGCATTTTTAATGTGCTTCGGTAAATATGGACATAAATCCAGCAACCTGAGAGAAGCCTGGGAGGATGAAGCTGCCGATTGCACCAAGTGGCGATGCTATCTGCGGCACCACCGCAGACTGGGCGAAAGGAAGCTCACACAACAAACAGAGGAGAGGAGAAAACGTCAAAAGGAACACCAGGAAAATAAGCAGCTGAGGACTGTCACCTCAGGGGCGCATTCCCATAGTCAGTTATGACTGGAGGGGCTATTATTATGGAATGAGGGTTGAGGGACATACAACGACCAAAACGGGTTACTTAAGAGTCCTCGATCTTGATTTTTACCTTAATGTTTGTTTTATTTGTAGTCGCACAATCTCTATATTTTTCCTGATCAGACAGAGAGGACAAATAAAAGATTGGCAAAACTGTATGTCTGGTCTCTATCTTTTGTATCGATTTATTAAGGATCAAATCGTTTAAATAAAAAGATAAAAAAGAAAGTTAAAGTGTTTTTTATCAAGTTATCTATAAATTCAAGTAATGAATGGGGAAAAACTAAGCCTTATGTCATCACGTATGAAAAACAATAATTTGTTTTATAAAAGAGAAAATTTAAAAAAAAAAACTGAATAAACAGTATACACGACACTGGGACTTGACAATACTTCAACATAAGGGACAAATACAACGAATTGTCTCTGGCGTTGGCTGGCTGATTTGGCAGCGAATGTTGAGCTTCCTAGATGGTGAACAACAAGAAGTCCAATCCAGTTGTGTAATCCGATGTTATAATGCCTACTATCCTAAGTCGCCATGTTTCTGCTCTTCTCCAATCGATCATTGACTTGTTGCTGAAGTACTCTGGCGAGGGGAGGGCAGCAAAAATTATATATATATATATATATATATATATATATATATATATATATATATATATATATATATATATATATGTAGTCTCATAGCAGATACTGCCGTACCGGAGTGAAGTGTTAGAGCACCATACTAGGTCCAGCATTGAGAGCTGTCAATCGGACGCTCATATATATATATATATATATATATATATATATATATATATATATATATATATATATATATATATATATATATATATATATGCACAACCGCTGGCTGCCTAACACACTAGGCTTTTAGAGCCAGATGAGATCTGGGCCCTAAAGGTACAGTCACTATGCGACTGAGTACCCGTCAGTGCTACTATGGGGATCGCTTTCGCCAGCTCCCTATAGCGTGTAGGGCAGCACAGCTGTAGTAAACAGACTTCTTATGACTGCGTAGAGTACTAGATGATGGTTGTTGCTCGATCTTGACTTGAAGATCTTTGACTTGCGAGCAATTGAACCGGCTGTTGTGCCTGAAATGAGACATGACCCACATACGTATTTAACACAAGTAAAACATTTATTACATGAAAATAAATGATAACCTTATGACAGATGAGCAAGTTAACTGCTTTTCGTTCCCGTTCGCAAATTACAAATGCACCTTTCATCCCTTTTGCAAATTACAGCTCATCTCCCCTCTCTCGTCTGCTGACAATACTTCTTCTTCTTCTTCTTCTTCTTCGTTCGCCCTGAAAAGGACGGTGGTTGCGTTGTGTCTGTTTACAACGTAGCTGTGATATCTGCACCTTTCGGTCGACACATCCGACTTCTGCATGGCATTTTTTAGGACCGGGTTTGCCTTCCCATTTCGATCCACACTCGCTCAGCCAGCCTGCACAGCTGCAGACTGTTTCCAGGACCACCACGTGGAGGTGGAGTGCGGTCTTGACCAGCTCTGGTTCGCTGGTCCTGACGCAGGCAGTCAAGCTATGAGTCGCTGACTGCGGTCTCTATTGCTGCGTCTTGAGGTCCCTGCTGACAATACGATACAAAGCGATTATGCCTCGCATGTTGGCCCGGGGCTAACTGGAATTCATAGTTAGGCTCTCTTTGCCGCAAAAAGTAAACAAACAGGTTCTCGCTGTAGGCTGCTAGCAGATGTTAAAAGAACTCTCCCGGACCCGCGTGTGTAACGGGAAGCTCACTTTCAAAAAAAAAATTATATATACACACACACATTATATATATATATATATATATATATATATATATATATATATATATATATATATATATATATATATATATATATATATATATATATATATATATATATATATATATATATATATATATATATATATCTATATATATATATATATATATATATATACACAAGGTATATATAGCGAGTCTTTTATATTGTGAATGTCATTATCGAGTAACAGACTGGTTACTATGGCCAAGATCACTGCTAGGGTAGAACAAGGAGACAACGCAAACAGCCAATATCGATCTGAAGCAGTAAAGCCACAAAAGACGAAGTGGACAATATACAAAATGTTTTATTCACGATTGACGCTGCGCCAAATGCATAATAATAAAAGCCAATATATCAAATGAGATAACATATGCAGTCGTCGATATAAGACTAAGCCGTCAGTTCATGTCTTGGACACCGTCCTTTTCAATTTCCACATTTTATTATATCTGTTACACTCGACATTAAGAATCCATAATCCCTTTAAACGAAGATAGCTAGATACACCTCACAGAAGATCTTGATGTACTAGTGATGGAACATTATAAGGATTAGAATAAGTCTGTATTATTCAGGAGCTCAAACACTTGCGTCCACTCGCCATGACACACAAAGGTAGAAGACCCTGCAGACGATCTCTGCACTTCTGCTTTCCTAGTTTTACATCTGCCACCCAAGCCCCCTAGAGGCATGACGTTACGTCCTGTATTAACAAGTGGCTCCATACAAAATAAACAAACAAGGAGTCCTGTCGAGCTACCTAATGATATCGACACAATCGTTATGAATTTTAATCATAGCATTCTCTCCCCCCCCCCCCCCCCCCCCACACCCCGCAAAAATAATGGAAACAAAGTTTTCAATATTCCCGTGGTGTGAGTATAACATCACTAGAGTGAAATATGGTATCAGTGTGGACACTGGTTAAAACCAGAGCCAAAGTCTACTATGAACAAATATCCATTTTAACAGCAATGTGAGGTGACCATAACTAAAAGTACCAAAAATATTAAAAATTGATGGTAGCAATACATGCACTCACATACCTCACACCGTCCAATAACACCTATTAGTCAAGTCCAGTATCAGTTGTCAATTAAGTACGTATTGATCAACAGCAATAACGCAAAGCATTAAAGAATAAACAAATATGTAACAGCGTAATTAGATGAGGTGAGGCAGACAAACATATTAATAAAGTAAATGAATGCAATATCATACGCTAGAAGATTAAAGTCATGTGTACATCTTAAGTACTTATAAGAACAATTGTATTGTTGTGTCCAAAAAAAAACATGTTATCTTGCACCGAACACAATTGTGTGTGCAATTAGGTAAGAATACGCTGATGTGTGGTACAAGTTGACGATAGTATGGAGTATCAGCAAAATGTTCACTCAAAAATTAGTGTGAGTGTGAAAATTATTTGTATCAAAGACCGAATCGTATCTCGCGAATTAAAAGTGCTTAACAGTTAACTAAAGCACTGGAGTTAAAAAGCATAGTGTACTAGTATTTCACACACTAATGAACTATCGAATAACCAAAGTCCAGTGAAAATATTTCCAAATAAGCACAAAGTTAATGTCCATGATTCTCGGCCATAGTATCGTATGTTCACCATAGTTAAGTACGAATGTGCAAAGTCCAAACGTATTGCGAACCGAAAAAAGCACGACAGGAGTATTCATGGTAATTCCCCTTGACCATTCGAAGCATTCTTGAGTTATGTCCCTTAATCTGTGGATGCCGTTCCCAATAATAGAACAAACCACGATTTTAAATTCAAGGTATCCACAAGTCACAGTATTCTTATATTATTAATGAATGTGTGTGTGTTTTCCTATAAACCGAGTATGACCACTGTTAATAAGGTACAAGACATCCACGTAATTAGCTGAGTGGAAAGAGTTACAACACGAAATTGGCGACATCAGCATTCATCATCATCAGGTGCCGTGTGAACCGATTAATAACTGTAAGTATTGTCCCAAAAAATCACTGAGAGATTTCCTTCAATTTCAGATGCGAAAATTCAGGTTAGTTCTCAGCGTTGGCATTCCCCACCGAGTCATTGTATATTCCATCCTTGAACCGCAGCAATAAACATGAAAATTCCCTTCAGCATCAGCAGTGTCAGTCAAAAAAGTTCCCAAAAGTGCAATGTTCCACGGGTCAACTCGTAACGAAGTCAGTCAATAGGCTAGGCGTAATCTCACAAGGTACCTGCTTTTGTCGTGTTGTTAGGTGGCAGAGAGTCTTTGACACAACGTGACAATACATCTGCAACAACGTTTTGACTGCCCTTGATGGCACGAATATCATAGTCGTAGGGCTGAAGCGCAAGTGATGCTCTGGCAGCCCTCGCATTACGAAACCTTGCAATTTTCAGATAGGACAGAGCCCTCTGATCTGTCTCCAAGACAAATTTTGCTCCAATTATGTACCTCTGGAGTTTGGAAAAACAATAGACAACAGCAAGCAATTCACGTTCCACAATCGGATATTTCTGCTCCGTTGGTGTCAATTTTCGGCTGACGTACAGAATTGGATGTAGACAATCATGGAATTCCTGCATAAGTGTACCACCGATTCCCGATCCAGAGGCGTCGACTAAGGATAAAAGGAAATCGAGCATCAGGCAATCTTAAAATTTGTGATTTTGAAAAACTAGATTTTAATAAATTTAAAGATGCATTGCAAGCATGGGACCAAACAATCTTATTTGTGGAGTTCTTTCTTAATAACGAAGACAGAACTGAAGTAATTTCTGAAACATTAGGCAAGAATTTTCTATAGAATCCGACAAGACATAAAAGACTGCAAACCTTTTTTTTTTTTTTTTTTGTCTTAGGAATGATTGGAAATCCTAAAAATAGTGGAATCCTCAGGCTTAAGAAAACCGCCTCCTACCTTATGACGAAGAAAAGAAATTTCAGTGAATCCTATTCTAGTTTTCGAAGGTCTAGCAGTAAGTTGATGGAGACGAAGAGTAATTAATAAAGACTGAATTCCAATGATCATGTTCTTCCCAAGATTGATGGAAAAGACAAATATCATCAACATAGGTAACTATGTCATCACGATCAGAGAAAATCCCTCGCATCACGCGAACAAAAGCCGCAGGAGCGTCAACGAGACCAAAAGACATACAATTAAATTGGAACAATCTCAAAGGTGTAGCGAAAGCAGTATATGGTTTTGCTTTGTCCGACAAGGAGATTTGCCAATAACCTTTACACAACTCAAATTTACTGACAAAAATAGCTGTAGACAGTCTATCCAGTAGATAATCTAACAAAGACAGAGCATCAGCGTAGAAAATAGCATTAGAATAGTCAAAGTATAGTATCAAGATGTGTGCATTCTACATAAATGACCATTAAAATGTACAACATTATTAGCCTCATCATAAGTACCAATGGGAAACAAGACCTCCTGTACATGATTAGTGGAAAGAAAACATCCACGTCCCTACAAATGACGAAGTATGAAGTTATTATGTTCTTTAAATGGTGTAACACGACCTGTAGCACCTGAAAAAAGAAATAGTATTGTTAAAACCACCAAATTACCCAATGTCGCGACTAGCACATACCACATGAAATCATGGTATGTCAGCATCTGAAAGAAAAAAGCTGAAGCAATATTAATATCCATGAAGTTCCTACATGAAAAGAAAGAATCATTTAGCAAAAAGACAATGGCAAAAAAAGGAAAACAAACAGCTAAACATACAGATTTGACCGAAGAGTATACGACCAAACCAAACTCGACATCGGATTAACCTCGACATTAACAATGCCAGGTATCACATCATCAATGATGGATGTGGATGGTCTCACATTAGCAACATTGTCATCAACAATGCTAGGTATCACATCATCCAGGATGGATTTGGTTGGTCCCATATCAGCGGCAACCAGTAATTCACTCGAGTCAAAAGAGACATCTGATGATTTCTCACCAGTTTGGAAATCATCAAGGGGCTCTTCAATGATGGGATGAAGAAATTTTGTATTATCACCATCATCATCACTCTGAACTGTGTTACTCTGAGTCCGATCATGTCACCGTGCATGTACATGCCGAGGAGCCTGTGCTCTGGTAGTATCAACCCCGGCAGTATATACATATCGTTGTTGCTCCCACCTGAAAATATCACCATTAGTGCATGCATGAAGCCCAGGGATATTCCCCAAAATTATCCCAGCTACTGGTTTTGACAACAGACATAATAGAGTCCTGCCTGTAAAATACGGGGTATATAAAAATACTTCTGCAGTTGGATAATATTCAACTGTACCTCCAAATGTAATGCACTAAACCTCTTCGCCTGTGTAATCAACAGGGTCCACTAATGAACTTCGAATTCCCACAGTGGCGGATCCAGTGTCCCTGAGTACTGAAACAAGTTGATTGTTCACAAAACCCTTATAAAAAACCACTGATCATGTCCCATTATAAGAGGACATCACTGGTAAAGGGTGTCCACACCTGAGCCTAGGAACTCCATCTGGCTGAAATAAAGAATTACATTCAGAACAATTAGAACTACTGGATAAGTCCACACTACATGCATTTGTATGAGAAACAACAATGGTATTTTGGACTGTATTAATGTCACTTTGATGCATAACAGCATTGGAACGTTCAGGATTTCTAGATTATCGAAAGTTATTGTTCTGTTAAGAACCTCTGTTGTTGTAATTATTGTCATTGTTCCTATAGAATGACCTTTGGCCTCTGCCTGACTGGAAAATATATCCACCTCTGTTCCGATCCCTATTAGGTCTGAAAGATGATTGTTGAGGTATATATCCATCATCATATGAATAAAAATGTATATGATGCTGTTGTGACCTATTATTAAAATTATACCTCCCTCTGAAAGATCCATTATTATTATCTCGATTTGCTCGAACATTTCTGTCCATGCTATATGATCTTTGTCT
The DNA here is from genome assembly GCA_024509875.1 of Oreohelix idahoensis. NCBI lineage: Eukaryota > Metazoa > Mollusca > Gastropoda > Stylommatophora > Oreohelicidae > Oreohelix > Oreohelix idahoensis. The sequence goes on from JAMPIV010004886.1 coordinate 116,009, forward strand.
GGGTGGATTGGACATCAAAGTTCTAGCAGATGCCACTGGCAATGAATCCTTTATGTTATTATTGCGAAGATTTCTACCAGGATGTGCAATTTGGTATTGTCGACCAAGATGTTTCAGGCTTTCTCTCCTGCAGAAAGGATAAAAAGTCACCACTGACTGAAAACATCACTTTGTCTCTTAAAATTAAGTCAGCCAGCCCACCACAAGTTTTATCAATTTTTGACAAATCAACCCATCTAGAAAAGCAAAGCTTAATTGATGAAACAAATTCAGCAAAATCTTTAGCTGAATCAGGCAACAATGATTTTAGTTTGAATCTGTAACCGTTTTCCTCTAGTTGATACTTTTTAAGCAACAATGCCTTCACAGCATCATAATCATTTCTAGTATAATCATCTATGGCGCAGACTGCAGCAAGAGCCTCACCCACTAATAAACTCATCAACCTGCTAGGCCATGTACTCCATCAATCTAAAACTCCTGGCAATACGTCTCATTTCTATTTAAAAAGCATGAAATGTCATCTATATTAGGACCAAATTTTGGCAAATTAAGTTTAAAAGTAGAGGCATGGTCTTTTTTCCAGCTTCAACACCTGCTGGATTAACCTGTTGATGTTGAAATCTTAATTTTTCCAACCCAAGTTCTGCCATTCTTTGAGCATGTGCCAATTTTCTTTCCTCAAGCTCTTGTTGTGTTTTTATTTCTGCATGAGCACGTGCATGTGCTAATTTCTTTTCTTTAAGAGCTAATTCATCCTGTCTTCTCCTCTCAACTAATTCTTCATCTCTCCTCTTCTCAGCTAATTCTTTTTCTCTCCTCTTCTCAGCTAAATCTTCCTCTCTCTTCTCTTTAGCTAAGATTCTTTGATTTCTTGACACGTCCTCTAATCGCTTTAATTCTTTTGCAAGCTCAGTGGACGCATATGTCTTTAAAGCTTCACCCTTTAAACCAAAATCATTTCCAATCTTTACACAATACTCCAAAGTAGCAATAATTCACTATTATTGTGACTCCAAATTGTCCAATAATAATTCAAATTATATATATATATATATATATATATATATATATATATATATATATATATATATATATATATATATATATATATATATATATATATATATATATATATATATATATATATATATATACGAGGGGCGTTCAGAAAGTAATGCACCACATCGTTTTTCTCAGCTAATAAGGAAGATAGAAGCATGAAATTTTGCACACTTCAAATATGGCATATGCAGTTTGTGTGCACCAAATTGCACCGCAACCAGCCAAATAAAACGGCTGCCCTAAACCGTTGAAATGGAGCGTGTTAACAACTTGCGTTATAAGCAGCAAATTGTAATAGAATTTCTCGTTTCAGAGAAGAAAACTGTTGTGAACATTAACAAGCGTCTATGTGATGTGTATGGAAGTTTTGCAGTCGACAGGAGTACAGTCAGTCGCTGGGTTCAGAGAATCAAAGAATCAGGAAGTGGAGATACGGAGCTGCTTGATCGGCCGCGCTGTGGACGTCCTGCCACAGCCACCAACGCAGACATTTTGAAATGCGCTGAGGGCATTATTCTTACTGATAAGCGAATCACTACTGAACAATTGGCCTTACAGCTGTCAGTCAGCATTGGTAGTGCAAGTGCAGTTATAAAAACTCTCGGATTTTCTAAGGTTTGCGCAAGATGGGTTCCTCGAAGTCTCACAAATGACCATCGATTGCAAAGGAAAGCAATTTCTTCTGAATTGTTGGAGCGTTTCAATGCTGATAGAAAGAACTTTTTGGCTAAGATCGTTACAGGTGACGAAACCTGGGCACATCATTTTGAACCTGAGACAAAAAGACAGTCAATGGAGTGGCATCATCCGCAATCACCACGAAGAAAGAAATTCAAGACAATTCATTCAGCTGGAAAGGTCATGATCACTGTCTTTTGGGACATTGAAGGTGTGATTCTTGTGGACGTTATGCCAAGAGGAGAGACAATCAATTCGCAAGCTTACATTAAGACATTGAAAAAACTCAATCAACGTTTTCGCAGAGTTCGGCCGCACAAGAATCCAGCAGACCTGCTTCTCCTTCACGACAATGCGCGACCTCACACAAGTCTGGCAACACGGGAAGCAATCACTACCCCATCCATCCTATAGTCTCGATTTGGCACCCTCTGATTTTCATCTATTTAGTCCACTTAAAGATGCACTCCGTGGGACAAGGTTTGAAGATGATGGAGGAGTGATTCATGCAGCAAAGAAATGGCTACATGATCAAGACAAAATCTGGTACGGGCTAGGAATACATGCACTTGTTTCGCGCTGGCAGAATGCCGTACAAGTTGATGGGGATTATGTTGAATAATACCGAAGCTTACATGACATATCCATGTATATTGTGTATAAATTTTATGCTTTTTGAATAAACAGCTGCTGAGAAAAACGATGTGGTGCATTACTTTCTGAACGCCCCTCGCGTAACAATTATTTCACCACTCAAAATCAATCAACTGCATGAAATTATAAATGTTATTGTGGGAGCAAAAAAAAAAAAAGAAATACCAATAAGATTACAGAATAACAGTGAAAGAGCCAACCGAAGAGAATACCAGTGAAAAAAGAACAAGGCAGAATAGTATGAACTGTAGAAAAATGGAAAAAAAATTGGCTCTACCACACTACAATACAAGCACAATTTCACAACATATATTACATCTAATAACTGAAAGATATCAAGATGAGATGAACAAATTTACAAACAATAATGGAGAATAAACTAAAGTAGTAGTAGTATGTAATAGTGGTTTTGTGGTGGATAACTACTACCTTGTGCTGACACGCGAATGTTGTTAAGTGATGTGGCGATAAGGAAACAGGAACATGAACAGGGCACGTCAACTAATGCCAGTGCCAAATGAAGCACACTGGAACTCTTGGGTTAATTTACACACACAGTTTATTTGACAATAACGTTGGACGTACGTTAAGACGGGCAGAGTATACATCCTCTGACATTGACGGTTGGCAGGTTAATAAACATGGAGAAATGTCAATATATTATCACTGTTCAGATCGGATAGTCTCATGACAGTCATATTAATGAACATACGACAGGACATCGTAAATAAAGCATCAATGTTCATGGATGATCATGCAATTTAGATCATGAGCTTGATCGACATATAATTTTATAACGGCTGACCTCTCAAGGGCAGACGTACATCTTATGGCCAAGAGGTATGTAATGCATCAAAGAAAGTCCCATCTTTAAATGGCCTCGTAAACAATATATATAGGATATCCGACCATCATAATTGAGGCATCATAGTAAACAGTGCATTTTAAATCTTAAGTCCTGAATTTGACTGACCTCTCATTATCTTGCCGTAATCCGTAGGACGGCGAAAAATATACTTTATATTTTGTATTCACGTTTTTAATACAGTTCTTTCAAGCGGCACGTACTTGAAAAATAATAGACTGGATCCACTAACTTCACTTCATCTTGAATACATTTCAGTACACCCTAATTGGATGTTCTGACTAGATACATCATGACGAAAACGTCATATATATTTATCTTCATTTTGCTTCAATGAAAAAACTTACTGTGAAAATCCTCACGGCGATAGCTTCCACTTGAAAGGCCGTATCAAATAGAAATCAACAGAAGTTTACCCCCAATATGGGGCTCGAACCAATAGACCAACGTCTGACTTCTATACCAGCCATTACATCTATCTCTCTGAGGTCACTACATCATCCAGTGTTTAACAACAAAACGCAAAATTACCCACGCACACATATGTGCGCTTCCGTGCGCGATTAATTTAAAAATACAAATATATTCTTACCTCATTTGTTGATGCGTACCCTCTTAACAGAAGTAAGACCCGTGTCTACTTTAATACTGTTAAGGAACCCAAAAATGACGTAACAGTTTACCTTATCCCCCGCGAAAAAAAATTTATTTATTTATTTTTACTTGAATAACCGCGGAGAGGTAAATCAAATTATCATCTACACATAATATCAATCTAAATATACTAAACAAAATATTACTAGTGACAGCAAAAATATGAACGTGAACTCAACTCAAATAAACAAAATGCAATGTAAGTAAATGTACAACCACTATTAACCAACATGAGGCAAATGTGGCAACACTAGATAATATAAAGCAATAAGGACGATGAAACACAAATACAATGTTAACAGAAAGAAAAAAGTTCAATAAATGAATTCAAATAAATGGAATATGAATGCATCAAAACGAAGAGTTATAAATGAAAAAGAATGGAAATAAAACACGCGAAGTAATCAACACACTTAGCAATACTAAATAAGTATGAGTGGTGATATACTACCTATGTTATGAGTGAAAATCACTAGCGCTATGAACTAGAAATAATCTATTTGCTATACATATATTAAATATTAGCCATAATTAAATTAGATTAAGTAATAGTTTAAGCATAGCGTTCATGGCCTTAAAATGTTATTAATTCCCACTGAATTCACTATTAATTACAGTCACGAAGTTGAAACATTACACTGGAAGAATGTTACCATGTCACGTTTGAATTAAAACGTTATTAATGTTAAATGTTATATGCACACAATCGTCTATATTTTTATTTAAGTTCATGTTATTTCAACGTCAAACTGTATATGCTAATTTAAGGAAATGTAAATTTATATACACAACCAGTGAACGAAAAAAGTTCATGATAATAGTATCGCTGAACGACGTAAAGTTCCTTTAGTAGTGAGTCATAATTAAGGAAATGTTCGTGCAGAGGCGTCACTCTTCGTAGGGCGTAGAATCTCGCTTGACTCATAAGGACACCGCGAAAGGATGTCTGCTAGATCATTCTGTGACCCTGGTATTGCTCGAATCGTAAAACTGTAAGGTTGCAGAGCGATTGCGTATCTGGTTGATCTCGATGACTTCACGTCTCTGTTGTTGAGAGCAGTAAGAGCACGCTGGTCTGTCTCTACAATGAAGTGTGATCCTAGTAAAAATCTCTGTAGTTTGGTTATTGACCATACCATGGCAAGAAGTTCTTTGTCCAGGACGGAGTAATTTTTCTCTGTAGGCGTCAATTTTCTGGACACGTACATGACAGGATGCAATGTACCTGAGTATTCTTGAAGTAATGCGCTTCCTATGCCAAAATTTAACGCATCGCTGTGGAGGATGAAAGTTAGGTCCGCATTAGGTAACCGTAAGACAGATGCATTAGAAAAGTATGATTTAATGATCTCCAACGTGATCTGATGTTCTTGCGACCACCGAATCATGTTAGCTGCGCCCTTCTTTAACAAAGTAGAGAAAGGTGCAGTGATAGTAGATATATGAGGAATGAATCTCCCATAGAATTGTATTAAACCTAAAAGACTCCTTACTTGTTTCTTAGTCTTATGTGTTGTGATATTCAGGATTTTAGAAACATTAATGTCCTCAGTATGTAAAAGACCGTGATCAACACGGTGACCTAAAAATGATATGTCATGAAAACCAACATATGCTTTAGATGGTTTAGCTGTTAGGTTATACGAACGTAAAGTGGACAATAATGTGTTCAATCCACGAAAATGATTATCCCATGAGTCACTAAAAAGGCAAATGTCATCGATATAGGCAATGACATCGGTACGATGTGATAAAATACGACGCATCATGCGCACAAAGGTGGCAGGAGCGTTTACAAGTCCAAAGGGCATAAAGTTCCATTGTAAAAGACTACGAGGAGTAAAAAAAGCAGTGAGTGGCTTTGCACGATCTGTCAAGGGGACTTGCCAATAGCCCTTTGACAAATCTACTTAGTAAAGAAAATAGATTTTGAAAGTTTAACCAGTAAATCTTCCAAAAGTGGTAATGGTTCCGCGTCAAATTGTGTAACTTTATTTAACTTACGATAGCCAACATAAAGACGGATGTTATTATCTTCCTTACGAATAATAACCATCGAAGAAGAATATGGTGAAGTGGATGGTTCAATTATTTTTAATTAAAGAATCTCATCCAATTCCTTATCAACCTGAGATCGAAAGTGAAGAGGAATGGGATATGGACGGAACCAAATAGGTGTGTCGTCGGTCAGTAAAATTTCATGTTGAATGACAGACGTAAGACCGGGGATGTGAGTGAGGACTTCCTGATAGGATTGAAGAAGAGACGATACTTGCTGACGCTGATCAGCAGAAAAGTCAGGAGAAATAGACACATCATTCAAATTTTCTGTTGAATGAAGTGGTACTACCAGTATAGGTAAAGGTATATCTTGAAAAGAAGACTCTTCTTCCTGAATAACCGACAAAGCGGTATAACGATGAAGACAAGGTTTTGGGTCGTCAGTTGCTTGAAACACTGACTGAAGATAGTCAGGACGAGAATGAAATTCCTTTAACATATTTATGTGAAAGGTTTTATGTTTGCCCATGATATCCACAATGTAATCGACATCAGAAATTCTAGAAATTATTTTGAAAGGGCCTTTCCAAACAATGAGTAAACGATTGTCTTTACGAGGGAGTAATACATAGGCCTCGTCACCAGGAAAAAGCTGGCGAAGACGTCGATATCTATTAGCAAAAAGTCGAGCTTTTTCTTTTGCTAATTCAGATGATGTGGTTGCTAACCTACATGCATCTATAATTTTTTTCCTCAAAGAAATTACATACTCATAAGAGGATTGAGTGTCATTTGTAATATATTCCTCCGTGAGTAGGTCGTGAAGTAACGTCATAGGACCACGAGGTTGAACACCGAAGACGAGTTGAAACGGTGAAAACCCTGTAGCTTCATTTTGCACCTCTCGATAAGCGAAGAGAGCAGCGGGTAGGACCCTATCTCAATCTTGAGGATGATCCTCAGTAATTTTACCCAACAACTGTTTGAGTGTCCTATTTTGATGCTCAATTAAACCGTTCGACATTGCATGATAGATAGAACTAAGAGATCTGTCGATGTGTAGCATAATCATGACTTGAGACATAGCTTCAGAAACGAATTGCACACCATGGTCGGATAATATTTTACGTGGAAAACCTAAACGCGAAACAATTAACCATAGTGCATCTGCAACACTAGCAGATGAAGTACTCTTTAAAGGTATAGCCTCAAGCCAACGAGTACACATATCAATACAAGTGAGAATATGTGTATGTCCTCTAGCAGAAGGTTGGATAGGACCAATAATGTCAATTGCCATTTTCTCAAATGGTCGAATTGGAATGTCAGCAGCTTGAAAAGGAGCTGTGTGGTATGGACCACGAACCTTAACCTCTTGACAGGTAATGCAGGAACGACAGTAGATATTAACATCTCTATGGACACCTGGCCAATAGAATGCAGATAGCACTCTGGATTTGGTGCGTGAAAAACCCATGTGGCCTGCACATTGAGAGTCGTGAGCATGACGCAATATACAAGCTCTCATTGTAGAAGGTAAAAAAATTTGAGATCGTATGGATGACATAGTATCACGTACCAATCTAACCAATACCCCATTCTTCAGCATAAAATTATGTTTAGAGTTTGTCTCTTCATTTGTATTATTCCTAGCTAATTGAAAAAAATGTCTTTAATGAAGCATCGTTTTGTTGTAATGCTATACAAGACTCACGTGATATAGGAGAGTCAACATTATCATTATTATTGACAGGAGATATTGTTGGTGTACTTTGCAACATATCCTTAGCTTGCGCTCTAGTGACAACTGCATTGGCAGAATGCATATGTTGCTTTTCCCAAGCAGCAATTTGCTGTGGTGTACACTCTTTAAGCCCATGTATGCGACCAATTATCAAATCACTAATTGGTGCAGGAAGAAGACATGCATGTATTTTCCCTGTAAAAAATGGTGTATCTATATCAAAGATTGCTGTAGGAAAAGTCTCAACTGTGCATCCGAAAGTGACACACTTCACAGTTTTCCCTGTTGCGCATGACGGGTGGACCAACGAATGTCTGACGCCGATGGTGCTACAACCTGTATCGAAAAGAACAGAGACAGAAATTCCGTTAACCAATCCTTTATGTAATTTAAGAGACCCTGTTCCATCATGTGTCGAAGCTGACATGGCCGTGGACATCGCAGGAAGGCTTGGTAACACATGTCCGCAACTCAGCGTAGTGATCGCCTTGGGCTGGAATAAAGTTGTGCATTCATGGCAAAGTTTAGCCTGCTCAAAATCAAGAGAACAAGACGATGCATTATGAGGATTAACATTTGTATCCTGATCTAAATTAACCTGAGTATCATGCAGATCAGAATTTGTCTGATGATGCGATCTACCGTTGGAAGATCTATCTCTACTTCGAGATCGATTTTGACTATTGTCTCTAAAACTGCTATAGTTATTTTTTCTATTGGGATTACCATTTTGGTTAGCTCGCCAATTATTGTTATGACTATTGTCCCTTTGACCATATTGTTTGTTTGGAGAACTATGACGGTTATTAGAAAAATTTGATCTGGATTACCAATTATGGTTGTAATTATTATCTTGATAATTTCCAGAATCATTCTTATTAAAATACCGTGATCTGTGAGATTGACCCCAATTTTGATTATAGGGAGATCCATGATGAAATGATTTCCCTTTAAAAGAATTGTAATTCTTGTTATCTCCCTTTTTAAAGTTCCTATCATTACTGAGAGAGCGACGACGGAAATGATTTCCTTGTTGCATGGTAAATGCAACAGGCAATTACTCTTTGACATGAGAATTGCTTACTACCATGTTTGGATGTGCGGTACAATTATTTCTACAGTTTTGTTCCATTTCATTCATATTTGTTGGTTTACGTTCATGTAAGAACGAAATAAATAACGGATTAACCGAAGACAAGACCTTATCACGCAGTAATAAGTCTACAATAGCCTCATAGGAACGTTCTATTTTTGATAGTTCAACCCATCTGTCGAATGTAAGACGTATGAGTGAGATAAAGTCACCAAAATCCTTTCCACTTTCAGGTAATAGTGATCTAAACTTTAACCATCCTCATCCAATTGAAATTTTTTAAGCAAAGCCGCTCTGACAATATTGTAATCAATTTTGTCAGTGTCTTTCAACAGATTAAATACTGTCAATGCTTCGCCTGCAAGTAATGGCAACAAATGTGCGCAATACTGTGATTTGTCAATATTATTGGCTTCGCATATTGTTTGAAATCTATCCAGGTAAAATATTATGTCGTCTGACTTTTGATTTAATACTGGCAATTTTAAGTTTACATGCCTAATATTTTCTTTCTTAGAAGAGGTGTGAACAAACTGAGCGTTGTGAGCATTACCTTCATTAGTTAATCTAATTTTTTCAAGCTCTAATGCCATCAATTTTTGTTTATGTTGTCTTCTATTTTCATTTTCAGCAGCCTCAAGCTGAAATCTTCTTTCATTTTCAGCAGCCTCAAGCTGAAATCTTTTTTCATTTTCTGTAGCGGCTAATTTTCAAGTTCCATTTTCTTACTCTCAAGTTCCATCTGAAGTTTTCTTTCATTTTCTTCAGTGGCTAATTTTCTATTTTCCATTTCCATCTGAAGTTTTCTTTCCTTTTCTTGAGCGGCTAATTTCTTGCTCTCAAGTTCCATTTCTAATTTTTTTTTTCTTCTAACTTCTGAGCTTTGTCATATTCGACAAGTGCGAATTGTTTGACTTTTTCAGGAGTCATACCAAGGGATTTACCTTGTTTAATAAAGTAATCCAAAGTTGCCATTATGACAAATGCGTATGTGTAATCTTACTTTCCTTAGAAGATTTTATCAAATAATTTAAAATTTATTACTATCTTATAGGTGCAATAAGTTCCTGTCCAAAGAACTGCACTATATGTTATTCATCAAATAATCAAATTATGCATTAAAATATTATCAGAGTACAACAGAAGTAGACAATGTAGCAATAGCGACAAAGACAAGATTAAAAAAAACAAATGACAACGTTCGCAGGAATCAAAGGAACCACAAAGTAGAACTAAAAAGATAATGTTGCAAAGAATGCAATGATAGCTGCGAAGAAAAAATGGCAAGACAAGTGACAACACAAGGTATAAACACAAATGGTGTATAAAAATAAACGATAGCCAGATTTAGACGGACGGTTACAAACAAAATACATCATGAAAATAAGGTACATAAAAGAAATTTCTACGAAAACAATAATAAAAACTCGACGATACAGCTAAACAATTAGTTGTCACAGACAACCAAACACAGTGGACTCAAAAATCCTTCAACACTTATGTGTTTGAACATTCCACTGCGGGAAGTCTGTAAAAATGTGTCCCTACAGAACACTCACGAAGGCCCTGGGGTGAAACTGGGATGTTTCCTTCGCGAGCCGCCAAACCCAACCGCCCACATAGAATATACAAAACATGGAATACAAAACATGAAATAGTAGTGTGGACATATTAAAGGGAGGCTCAGCTAAGCATGAAATGGTGAATAGAACACACAATTTTACTTATCTTATTTTGAAGAAAATATTTTCCGGTCATCAAAAAAAACTTGCAATTTTGGCATTTGGTCGCTGCATGCATGAGCCATAATACATCAATAGACGTAAAACAATGCCAATGTCCAACGTTGATGATGACAGTTGGAGTCCACCGTTGACCTTGACCTCAGATGACCGTTATATTTGATCCCAAGTCCAAGATGTTGTCACCTTAAAAGCACACGAAATTTTCAAACGATTCTTCCATGGGACTCGCTCTGATTCCCCATTGAATGGCCACCAGACTGTAGTAGTGGTTTTGTGGTGGATAACTACTACCTTGTGCTGACACGCGAATGTTGTTAAGTTATGTGGCGATCAGGAAACAGGAACATGAACAGGGCACGTCAACTAATGCCAGTGCCAAATGAAGCACATTGGAACTCTTGGGTTAATTTACACACACAGTTTATTTGACAATAACGTTGGACGTACGTTAAGACGGGCAGAGTATACATCCTCTGACATTGACGGTTTGCAGGTTAATAAACATGGAGAAATGTCAATATATTATCACTGTTCAGATCGGATAGTCTCATGACAGTCATATTAATGAACATACGACAGGACATCGTAAATAAAGCATCAATGTTCATGGATGATCATGCAATTTAGATCATGAGCTTGATCGACATATAATTTTATAACGGCTGACCTCTCAGGGGCAAACGTACATCTTATGGCCAAGAGGTATGTAATGCATCAAAGAAAGTCCCATCTTTAAATGGCCTCGTAAACAATATATATAGGATATCCGACCATCATAATTGAGGCATCATAGCAAACAGTGCATTTTAAATCTTATGTCCTGAATTTGACTGACCTCTCATCATCTTGCCGTAATCCGTAAAACGGCGAAAAATATACTTTATATTTTGTATTCAAGTTTTTAATACAGTTCTTTCAAGCGGCACGTACTTGAAAAATAATAGACTGGATCCACTAACTTCACTTCATTTTGAATCCATTTCAGTACACCCTAATTGGATGTTCTGACTAGATACATCATGGCGAAAACGTCATATATATTTATCTTCATTTTGCTTCAATGAAAAAACTTACTGTGAAAATCCTCACGGCGATAGCTTCCACTTGAGTTGCCCACTGTATACTTCCGGTGTTATCTTGTGTGTTTCGTACTGATAAATAGCCAGCAAAGCATCTTTTTTGGGGATGCCTAGCTGGCTGTGGGGTCAGTGTGATTCGCTTGATAGCTAGGCGAAGTTGTCGTACGGAAGGTACGGGGTTCGAACCCTGGGTAAGCCACTCACGTCTGTTGTTTTTCTGTTGTCCAAGTGTTCTACTTCTTTATTTCTTACGAGTGCCTGAAAACATACCTTTATGTTTGTCTAATATTAATTTACTGTTTACAGGCCTCGGGTTTCCCTTCCTTATGTGTTATTTATGTTTATACAATACCAGAAACCTACCCTCTGTTCTATACTAATGTCCTTAAGTCTTCTACTATTTACTGGACCCAGTATCAAGGTCTTTGTCTTGTTTGGACTGACACATACTGTTAATAGGAGAACAACAGAAGTGATTGCGTCATTTAAGGGCTGAGTTGCCCACTGTATACTTCCGGTGTTATCTTGTGTGTTTCGTACTGATAAATAGCCAGCAAAGCATCTTTTTTGGGGATGCCTTTTTTTATCCCGTCTATATTCCAGCAAGGGTGGCTCCCTAAACACTTCCCGCGCCGCTGGGTCAGCTTGGAGGAGAGGTAGGTGACGATACAGGATCCTCTTGACAGCAGTGCTGTGAGGGTAATAGGTCATTATTAACTTGACTCTATCAGAGGAGGTTTTGTGGCGGGGTTTGAGGGCCTCTAGACGTGAGATAGGGAGAACACGCTCTAAGGCAGAGGTAAGAACATCCTCTGGATACTGTCTCCTACGGAAAAAGTCCAACATTTCTTGTGCTCGGCATAGAAAGTTTTCATCATCTTGGCATAACTGACGGAGGCGGAGAAGTTGTGAGAAAGGTAAGGAGTCACGACAAGCCTGAGAATGAGAGGAAGTATAAAGGAGGTAACTGTGTGCATCGGTGGTTTTGTAGAAAACCGAAATGTTAAGGTGTGGGGAAGGGGGGGGGGGGGGGGAGGGATGGTGACAACAATGTCAAGGAAATTGACAGGGACTGTGAAGATGGTGAATTGAATCGCAGGGTGGAAGCTGTTGATGAACCTAGATAGGTCAGCCTCTGGCATATCAGTGAGATTTATGCCATCATCAATGTATCGAAGATACATCAATGGAAAAGGTCCAGGATACTGCTGCCACACCTGATACTCTAGGTAGCCCATGAAGAGGCAGGCATAGCTGGGACCCATCTTGGTGCCAATGGCAACTCCACTGACTTGGTCAAAGAACTGTCCATTCAACTCAAAGGAATTGAGTCGAAGGACAAGTTCTGCAAGGCGCAGGAGAATCTCTGTTGCGATAGAGGGGTACGGGCGCTGGTCCAGGAAAAACCGGAGAGCTCGGAGACCATCAGAGTGAGGAATGGAAGTGTAAAGCGAGCAGACATCTAACAGAAATAAACGGTAGGGACAGTCTGGGGAAAGCAGGATAGAGGAAAAAGTAGTTAGGGCATGGTTGGTGTCCTTTAAGAAAGAAGGAAGCTGCTCTACAATAGGCTGGAAGATGCCGTCGAGGAAATCTGATATATGTTCGGTAGGGTAGGCACAGGCCGAGACAATGGGTCTCCCAGGGTTGGAGGGTTTATGAATTTTGGGAAGCATATAAAACACTGGCTTGCCAAGACAACTATTATCAATACGGAGATGAAAGGCGCTAGAAGGTAAGGACTTGTTGGCGATAAGACTTTTGATGGTGTCATGGACCAGACGATTATTGAGGACTGTCGCATCATTGTCACGGCGCTGGTAGAAGGAGCTGTTGGTGAGCTGCTTATTGCCTTCTTGGAGGTACAGGTCCTTGCGCCATACCACAATGGCACCTCCTTTGTCCGCCGGTTTGATAACAATGTCATCTCTGCAGCGGAGCTTCGAGAGGGCATGGGACTCATCAGAAGAAAGGTTGGAATAACGCAGGCGTTGGAGTTGCTGAATGTCGTGGAGGGTATTCTGTATATATAAATCCAGAGCATGGGAAGCCCCAGGAGAGGGTGTAAAATTCTTATTCTTAGGAGGAGCGAAGCGTGCAAAGGCATCATCTGATTCAGCCTGCGATCTCTGAGGACCATCATTGTTGCGGAAATGGAATTGAAGTCGCAGACGGCGATGAAACCGATGAACATCTTGGAGGAGATTATACTGATCAGAGGATGGTTGGAGAGGGACAAAGTGCAGGCCCTTGCTGAGGACCGAAAGCTCACCCTCAGAGAGGGCAAGATCAGAGGGAATACAAACAACCTGGGAGCGAGATGGAGTAGAGGAGGCAGAGACAGTATCAGGGGTAGGTCAGAGGCAGGAAAGTTTGTCCTGTTTCTGGGCGGATAAAAAATCGTACAGTTGCCGGTTGAGGGTATGTATAATGATGCGGATAATGGGGAAGGCAGGAAAGTAGCTGGAGGTGAGACTACGTAAGCGGAGTAGAAGCTGAGATTGCTGAGCACTGATATATGCTAGGCAGGAATGGATAGCTGCGACAGCCCGCATTCGCTGGAACCCACATGTGGTCTCGATGCGCTGTAAGAGGGGATGTTCACAAGGGTGAAGTTGGCCAGCCGAGGGGTTGAAGTGGGAAGTGAAGCCATGAGGAAGAACTTTAAGGCGAAGGCAGGTGCGGATAAAGTGGAGATGGCAGGCGAATCTAGTTTTCTTGAATGTAGCAAATGCAAAATCAATAGCAGTGCGAGATATATCAGGTGGTAAGAGGCTGAAGGAGGTGGTTATAGAAGACCGAAGTGATTTAATGAAGTGTTTCAGTGAAGGCATAGTGGGAAATCGAGTGAGAAAAATAATATAAAAAGTAAATATATAAAAAGTAACTAACAATAAAAATATATGATTGGATCGAAAGTAAGAGCAGAGATAAAAGTGAAAAGTGAGCGAACAGGTAGACAATGCAGTCAGTTATGGAGTATGATATGAGTATATGCGGAGAACTGTCGTAGGTTCCTAGGATTCCTGCTGTCCGTGTTAATGAATGTGTCTTAACAGAGTTAACTTATTATCTGCCCGACAACTTTTGTTAAGAGATATATTGTATGATTTAGCTCGTTCAAGCCCCCAACTGATTTAATTCAGTGACATCTTAATTTAGTAGCTCTGTTTTAAGTGTATATAAGGTGACTGAGACATCCGGTACAGTAAACTCAAAAGGATTAAATCACCTATAGATTGACTGCTTGCGTCAGGGTCAGCGAACCAGAGCTGACCAAGACCCTACTCCACCTCCAAGTGGTGGTCCTGGAATCAGACTGCATCACTGCAGTCTGGCTGAGAGAGTAAGGATCGAAGAGAGAAGGCAATTCCGTCCCCAAAAATGCCGTGCGGAAGTCGGCCGAAAAGCGCAAATATCGCAGCTTCGCTGTAAATGGACACAATGCAACCAACGTCCTTTTCAGGACGAACGAAGAAGAAGAAGAAACCAACTATAAATTTGTAAATACAAAAATAAATAACAAATTTAATAATCAATTATATTTAACAGTGTAAAATTAATATTTCTTTTTTAAAAAAAAAAAAAAAAGGTAATCATCACAAGGTGATGTAATATATATTGAGGGAATAGTCTGAATGTTCACTTGCCAGCTTTTAAGTTTGTACATAGCTGCCAGTAAGTTTATTGGTTTCTGCTCCAGACGATGTTTGGTTCTGTGACAGGGCCTAGGTGTGGTTGAGGCGAACTTATGTCGATGTGGCTACCTAACACCCAAGACCCATGCACTAAGACAATTTTATTAAGGATCGTTTGACAGGGGTTGCAATTATTGGTTGCTTACAACCCTCTCAGCAGCAGACTTAGCAATTCAAGCAACGCAAAGCCTTATACAGATCAACATTTAATACTACCGAACACCCTGACAGTGTTCGTAGACTTTCTGAAAAACAATATATAAAAACAATGTCTAAGTGAAAATCAATAGCATAAATAATAACACTTACCATTCAGAAAACATGCGCCCACCACAGTCAGCCATGATCAATCAGCTACAGGTACCCATTCATACCACGTGCATTTATGGTTACGCCATCTTGCGAGAACGGCATACAGCCACGCTAACAATCCAGCTAAGCTGAGTGGTTGTACATTCTATAGTAACATTACATTATAATACTAAATATTATAGAAATAATGGCTTAGCAAAACTATTTAAGGTGGTACAGATAACCAATAGAGATTTTACACTGTAAAACTATGAAACTAAGAAAGCTAACACCAATTAGACTAGCTATAGCCGATCTTACTAATACTTACACCACATTATCAGTCTAACATTACTGAAAAAGCACAGGACTTTATTCTAGTAAGCTGTAACATAATAAATTGCAGCACTCGCCACACTAAAATAAACTATTTCCGCATCCGAACCGTAGTTAATAAATATAACAATCTAAATCGCGCCACAATTAAATATTATTCAAACCGACTACGTGTCGGATTTACATTAGATCATAGAAGGTTTCCTTAATACCAAACAATATGGAAATACTTAACCGTAAAATGTCATTTACACAAATGTAATAACTGAATATGCCAGTTCTAGTACCGGCCACGTGTTATATTTCCTTAACAAGGACCCACGCCATGTCCGAATAGATTTAGATCTAACATCAACCGCACACGAAATAAATACCACAGAATTAAGTATATACTTATTTAAAATACTACGGCACAAAGATGGTAACCTAATATCCTATATCCTTTCTAACACTGTAAAGACTTTAGAATGTTGGAGAAATATTGTATCTACTCACAAGTCCTAGGCATGATCTTGCTCGAATTAGACTTCAGACCTCAATAGCTTGTTCTCTCTCCGCGACAGGCGATTGGAATGATAAAGAAATTTCAACTGACGCGCTAGCCTGGACGCTTCTCTTTTCTGATTGGCTGCTACTCCTTCAGTGGCATTACTAATGTTCTATTTTTAGATGTGACCCAAAATGGCTGCCACATGCTATGTCGTGGTAGGAGGTACAGAACAACCGACAAAATGGCGATGGCGCTGCCACATGTTCCCCGCCTGATTTTGTTGTCGTCCCGCCAACTGCACTAAGCTAGGCGCTTCAGTCGTATCTACCAAATCTGGAGAATCATCTTTGTCCTCACTTCGTCTCAGTTCGTTGCCAGTGACTCTAATGCTCCGACTCGCTCTATCTGTTCGTTGGATGACATATGGACCCCCGGTCATTGTGGGAGCATGAACAACAATGTACTCCTCTTCTGACCACATGTCACGAACTTTGGACCTTTCAGCGTAGTTCACTCTTTTCCTTACCAATTCTCCAACCTGTAGTGGAATAGAACACGACACCTTGTCACATCTCTCTTTCCGGACTGCTGCCAACTTCTGCAACGGTGCCTCTGCTCTTACGTGCTCCTCTCGTAGCCTGGAAAGGTGTCATTCAACGTGTTTCAGATGAGTCTCCTCCTCTAAATGTCGACCACTTTTCTTGGCGCCTTTAGGGTGACAGTTGCCACGGCCATCTCTTGGCTTGCACCGTGACTGCAACCTAGAGGTGTCGGTACCCCTAGAGAGAGCGCTCTTTGAGGGACAAACCGATATCAAATGGCCTGCGGACTTACACTGAAAACATCGCTTCGGAAGCGGGCCCTGAGGACACTTTGCTGCCATGTGGTCTAAAAAGTCTCCACAATTGAAGCATCTTATTTTCCTAGGCTTCCTCTGTGCCCTGGATCGCCTCCTGCTACCCTTACATTCCTGGCCGCCCTTGACTTTCTTTCCTGCTTTCATTACATCACATCCCGGTCGGCCACTACCCATCTTTATCTTTGAGTCATTCTGTTCCCCTTCTGTAACCTGACTCCCAGCCGCAGAGGAGTCTAGTTTAATGCCTGTGGACATCGATTCTGTACGTGGCCTAGTTCTCTGCATCTAAAACAACGAACTGTCCTGGTACGTCTCCCTTGCTCCTGAGACATCGCTTCAATTTTAGCCTTTAATTGAGCCACCTGTGCTCTCAGGAGCTCCACTTCTGCGTTTAATGCATGTGTATCTGGTATCGTCTCTGTATTTACTACTTCAACACTGGCAACACCAGCCCCAAAAGCGGGTTCAGTCTCTAAAAACCGTAGGGCATAGTCCCTCACCGACGTGAACGATGCTGTAGGCTCTTTAATGATCATTTCCTTTGCAAACTTTCTTAGTAGATCATCTCTCAGACAAGCAGCAAACTGGTCCCGAAGAAAGTATGGCTCCAAAGGAGTGACATTATTCTGTTTTTGTGCTCTTACAACACTTTCAAACATCTCGTGGATGCGATGGGAGAATTCCCAAAGAGACTCCCTTGCACCTTGCCGGGTAGAGTAAAAAATGGCCATTAGCTCTGGGATGCTTCGACGCTCCCCATACACCCTAAGAATGGAATGTAGCATCGCTTCTGGGTCATCATTCTCAGTCTGAATCCTCAGCTTCCTGCGGACACTCGGGGTGACATTGTCCCAAATAACATCTGCCTGGTCCTCTTTGCTCATCACCCCTACTCTCCAGGCGGCATTCACTTCCCTGCCATATTCCTCGGCCGTAGGACCCGTGCGCTCCCCAAAGCACCGCACTTTCTTGTGAGTAGGTACTATGATGTACCGTACTCGTTCTGGTTGACGATCCAGCCCCACTACAGGGTCATCCACCTCAGCCACATCTTCGTTATCGAATCTATCAGCAGCACGTGTGCTGCGTGCCGCCATCTTGTTGCTAGTAGAGTTGACTAGAAATATAATGACAAGCTGGATGATCCTGTTCCCTGCCTTGCACTGAACTGAGTGTTCTACTGTTTCGGCTGTTGTTACTCTGATTACTGTAGAGTTGCTTCACTGCGTGCTGTCTGTCGATCCTGTCGACGACGCCACTTGTGACAGGGGCAAGGTGTGGTTGAGGCGAACTTATGTCGATGTGGTTACCTCACACCCAAGACCTATGCACTAAGAAAATTTTATTAAGGATCGTTTGACAGCGGGTGCAATTATTGGTTGCTTACAACCCTCTCAGCAGCAGACTTAGCAATTCAAGCAACACAAAGCCTTATACAGATCAACATTTAATACTACCGAACACCCTGACAGTGTTCGTAGACTTTCTGAAAAACAATATATAAAAACAATGTCTAAGTGAAAATCAATAGCATAAATAATAACACTTACCATTCAGAAAACATGCGCCCACCACAGTCAGCCATGATCAATCAGCTACAGGTACCCATTCATACCACGTGCATTTATGGTTACGCCATCTTGCGAGAACGGCATACAGCCACGCTAACAATCCAGCTAAGCTGCGTGGTTGTACATTCTATAGTAACATTACATTATAATACTAAATATTATAGAAATAATGGCTTAGCAAAACTATTTAAGGCGGTACAGATAACCAATAGAGATTTTACACTGTAAAACTATGAAACTAAGAAAGCTAACACCAATTAGCTATAGCCGATCTTACTAATACTTACACCACATTATCAGTCTAACATTACTGAAAAAAAGCACAGGACTTTATTCTAGTAAGCTGTAACATAATAAATCGCAGCACTCGCCACACTAAAATAAACTATTTCCGCATCCGAACCGTAGTTAATAAATATAACAATCTAAATCACGCCACAATTAAATATTATTCAAACCGATTACGTGTCGGATTTACATTAGATCATAGAAGGTTTCCTTAAACCCAAACAATATGGAAATACTTAACCGTAAAATTTCATTTACACAAATGTAATAACTGAATATGCCAGTTCTAGTACCGGCCACGTGTTATATTTCCTTAACAAGGACCCACGCCATGTCCGAATAGATTTAGATCTAACATCAACCGCACACGAAATAAATACCACAGAATTAAGTATATACTTATTTAAAATACTACGGCACAAAGATGGTAAACCTAATATCCTATATCCTTTCTAACACTGTAAAGACTTTAGAATGTTGGAGAAATATTATATCTACTCACAAGTCCTAGGCATGATCTTGCTCGAATTAGACTTCAGATCTCAATAGCTTGTTCTCCGCTACAGGCGATTGGAATGATAAAGAAATTTCAACTGACGCTCTAGCCTAGACGCTTCTCTTCTCTGATTGGCTGCTAATCCTTCAGCGGCATTACTAATGTTCTATTTTTAGATGTGACCTAAAAATGGCTGCCACATGCTATGTCGTGGTAGGAGGTACAGAACAACCGACAAAATGGCGGTGACAGTGGCTGCCCCATGCTATGTTGTGGTAGGTGGTACAGAACAATCGACAAAATGGCGATGGCGCTGTCACAGTTCTTTGCAGGTTATGGACTGATTCACTCTCGTCACTGGTCAAGTCTGAAGGTTGTTATACTTTCCAAGAAATATCAGGGAGTAATTACGAAGCTGGTCCAGCGTCTTCAAGACCCGTCTGATGATGGTGTCTAGCACTGACAGCAGGCCACTTATATCACACACTTTGTTCCAGAGATAGCACCCTCAAATGGTACCATCGACCCAAAATCTCTTTGGGGTTACTGTCTCAGATAAATAGTTAAGGCAACTTGTTTAAGATGCCTCTTACACGCGGTCTGGGTAATTACTATACACTAGGCGCCCACTCTGACTTTGTGTTCAGGTTTCAAGGATTCCGGCTGTCCGTGTTAATGTAGGTACAGTTTTCCTGGCATATAAGTCCACAAGATCCTCAAACAAAGTCCGGTCTGATAAATGGAATTCTGATCCCATTCCTTACTCTGGCTAGCTGGCTGCCTTCTTGACGAGGTGAATTTTACAGTGCTGTAAACCAACGAAAGTGTCAGATTATATTTCAACTTTCTTCCCCCGCACGTTGTTGTAACTATCTGACGAGGCTCCAATCAGAAGTGTTGTTTATAACATCTAGAATTGCCCAGCTAATTGTATTCAATCATGCATGTTATGATGGAGTTTATCCCAACAATTTCTTCATAGGAAAATTATGCGTGGTTTTTAAAAAGTCACTCTCCATATAAGGAATTGTTATTTCCGTCGATTGTCGGTCATGTTTACGCTCACGTCTTCCTACATTATCACAAATAATGTCTTCCCGGAATCTTATTACAACATTCCGTCTTTCAGGTAAGTGTCTGTAATAGTTCACCACCAAGATAATTTACTGCCCTTCTTCTTCTTCCTCGTTCGTCCTGAAAAGGACGTTGGTTGCGTTGTGTCTGTTTACGCCGGAGCTGCGATATCTGCACCTTTCGGCCGACACATCCGACTTCAGCACGGCATTTTTTGGGACCGGGTTTGCCTTCCCTCTTCGATCCCTACTCTCTCAGCCAGACTGCAGTGATGCAGCCTGTTTCCAGGACCACCACGTGGAGGTGGAGTAGGGTCTTGGTCAGCTCTGGTTGGCTGACCCTGACGCAAGCAGTCAAGCTATGGGTCGCTGACTGCATTCTCTATTGCTGCATCTTTGGGTCCCATTTACTGCCTTGTACCTGTGCAAACAAACATTCATCGTGTGGGTTGTGCTCTCTCCACGAAAGAAATTAGGAAGTTACAATAGCCATATCAGCGATAACCAAGCTCGCGGGGCGATCTTCGTGTTAATCCGGCACGCCAATGTCTGGTACACGAGAATTTTACCAACATGACTGTCGGTCAATATTACACCACCTGTCTACTCTCTCAGCATGGATGATTAGGTAAACAGACTTGACGAATTATTACAGAAAGAAGTGTAAACAAGTGACTGGGCACATATTTCTGTGCTCCGAAAATGAAAAATAAGTAGATAATGGGAGAGAGAGAGCGAGAGAGAGAGAGAGAGAGAGAGAAAAAATATGAAAAGGGGAGCGACCATTAACGTCGAAATAACCTACCTCAGTGAGTAATGCTCATACCTGTCAACCTCCTGAGAACAAAATCTGTACGCTAGACCCAAAAAATCCTTTCAAACACCCAAAAATCCTTACGCAAAAAATATATTAATAAATTATAAGCAATACAGTTTTAAAATGAGAAATTACATATACAAATCTATTAGCATTTGAATTATTGTGATATAAAACATGCTAATAGTCTCATGCTGTTCTTTACATATAAAAAACTTCGTGATCATGAGGTACACTATTCTTTCGATGTACAGTGTTTTGTATTATAATCAACACATGCACTTTTAGCACTTGCAGAATTGCATTTGTGGGCTTAAAGTCTGCACAGCATGTATCAATGTTAATCTTACACTGTAAAATAGAAGTGAGTGTGTCCGCATTCATGGACCTCCTGCAGTCTGTGTGGATTTTTTTCATCATTGAAAATGATCTTTCGCAGTCAGCATTGCTGTGAGGGAGTATCAGCAGTCGCTGAATGATGACTTTCAAATTAGGGAAGCGGACGGCACCAGTACTAGTTTTCTGGTCAACAACTTCCAGCCAATAGCTACAGAAGCTCTTGTTCTGACCACTATCTGTCAGTGAGGTGAAAATTACAGTGATGCAACGTTAAAATACCTCCAATTATAAAGATAACGGGTAAGATAACATGTAGGGATAAAATTATACGTAAGATACGAGGATACATTCTCGCCTACACCAGCGCTTTCTAGCGCCATTGAAACTAACTAGTTGGAACATGCAGACTAAACGGTTTACCCTTTTAGACGGGAGGGAAACGGAGATAAAAGAAAAAAAATTATTATGACGGTCTGAACACGTGTTTGAATCTAAATGCTAAAAAAAAAGACGCAATTTGTAGTTTAAAGGAAAAAATTACGCCACTAGTTGATACAATGTAAGGAAATGGACAAAAAAAAAACCTTAGCTCTTATTAGAAACAGACGTATCTTAGACGTTTTACCGTAATTGGTCGTTTTAATTTAAATATAGCGGCAAACGCCGTACACGAAGGTTCAAAAACAAATTTTAAAACTAACCTTGAGAAAAGTAGGTTTTTTCTTAATAATAAGTTTATGAAAATAAAAACTAGCTAGTTTGATAGCCCATCTTGAGCAGAGAAATAATATACTTTTAATTACACAGACGGACAGATAACACTGAAGATATTGACGAAAGACTGTATTGTTCAATACAGACTAGCGAACAGTTTTTTGTACATATTTTCACTAAAGTTACATTTTGGCGTCCTTGAGCCTAAGAATGCAAAAAACAAACTGCGTTGAACTAGGGGCAAAGTCGGAGGATAGTAGCTAAAAATAACTAGCATAGGATCTTAGAAGTAGGGGAGGAAACAAATTTGTGTAGTTTTTTTCTTGTAGTTTCGTCCAAAAACAAGTTTAATTTTGGGAAAAGCCAAGTTGAGACGGACAGACCGACAGGAAAATACTACATACTAGACTCAGACTGGACTGAAATTGGACATTTATATTTTGAATATTTGAAAAAGTTAGAGGGGAAGTCCGTTGATTGGACAGAAGTTTTTATATTACTGAATGACAGACGCTCGCTTGTGCCATTTTATAGAAGACTGTCCATTGACACAGTTCGTTACTGCTAGAGGTGATTTCCAGGAAATATTAAATAAAAATCAGAGGGACGCCCTAATCTAGCCAGCAGCTCAGCTGAGTTTTGCTAGTAATACGTAACTGTGTTCTCAATTCTGAATTGTGAGTTTCTGATCTGGCACTACGATTGTGCCAGATGCTTTTGTAGAAGTACAAGAGCAGATGCCTGTGCAGCCTAACATTTTACTCCAGCTATTGAGAGGAGTGGGCCACAAGAATTCTGTACTACATCGTCACAGGCCAGTTAAGTGCAAACCTGGCCTGCTGTATATTCATCAACTGTGTCCACCATCATTAAAGAAATAAAATCTTGTTATATAAACACTAATATCAGTCCATATGTCAAGGACATTGAACTTTGTAAACATAGATTGGGCATGATGACGCCACCCCAACTAAACATCCAGTGCTAGTTTTCCCAGGACATTGTAGATATTATTAATATTAACCAATGTAAGAATATATCTATGTACAAAAATTTCATTTGATTATTAAATATATATATGCAATTTGATTGATAAATACATATTGTTTCATATGTCCTGACCACAAGAAACAATTGGTTCAGGACTAATAAATTAAAAAAATTTTCAAACTTAAATTCTAAAAGCCAGTGTTAGTTCAGTGTATCATAGAGTTTATTATTATCATTATTAGACTTAGAATTTACATGTGTGTGTCTGTGTATTTATTACCTACACATTACATTTCAGTACCCTAGACTTTTAACGTAGCTAACATTCATAATAGTAGAATAGGTCTGTTTGAGGTCGTAAGTGGTAGCAGAAAGGCCTTCTGTAACTCACATAAACTTTTATCTCAGGAGCCTTCACAGCTGACCTCATCCAGTACACTAGGTAACATAACAACCATGCAATAACATCAAAAACCACTACAAATATTGGGGGCTCGTCCGGGATTACGTTTATCAAAGATATTAGGGTCTCCTGGTCCGGGAATTAAACTATTGGGGGCATAAATTAATAAATTTAAAAGTGTCCCTTAATATAAAAAGTGGAAAGTAAAAGTTGATGAATCTTCACAGCCAGTGGTGATTAATTAATTAATATATTACCTTGGTCATTACACTTTGTTGTTTACCTTAGTTATTGTTAAATTGTGTGATTTAGTATGGCAGATCTAGCAAAATTTAGATCGGCTGCTGTGCTGACGGCGAAGGAGATGAACATGGAGGGTCAAGTTTTAATTCAGTATGTAACTTCGGAATGTGACAAGTATATTGAAAGGGAAGATAGGAGGTTAGCTGAAGAGAAGAGGTTACAAATTGAGGCTGATAAAGAACTTAAGAGGCTGCAGATTGAGGCTGACAAATAGGCTAAGGCATTGGAGGCAGATAGGGAGATTAAAAGGCTCCAATTAGAAGAAAAAAAGGCTGAAAGGGAGGCAGAAGATAAGAGATTGACTGCCGAAAGGGAAGCAGAAGAAAAGAGATTGACTGCCGAAAGGGAAGCAGAAGATAGAAGATTGCAAAGGGAGCACGAATTACGACTAAGGGAGCTGGAATTACAAGGCCATGCTCCTGAAAATGGTGCCAGCCCTTTTGCCTCAGATGCCATGCCTAGTCAGGGAGCCTCAACCTCAGCTATGGGGTTTCATTTAGACCATTTTGTTGAGAAAGACGATGACATCGAGGGGTACCTCAAAAGATTTGAACTGTTAGCTACTACGTATGGGTTAGAGAGAGAGAGGTGGAGTCTTAAGTTATCCCAGGGGCTTAGAGGTACTTCTTATGAAGTTTTTGCTAAGATGAACAGAGACGACCAAGACAATTATGACATGCTAAAGCAGGCTTTGTTATTGAGATATGAAAAGAATGGTGAATTTTATCGTAAGAAGTTTAGAAATGCCAAACGGTTGTCTGGGGAGACATACCACCAATTCTCTGCCAGACTGGAAACCTATTTGGAGAAATGGACTGCTCTGGGGAAGACCCAAGATCTTAAAGAGATGATCATGATAGAGCAATTAAGAGAGTCCATGGCTCCAGACCTGAGAAAATTTCTCATGGAACAAGGTGCAGAGAGGTTGGGGGAGGTTTTGAATGTCGCTGAGAGGTATCAGGCAGCCCAAGCAGAGGTAAGTGGTACTAAAAAGAAGCATGTAGAAAATTTTAAAGCTCCACAGCACTTTAATAAATTTGATACCAGAGAACAAGGTAATAAAGGCAGGACAAATTTTGATAGGCCAAGAAATGATTATCGTGATAGAAACTCACAGTTCAATGACCAAAAATATAATGAAAGAAAACCTTTTAACCAAGGAAAGAGATGGTGCAAATAGTGCAAGAAAGACAACCATAACACCGAATTTTGTAAAAGGAAACCTTCAAACATTGCTGCAATGAAATCGGGGAACCAAAGATTAAAGGTTAATCCTAATGGACAGCAGGAACCTTATCACCCCCCAGTTTGTGAGGATGTTATTTGTAATGGGGTCACCATAAGGTGCCTATATGATACAGGTTTGGATTATGATTCAGTTGTGAAGTCTAGCCTAGTGGACCCAAGTCAGTATACCACAGAAACAGTGGAAATACAAGGGGCGACTAAGGACATACCACTCATGACACTTCCCATCGCAAGGATAACGGTGAAAACTCGCTATGTGGAAGGAGAAATCAGAGCAGCAGTGATAGATGAACCAATCTACCCTCTGATATTGGGGTGTAGATACGTCTTCTTGGGGAATCCCGAGAGACCTGTGATCATGGCGACAGTGCAGACCAGGTCACAGAAAAAGGAGGAAGAAGGTGAACCTATAAATGCTCATCCAGAGGAGATGAGGAAGGCGCAGGCTGAGGATAGGACACTCAAGCCATGTTTTAAGAAATTGCCCAAATGCCACACACCTCCAAGCAAGGGATAGTATTTTATGAAGGACAAATTGCTATAAGGAAGACAGGAACTAGATCCACTGGTCACGGACAGTTGGTTCTTCCCAAGGTATATAGGGCAAATTTAATAAGGAGCTTACATGTTGGAAAAGATGGTGACCATGATAAAGTAGGTACCATCTGCCAAAAGGTTGCTCGAAAATACTATTGGCCTGACGTAAATGTCGATATTGAGAACTTTGTAGAAGCATGTGGCATATTTCATGAGGGAACACCCACGAAGGGAAAAA
This sequence comes from Oreohelix idahoensis, assembly GCA_024509875.1. Classification (NCBI taxonomy): domain Eukaryota; kingdom Metazoa; phylum Mollusca; class Gastropoda; order Stylommatophora; family Oreohelicidae; genus Oreohelix; species Oreohelix idahoensis. The sequence goes on from JAMPIV010004886.1 coordinate 142,278, forward strand.
ATGTGCAGGACTTAGAAACGTCACGGGGCAAACTTAGGCCTGGAAGGAAAAATACTTATCATAAAGTAGACAAAGTGGAATGGGAGCCCCCTTTTCACACCCAGTCTTCACTTGAATGTATTAACATGGCCACTATGCGACGAGTACAAAGAGTAATTTTACCCCAGAATAAGCTGACAATCCCTCGGTCAGCCTTATATAAACTGGAGGAACCTAAAAGAGAGCGAAGATCTCTCATAAGTAATCTAAAGTGGGGAGACAAACCCAAGAAAAAAATTGGTAGTGGTCGATTTGTGAGTGATGATTCTAGGAAGAAAAGTCCTCACTATAATGCTTCTAATGGAAAGGACCCGACGGATGCCATGAAAAATAAGTATAAAAATTTAAAAGTCCATATGTAAATTATTAAGGACCTGGACAGATGAGAATGCAGAAGAGACTGTTACCTCATCATATCAATATGTGAACGAGCTGACCACTCGTCTAAAAGCTGGATGGAAACTGGCAAATGATAATTTGAGACAAGCCAGGAAGAAACATGCAGCGAATTTTAATAGGAAAGCAAAGGACAGAGAATTAGCTGTGAGAGAGAAGGTGCTTCTTCTACTACCCGGCAGCCAGAATAAGTTGCAAATTGGATGGCAAGGTCCATATACTGTTCTAGAGAAGGTGTCTAGAACAAACTATAAAATTGACAAAAAGGGGAAGGAGAAGATATATCATGTAAACCTTTTAAAGAAGTATCTGGACAGACCACTCCAGGAAAGCACCCCCTTACTGACCTTGGCTATCGCCACTAAAATGAAAAAGGAACCACTCACCTCACATGAATACCCATTACATCCCTGTGAGACAGCCGCACAGGTAAAAGTCAGTAAGCACCTGACTAAAAATCAGAGGGAGAGAGTTCAACAGGTTCTGGAGGAACATACAGATGTATTAACAGATAAACCAGGACATACAAATTTGCTACAGTATGACATGAAGCTGGTAGACTCAAACCCAATCTGTATGAGAGCCTATTCTGTTCCGTTCGCGAAGGAGAAGGCATTGAAAGAGGAAATAGATTATTTGTTGAAAGAAGGGATTATTTCACACAGTGAATCTTCTTTTAGCTCCAGTGTAGTTTTGTTGAGGAAACCGTCTGGGGAACATAGACTGTGCATAGATTACAGGAAACTGAATGCTGTCACAGAAGGACAAGTGGATCCATTACCAGACACAAAACAGTTATTTGCCAGATTGAACAAGGCAAAATACTTTTCGAAGGTGGATCTTAGCAAAGGCTATTACCAGATTCCAGTGAAGCCTGAAGTTAGACCTTATTTAGCTTTTAGCACCTCGGAAAAACATTATGAATTCAACATGCTACCATTCGGATTGAAAAATGCTCCGAGTGTATTTTCTAGGAGGATGCGCAAATTGTTGGATCCCCTGAATAATCCATGTATCACAAATTTCATGGATGATATTCTTGTCGCCACAGAAACAGTTGAAGAACACATTAACTCTCTGAATATGTTATTGGATAGGCTCAGAGAAGCGAACTTAACTGCTAGACCAACAAAATGTTGTATTGGATGCAAAGAGTTGGAATTCTTGGGACATACTGTATATCAGGGTAACATGACCCCTGACCCCAAGAACTTGGAAAAACTGCAGAGAGCACCTAGACCACAAACAAAATAAGACGTGCGATCATTCGTGTCGTTATGTGGGTTTTACCAAAAATTTATCAAAAATTTTAACTCTATATGTGCTCCTCTGACTGATCTGACTCGCAAGGGAAATCCAGATAAAATTGTTTGGTCCGCGCAATGTGAATTGGCATTTCAAGAGTTAAAGGAAAAACTCACTAGCAAGCCTATTCTCAAATTGCCTGATTTGACTCAGGACTTTGTGGTGAGAACAGATGCAAGTAATGTAGGCCTGGGGGCGGCTCTGTTGCAAAGGTCCTCTTCACCCAATGGGGAACTGAACCCAGTCGCTTATGCAAGCCGCAAGTTAAACAAAGCGGAACAAAGATATTCCACAAGCGAAAAAGAATGTTTAGCGTTAATCTGGGCAATAAAAAAGTTCCAAATCTATCTGTATGGTAGGACTTTTGTGATCCAGACAGATCACCAGCCACTTGTGTTCTTATCTCAGGCCAAGCATGAAAATGCAAGATTGTTAAGATGGTCTTTATTGTTGCAACCTTATCAGTTTAATATTGAATATATCCCGGGGTCACTGAATGTCGGTGCAGGTTTCCTCAGTAGGCACCCCTGTGATCAAAATTAGAATAGTTAGTAGGCGGGAGGAGTTAATTTTATCTATGTGTATCACTGGTTTTGGAACTTGCATTAGTGCATGTTCTCAGGTGGGGAGATGTGTGGTGAAAATTACAGTGATGCAACGTTAAAATACCTCCAATTATAAAGATAACGGGTAAGATAACATGTAGGGATAAAATTATACGTAAGATACGAGGATACATTCTCGCCTACGCCAGCGCTTTCTAGCGCCATTGAAACTAACTAGTTGGAACATGCAGACTAAACGGTTTACCCGTTTAGACGGGAGGGAAACGGAGATAAAAGAAAAAAATTATTATGACGGTCTGAACACGTGTTTGAATCTAAATGCTAAAAAAAAGACGCAATTTGTAGTTTAAAGGAAAAAATTACGCCACTAGTTGATACAATGTAAGGAAATAGACCAGAAAAAAAAACCTTAGCTCTTATTAGAAACAGACGTATCTTAGACGTTTTACCGTAATTGGTCGTTTTAATTTAAATATAGCGGCAAACGCCGTACACGAAGGTTCAAAAACAAATTTTAAAACTAACCTTGAGAAAAGTAGGTTTTTTCTTAATAATAAGTTTATGAAAATAAAAACTAGCTAGTTTGATAGCCCATCTTGAGCAGAGAAATAATATACTTTTAATTACACAGACGGACAGATAACACTGAAGATATTGACGAAAGACTGTATTGTTCAATACAGACTAGCGAACAGTTTTTTGTACATATTTTCACTAAAGTTACATTTTGGCGTCCTTGAGCCTAAGAATGCAAAAAACAAACTGCGTTGAACTAGGGGCAAAGTCGGAGGATAGTAGCTAAAAATAACTAGCATAGGATCTTAGAAGTAGGGGGAGGAAACAAATTTGTGTAGTTTTTTTCTTGTAGTTTCGTCCAAAAACAAGTTTAATTTTGGGAAAAGCCAAGTTGAGACGGACAGACCGACAGGAAAATACTACATACTAGACTGAGACTGGACTGAAATTGGACATTTATATTTTGAATATTTGAAAAAGTTAGAGGGGAAGTCCGTTGATTGGACAGAAGTTTTTATATTACTGAATGACAGACGCTCGCTTGTGCCATTTTATAGAAGACTGTCCATTGACACAGTTCGTTACTGCTAGAGGTGATTTCCAGGAAATATTAAATAAAAATCAGTGGGACGCCCTAATCTAGCCAGCAGCTCAGCTGAGTTTTGCTAGTAATACGTAACTGTGTTCTCTATTCTGAATTGTGAGTTTCTGATCTGGCACTACGATTGTGCCAGATGCTTTTGTAGAAGTACAAGAGCAGATGCCTGTCCAGCCTAACATTTTACTCCAGCTATTGAGAGGAGTGGGCCACAAGAATTCTGTACTACATCGCCACAGGCCAGTTAAGTGCAAACCTGGCCTGCTGTATATTCATCAACTGTGTCCACCATCATTAAAGAAATAAAATCTTGTTATATAAACACTAATATCAGTCCATATGTCAAGGACAATGAACTTTGTAAACATAGATTGGGCATGATGACGCCACCCCAACTAAACATCCAGTGCTAGTTTTCCCAGGACATTGTAGACATTATTAATATTAACCAATGTAAGAATATATCTATGTACAAAAATTGCATTTGATTATTAAATATATATATGCAATTTGATTGATAAATACATATTGTTTCATATGTCCTGACCACAAGAAACAATTGGTTCAGGACTAATAAATTAAAAAAATTTTCAAACTTAAATTCCAAAAGCCAGTGTTAGTTCAGTGTATCATAGAGTTTATTATTATCATTATTAGACTTAGAATTTACATGTGTGTGTCTGTGTATTTATTACTTACACATTACATTTCAGTACCCTAGACTTTTAACGTAGCTAACATTCATAATAGTAGAATAGGTCTGTTTGAGGTCGTAAGTGGTAGCAGAAAGGCCTTCTGTAACTCACATTATCTCAGGAGCCTTCACAGCTGACCTCATCCAGTACACTAGGTAACATAACAACCATGCAATAACATCAAAAACCACTACAGTCAGTAGAGGCACACACACATCAGACAACATACAGTAGAGAATGATTAAAAAATACAACGAACAAAGCAAACGGCTAACAGCACCCAAAAAAAAAAAAAAATTATGAACAGAATATCAAATCTAGGAAGAAAAAACCTACCACCAAAAATGTACAAAATTATTATTTAAGAGTTGGTAGCCTAGACCAGTGATAACAGATTGCCACTTTATTAAAAAATAAAGCAGCAAATCTCGAGCGCTGGAATAAAGTAGGCCTACTCAACGCAAACAAACTTTTTTTTTTGTAGATATGTATCACCTACACAGAATATTATGACAATTTATCGTACATATATTGAAGGGCAAGATATCAAATCTAGGAAGAAAAAACGTTCCACCAAAAATGTACAAAATTATTATTTAAGAGTTGGTAGCCTAGACCAGTGATCACATATTGCCACTTTATTAAAAAATAAAGCAGCGAATCTTGAGCGCTGGAATAAAGTAGGCCTACTCAACGCAAACAAACTTTCTTTCGTAGTTATGTAGGGCCTAAACAAAATATTATGACAATTTATCGGAAATATATTGAAGGGCAAGATATAACTGGAAAGATTAAGACAGCGATTAAATTGCAACAAAGCAAAGCAACAGCAATGTTTAACCAAGTTATAAGTACTTAGCTTTTTAAACAAAATGGCGTCGAAGTGTGGTGGTAAGCAAGCGTGGTCGTTGATAACAGGCAACTTTAAAAATACGTCATGTCACGCTGAAAACCGAAAGCATTTGAGGCCGAATTCAAAGTTTTTGCCGAATTGTTGGGTATAAAAGGATTTGATTGGTTGCTGGGATAGACCTCAGTTTAAAAACGGACGCCAAGATTCCCGGAATTAAAAATAAAAAAAATTGGTTAAAAAAAACCTGGGCTAGAAAATATTTTCTGATTTTAAAAAAACTTGGGTTGAAAAATATTTTTAGAATTTAAACAAAAAAAAATTTTTTTTATTTTTTTTGGGGAGGGGGAGAAAAATCCGTACAACGAGTCTGTACGGCCGCACACTGCTAAAAATATCAAAAATCCGTACATTGTACGAAAAATTCGTACAGGTTGACAGGTATGAATGCTGTAGTTGAGAGTGTACATTGTATCCTCGTATAAAACAAAATGAAGAAACAGAATGCATCTTCATTTTTTATCACGTTATAGTAAGAATCGGAACAGAATTGTTGCTTTCGAATAAATATTGTGTGGACTTCACCGTATCGTCAACATTTTTAAAGGACTTACATCTGACAAAGTGTATAGCGCAGGTTTTAGTGAGGATGTCAGCGATGACCTGAATCTGGTGGGTTTTTTGGTTTTGTTTTGTTTATTTTTTAATATGTGTAGGAAACATTTAGTTAAAATTATTGTGGCTTTCTGTGTGGCAGCGTGTAGCTTTTTTCTCACAATTTTAATCTGAAAAGCCTGGCTGGGAGCCAGATATCATGTCTGATTACTCTCTTATCAGTATTGCGTCACGTCAAGCTACAATGACCTCAACTGGACGAACGTAGGAGAATCAATTCTCGTCGTGGATGGACGTCACAGAACTGAAGGGTCGCCAAAATAGTTGACGTTGTTCTTTGAAGCACAAGAGACGTTAAACTACAAAATCGATATAAGTAGATGCCTGGTGCATGATGCAGTTGATTCAGTAATCATCGGGTCACTTTTTTTACTAGCAAAAATGTGTGATGATTCCTTCTGCTAGAATCGATTCTGGCGACACAGGGGTTCATATGGTAGAATCCATTTCATTTCAGTTTCCGGAAAAACAATTTTCTTTCGTAATAGCTGATAGACGGATGGTGCCTCTTTAATTATATGTTGACCATCGACCATACATTGGATACAAGGATTGACTGTAGAAAACAGTAATTAACTTGGTAATTGCACCCGGACAAGCTTAAGTCGCTTTGAGCCGTGTGAAATATGTTGAGGGACTTCGTTTGGAGGAGCTGGACTATGGTAAATTTTCCGCAGAAAACATATACAACCAAAGATCACTTAATTAACTGAAAAGATTACGCAGCTTAAACAATTATCTGAATGAAAATGAGTAAAATTATTTGGTTTCAATCAAAGCTTTTCTAATGTGTTACAGAAAGGGCCTACATTGCTTCACATTTTAAATAGAGCAATTTGTGAAATTTAAAAAAATATATAGAATTGTTTAAAGTGTCCCATCCTCAACCAATTTCCGCCAACTTGCAATCTTACGGAAAAACCAAGCATTGCAGCGTTGAAACTAAATTGTCCGCTGATTGAAATAACGCACTTTTCTATATAACTCTTAATGGCGTTTGTTTCATAAATATTAATGCTTATTATTTTGACTAAATTTCCATAAGTATGAATATGTATTACCATCTTATATATTTAGCCAGAGAAGTATCGATTGCGTTTCACTGAGTTACTTCTGAAGGACAATGGAAAGGAATGAAATGACCAAAGGAATTAATGCCGTAGTCAGGACATGCAGCAGAAAAAGCACAGCATATTATTTCTCTACATGTATTGACGGGTTACTTGCACGTTTTAAAATAGGACATTATTTTACTTCAACGTTTCCAGCATGCAGACAGCTAAACAAATACTCTAAAGACATTTCAAAGACAAATGGCTAAAATAATGTGCAAAAGGGTTTGCTGGCCGTGGCATGTATTTAGAAATTGACCCCGCCCCTCCCCGTTCCCGGACACAAATGAAAGCATAAAAAACTACAAGGCATGGAACAAAGCACACTCAAATCAAAGAACCGAGGACATCAGTCTCAACAATCACTTTAACAAATTAAAATTTGAGATGATTTGTCGCAACTGTACATATGGAATGAAAAAGCTTAAACAATTTGGAGGACTATTAGAAACAAGTGTTAGTGGTAACAGTTTTTTTTTTCAGTCTTGTTGAGTTAATTATGTGAAAAACATGACCTTGTTACATCGCTTTGCCCAGGTTTCCTTTACAGCCTTGGCCCTGGTATTTAGATTATGTAGTGTCATTGCCAATACAAGGACACAAATGTGTTGTTTGCGATACAGTATCGTCATCTGAAACCAGACGACACGAATAGACAACCATAGTAGGTGGACTCCGATGTCATAAAATGTAGCCTAATAAATGCAATAAACACATGACCTAAATAATTACAAGCAGTGATGCGAAGTAGCGGTACTGACGGTTGCCAAGGAGAGATTAAAATAAAATTTACTAAATGTGTTCCTGTTCATTCCTACAATATAGTAAGTTTTTTTTTAGTTTTTTATTAAAATATACAACCGGTATTTAATTATTTAGGTTTTGCTTTTTGTTTGTTTTTGTTTGCAAGGACTATCTTCATTGCACACGGACTACTCCGTAGGGCTCCGATCTCCTCCCTTAGATCACACACGGAGGACCTCAGCACAGTGCACGAACTCCGTAGTACCGGCGAGAATCCCAATGTGTGTATATAGGAATCACACATACTATAAATAATTTTTGTTGTGGGTAGATTTCTCATTTTTAAATTTTGCCAGGGCAGTGGTCTGATAGGCCTACTCTTTACGATTTCTAACTGCCGTGGGATTTTTAACGTGCGCAACTTGCACACGGTGCCTCCTTTTTTTCTTCGCCCTCATCCGAGAAGGCTAGGCATCCGATCTCACTACCCAGGAGACCAGGGGGGAGTATGACATAATTACGACCACTGGTTCTGAAACTCATAAATTATTTTCCCTCAACTGGGAATCGAACCCGGTACCCCTAGAGCTCGAGGTGGACGCCATACCTCTTAGCCACTCCGACCCATTATTTAATATTTCAATTGACTATGAGAGGGCGTCACCTGTTGCCAGGGCGGCAAACATTTCATTTCTTGAAGATTTTAGATTTGATCACAAACCGACTCTCAAATGTTTCAAACTAATAATCATTTACTTCGTATTTTTTAAATCAGATAGGTATGCTTATTATATTTTAAACTAATAATGCAAACAGCAGTATTAAAGTGTCCTGTTATCACATTTCAGTGTTATATAGAACCAATTCTGACATGTGGGAGTAAGTCATGGACAATTAGTAAACACATAGGTAAGGCACAGAGATGTGGTTTTACAGATGGATGTTAAAAAAACCATGAGCAGCCAAACAGATTAATGAGGATGTCCTGAAAGTGGCCGATGCGCAAAGGAAATGTATTTCGCAGGTTAGAAAGAAGCAATTCACCTTTTTGGGCATGTTATGAGAAGAAGAAAAATGGAATATATCACAACAACAGGTAAGATTAAAGGACAAAGAGAGCAAATACTGGATAGTCTGACATCGTGGTACGGAAAGAAGTCAACAACAGAATTGATAAATTGTACTGGAGACCACACATTATAACAAATAAATAAATACAACAACAACACACACAAAAACTGCCAACTACTCATAATGTAAGGGAAAACATGAAGTAATACAAACAACACGACACGTGAAACCAACAAATTCTAATATAAATTAACACCAACCACAGCAATCAACTGCAAATGACAATAGGTATTTTAGTACAGCACATAACTGAAAATAAAATTACACTAAATACCCTAATTATAACCGACACATAGGTTGAACAGAGTAGACCAAAATGATAGTTTAGCGGAGACAAATGATCATCTGATAATAGTTCTCTCTGCTGTCATTTCCTTTAAAAGAAAATGCTGCAAAGATGTCCAACATACGAGGAAATGAGAAAGCACACCAGGCAATCGCCAATACTGCTCCTGAACAAACCATGTGAGGATATCAACAACAACCATAATCAAGCTGACGTCTGAATGTGTACGAAGAAGAAGAAGAAAAGAGGAACAAGAAGACGAAGAATAAGAAGAAGAACGAAAGAAAGAAAGAAAGAAAGAAAGAAAGAAAGAAAGAAAGAAAGAAAGAAAGAAAGAAAGAAAAAAAGAAAAAAGAAAGAAAGAAAAAAAGAAAAAGAAGGCAAAGAAGTAGAAGAAGAAAAAGAAGCAGAAGCAGAGGAAGAAGCAGAATAATAATCATAATCATAATCATAGCACATATAATAATAAATTAATGGAATATCAAAGCACAAAATGTTTGTGGTAATAATATACAGCTTTATATATAATGAATATGAGAACATATAAATTCTCACTCAGTAAACTAACGAGATTTTAAATCATAAGAGCAAAATAAATTAGCTCTTCAGACTAGGGGAAAAAATAACTTCATTCGGATTGTTTCATATTCAAATTACAATACTTGTTTTGATTATGCCACAAGATAATCAAAACAAGTTGATTATGCAATGAGATACCTGTAGGGGTCAGAGTGGCTAAGATATATGTCGTCCGCCTCGAATTCTAAAGGTACCGGGTTCGATTCGCAGTAGAAGGAATATAATTTATGGAAACTTTTTTTTTTCAGAACCAGTGGTCCTAATGATGTTATACTACCCCTTGGTCTCCTGAGTAGTGAGATCGGATGACTAGCCTTCTCGGATAAGGGCGGAAAAAAGAGGTCCAGTGTGCAAGCTGCGCTCGCTAAAAATCCCATTGCAGTTGGAAATCGTAAAGAGTAGGCCGTAAGGCCGCCGCCCTGGCAAAGTTTAAAAATTAGAAACCTGCGCACTACAAAAATATTTATAGAATTTGTGATTCCTATATACACACACTGGGAGTTCGTGCACTGTGCTGAGATCCTCCTTGTGTGATCTAAATTAGGAGACAGAAGCACTGATGGAGTTGTCCGTGTGCAATGAAGATGGTTATTATAGCCAAAACTAAATCAAGATCGAGATAACACCCTTCATTGTGACCATGCTCTGTATCTCCCACTCTCTTATCTCTGTCCTCTCTTCTAATGTGATATGTACGATGTCCTCTCTGCTAATGTGATATGTACGATGTCCTCTCGGCTAATGTGATATGTACGATGTCCTCTCGGCTAATGTGATATGTACGATGTCCTCTCTTCTAATGTGATATGTACGATGTCCTCTCTGCTAATGTGATATGTACGATGTCCTCTCGGCTAATGTGATATGTACGATGTCCTCTCGGCTAATGTGATATGTACGATGTCCTCTCTTCTAATGTGATATGTACGATGTCCTCTCTTCTAATGTGATATGTACGATGTCCTCTCGGCTAATGTGATATGTACGATGTCCTCTCTGCTAATGTGATATGTACGATGTCCTCTCTTCTAATGTGATATGTACGATGTCCTCTCTTCTAATGTGATATGTACGATGTCCTCTCTGCTAATGTGATATGTACGATGTCCTCTCTGCTAATGTGATCTGTACGATATCCTCTCTTCTAATGTGATATGTACGATGTCCTCTCTGCTAATGTGATATGTACGATGTCCTCTCTGCTAATGTGATCTGTACGATGTCCTCTCTGCTAATGTGATCTGTACGATGTCCTCTCTTCTAATGTGATATGTACGATGTCCTCTCTTCTAATGTGATCTGTACGATGTCCTCTCTGCTAATGTGATATGTACGATGTCCTCTCTGCTAATGTGATATGTACGATGTCCTCTCTGCTAATGTGATATTACGATGTCCTCTCTGCTAATGTGATATGTACGATGTCCTCTCTGCTAATGTGATCTGTACGATGTCCTCTCTGCTAATGTGATATGTACGATGTCCTCTCGGCTAATGTGATATGTACGATGTCCTCTCTGCTAATGGAATATGTACGATGTCCTCTCTGCTAATGTGATCTGTACGATGTCCTCTCTGCTAATGTGATATGTACGATGTCCTCTTGGCTAATGTGATATGTACGATGTCCTCTCTGCTAATGGGATATGTACGATGTCCTCTCGGCTAATGTGATATGTACGATGTCCTCTCTGCTAATGTGATCTGTACGATGTCCTCTCTGCTAATGTGATATGTACGATGTCCTCTCGGCTAATGTGATATGTACGATGTCCTCTCTTCTAATGTGATATGTACGATGTCCTCTCGGCTAATGTGATATGTACAATGTCCTCTCGGCTAATGTGATATGTACGATGTCCTCTCTGCTAATGTGATATGTACGATGTCCTCTCTGCTAATGTGATATGTACGATGTCCTCTCTGCTAATGTGATATGTACGATGTCCTCTCTGCTAATGTGATATGTACGATGTCCTCTCTGCTAATGTGATATGTACGATGTCCTCTCTGCTAATGTGATATGTACGATGTCCTCTCTGCTAATGTGATATGTACGATGTCCTCTCGGCTAATGTGATATGTACGATGTCCTCTCTGCTAATGTGATATGTACGATGTCCTCTCGGCTAATGTGATATGTACGATGTCCTCTCTGCTAATGTGATATGTACGATGTCCTCTTCCATTAAAAAGTAAAGGTAGTCCCATTGTTGATACTGCCGTAGACGAGTGAAGTGTGAGAGACTGCACTATACTAGGTCAAGCATCGAGAGACGAGGTGACTACTTCCTTTCCTCGCTGCCTTAAACTTGAAAATAGTGCTTAAAACCAAACCAAACCAAATCAAACCAAATCCGATACCCGTAGGTTGTTTTTTTTTTTTTTAGCTACTTCATACTTGCCAGTTGGTCATCATAAAGAGCACCGAACAAATTCCTTTGTTCTGCTAGAGCATGGGTTCTCAACCGTATTTTGCTCATGCCCCCCCCCCCCTTTTCTGAGCCTCATTTATCTCTGTGGCCCCCTGAAAGTCACTGATAGCTGGAAAAAAGGTACTTTACCATCTAACTGTGGCCCTTAGAGGAGGGGCATACAGTCCACGTTGACAACCACTGTGCTAGAGCACGCGCACATTAATTAAAATAGACAAAAACATCATCATCTTTTGTTTCTCCGTATGGAGCATGGAACTCACATTACAGATGGGCCCCTTGAGGATGCATATGCAAAAGTACACGCTCTTGCAGCATTGGTTTCTGTAACAATTTGTTTTAAACGATGAGGTCACTAGCCCCTGGCACAACCTCACATAGTCGCCTTTTACGATATGCCAGATAGAACAGTAGTCCTACTCTTTCTGTGTCTCCTAAGAGACCCCCGGGAACTACACGGGGCAAGTTGAGAAAACATCAACTAATAACTAACTAGTAATAATATCAACTAATAACTAGTAATAATATCAACTAATAACTAGTAATAATATCAACTAATAACTAGTAATATCAACTAATAACTAGTAATATCAACTAATAACTAGTAATAATATCAACTAATAACTAGTAATAATATCAACTAATAACTAGTAATAATATCAACTAATAACTAGTAATATCAATTAATAACTAGTAATATCAACTAATAACTAGTAATAATATCAACTAATAACTAGTAATATCAACTAATAACTAGTAATATCAACTAATAACTAGTAATAATATCAACTAATAACTAGTAATATCACCTGCTGGAAATAATAAAAACAGCAGACGTCTGAAGGAATAATCAGCCGCTAGTCAGTGCCATAACGGAATGAAGGCTGATTGCTAGCAGTGGCGTTACTGGTGGGGAGGGGGGGGGAGAGGTGGGGGGGTGTGCGGTCCGCACCGGGTGACACCATCAGACGGGGTGACACCAAAAGGACTGTCTATAAAATGTTTCTGCAGTGTGTCAGCAGTAATTAATTTAAAACAAAAATAAAAATATCCCTGTAGTTAGTTATAACAACAAAAACATGTTTCGTTAAAATGGACACAATTTTGATGTAGTTCTTAAAACGGTTTTTACTTCGAATTCTATTGTTTTCTTACCGAATTTTCACTTTAACCACATGAAACTATATAAATGTAAATACATTTAGGCTGTACGTGTGATATTGTAATTTAAAGGTGTAATTTTAATTTTGCTAGTTGTTAATGTCACTACTAATGCCATTATATTCAGTGATATATGGGAATTACGATTTACGAGTAACATTACTACAAAAAACATTACTAAGGATTCTGTATGGTCTGGTACGGGAGTAGGTCCATGGGGGTGACACCACGAGTTACCGCACTGGGTGACACCAACCCTAGTGACGCCACTGATTGCTAGTTTGAGTTTCCCACTTATTATCACATACCACATTCACACAGATGCCCCGTGTAGTTGTCCGGGGGCCTCTGCAGAGACAAAGGAAGAATATTGATACTGCACGCTCTAGCATGTCGTACAAGGCAACTAATATGAGGTTGTGCATAGGGCTACCAACCTTATCATGTAAAACAAATTGCCATAGAAACCACTGGAGCACGAGCATGTAAATCATTGGTGCAGGTTTCCTGCAAGAGGTCCAGCTACAGTGGTTGCTACTGTGACGGTATTGCCTTCCCTGCTTTGCAGTAGTGGTCCAACAGTGGCCAAAACTCAAGAGTATCTAATATGGGCTTCAAAGGTATCTACCTTCGCACAAGATTACTCTTGGCAGAGTTGTAGATAGAAGGGTAATGACACTTCTATTACAAAGAGAGTCTTCACAAGATATTCAAAGAAGCGAAAACAATGCTGCTTTGGCTGAGCACGTTAATTCTAGAATCTGCGGACAACTTTTGTGAAGGAATTAAGCACTTATTAATTTCAGCTCGTTCAAGCCCCCACCCCTGATTTACTCAGTGGAATTCTTATTATTCTGTTATAGCTCTGTTTAGAGTGTGTGTAGTAAATTGACTGAGACAAACATGCAGTTACTTTAGAATGATTAAATCGAAGTTAAATTTGCAACATTACAAATAACAAAATTTAATAATCACTTTAGGTTTTAACAGTTTGAAAATAAATTGAATAGTTTAGAAGAAAAGTTTCATCATTGATTTATAGTAGAGATGATGGGGGAAAAGTTCACTTTTGCCGCGTATATTTTTCACTTAGCTGCCAATAGTAGTTTCTGCTCCCGCTGATGGGTTCTGTGTACACTGCTTTCGCTCGTCGCTGGTCAAGGTTAAAGGCGCCGCACGTTCCCAGAACGTCAAGGAGTAACGGCCAAGCTGGTCTTGCGTCTGTCTATAAGACCCTCTTATGATGGCGTCTCGCACAACGTCAGTCCACTTCTACCTTCACTTGGTTCCACGGATAGTACTTTCTGCTGGTACCACCAATAACTGTGGTAATAGAATAGAGACAAACGCTCTTCTGAGTATGGCGTTGTTCGACACATAGTTATCTGCCCCCCTTTTCTTTTCTACCATCCCATTTATCTCAGAATTTACCCTCGATGAGAATAAAATTTAATCCCTCGGGATAAAACTTTCTTTACATTTAAATAGAATAGATTTAGCTTTACATGACATTTAAATGAAAAGGTTAATAATACAGATAGAGTCTGTTTACAATTACATCACCACTGATTGAAAAGTGTTCACAATATAAATTGAATATGTTTTCATTTATGTTTACACTGATTTGAAAAGTTTGAAACTTTGATTAATTTTGAAATGAATATTTTCACATAGACATTTACACTGGTTTACAGCTTGAAGCATTAATTTTAAAGTGAAAATGTTTATATGGACATTTACACTGATTTGAAAATGTAAGTATTATACTTAAAATGTACATCATTTCTTTCATCTTTCCCTCCCTGCTCCATTGGAACCTAGGATTACCTTTTGCTTTTAGTTCTCTTTAAGAAACTAGCAATAAAGCAATCACCAGCCCGTGCAGTGGTGGTTCATGAATCATCATTCTATACGCTGAGGTTGCCAGCCTCAAATGACTTGGACATCCACTAGCGATTTTCACATATTAAAATTCACATGGCAATATACATGTATATGTTAGTTCACATGTTAGTAATATAAAATGTAAAATGACAACTTACGCCAATCCTGGCTCACAGACTTTTGCTTAGATGAATAAAAGAGACTTGAATCGGCCATTTACACGCGTCTGAGGTGTCGTTAATTTAATAAGTTCCCTCTCTGACGTAGTGTGTGGTCCTTCAGTTTCCTCAGTCCCGGTTTCCTTATTTAATATGAAAGAGATTTCCTGGGCTATGAAAGTCCGTCCAAAATTCTCCAATAAAAGGTGTCCGATATGTTAATAAGGAATTCTGAATTCTAGGCTTCACCCAAGCAGCAAGGTCTGGTATTTTGGCAAGCGATCTTCACAGTGGAATAACACTGAAACGTGTCAGGTTATATTCCCGGTCTCCCATCTGTTTGTTATGGAGTTACATAAACGATCCAATCATTTTCAAACAGACGGAATCGGGTGTGGTACTTTCAAAATATTCCACGAGAAATAAGGTGCGTAAAGCAAAAGGTCACGTATTACTATATATGGCAATAAGATATACGATGCCTTGCGTTCAGACTCGCGAACATGTCGTTAGCCTCATATGACAACGTGTTCCAAAAGTAACAATTCATTACTTTATCAGGAAGTAATCTCTTATCTATGTATGTCCATCAGTTGTCTCCCCGTATTCCAAGCTTTGGTGATGCGCGCACCCGTCTTATCGGTGATTAGGCAGATAGCGCTGGGCGATGTACGTGTTAATCTGCCACGGCCAAGCTTGGTACAATGGAATTTTACCAACCTGCCTCTCGTAATATTATCTCTACCTCTCCTTGCAAATGTGAGGTGTTTATCATCCACAAGGAGTGTCAGATAACAGACAAGACACAATATACTGAAAGTCGTGAAAGAATACTTGAAAATATAAACTATCTGCTACACAGTATAGAAAGAAAGAAAGAAAGCAAGCAGGTGCGACAATTGACCGCACGCTAATAAAATCAGTACCACAAATGCACTGACTACTGCCGGAGTGAAACAGAGTTCGAGAGGGGTCGCCCCATTCTGTCACAGCTACGAGCTCCGTAACGTGCGCAAATAAAAATGGTGATAATGACAACTACACAGAAGAGAAATACCCGAGTGTCAGCCTCACACTCAAGAGTGTAAAGAAAACACCCTATATCACAGTCATCGTATCAAACCAAAGAATCACTACTTTCATTGAAGAACCTTTCAAATACGTCGTATCTTTGCAGTATGTATGCAGATTAGGTTCTTGGGGCGGTGCAGGCAGTGCAAGCGGTGCAGCTCCGCAGGACACCGACTTGAGGGAGGCGCAGAAATTTATTTTTTTAACATTTAAAAAAAAAAAAAAAACTATAGTGCGTTTCAAAAAGATCGGTCGACGATTGACTTCAAATATCTCCATATTCCTTGCACTGATAAACATGATTTTTTTGCATGTGGTATTATATTTTCAATGTCCTAAACTTTTTATAAAATTCAATGTTGCAGGTAGTGTTCTTTTCTTGCAACGGCTAATTCCTTTGATCTTTTTTAACGAAGTAATAATTTTGTCGTGGAAGAAAATAATTTACCGTAAATGAAGGAAGTTGCCCATTTTCGGCATAGGCGTCTATACAATTCGAATGTTAGAGGGGTTTGTTAACTGATTACTTAAACCCAAAGCGTGAATAGTTCTCTTTTCAGAATTTCAGAGACTCCGATACAGTTTACCACGCTTAGCTTCTCTGCAGAAATATTTATTCATCTTCACTGCCATTGTATGCAGTGTAAGGAACTTGACTTTCATACCCATTGTATTACAGACCTAGAATACCGCAAGATACGCCTATGAACGGTAACTGAACACACCGGAAGGATCAATGTAATGTTCAAAACAGTGCGGTAGTGTGCTGAAACACGGGGAAAATCACGCGAAATACGTTCAAGATGTTAAATCGAAATAGCTCACAAATATGAAGGGGTAAGCCCTGTCAATGCACGGTTGGACTAGGAGGTGGTCGATTTTGTATACTTTAAATAAAGAAAATTTAAAACCATAAGTTTGTTAACGAGGAAAAAAATGTCCCCCTCGGGACATAGCGATCATTAGGTCATATGCAAAGTTGCAACAATTACGATCAAGTGGTTGCAGAGATATTGAATATTAAACAGCGGCAAACATTGTGAAACGCACTATAGTAAATAAAATCATTACAATTTTTCAAGAACAAGAACAATGACACAGACAATTTCAAAGATTATTTGTTGATACGAATTGGATTGTTTTTTTATATGTCTATATTACTCCTGTTTAAAAAAAAAAAAAGAAAAAAACAATGCATTGTGTGTCTGTATGTAAATTTATATGAATAAAGAAAAAATATTTACTTACCATAAAATTTTGAAAACATAAATGAATTGTGTGTGAATGTGTGTGTGTGTGTGTGGTAAAATGCTACATTGAGCATCACTTGCGGGCGGAAATTACAGTGTGATTGAACTCTGCTCTGCAGAATGACTGGGTTTCGTAAGAGTACAATACAGTACGGCACGGCGGAAAAGGGTGGGTGACTGCCATCACAAGACTTCGCACCGCCTGGAAAAGTCCTTAGGGCCGGCTTTGGGTGTATGATGCCTTAATTTTTTTTTTTAAAGACAAAACAGTAAGACAACTAGGCAGACGGAGGACTGCAGACCATAGACTGAAGCACACTCACATGACAGTTTAAAATAAGGTGCCCCCAGTACATTTTGATGACTAAACTATTTGTATCACTAGGAAATGGTTATGATTGCCGCCATATCTATTAGATGTATCACTGTACTGCAAGAAAGCAAAGCTCGTAATACCTTTCAGGTCAGTGGTAGAAAACAAAACAGGAAAGGAAAGCAGCAATGGTGTTGAGTGAATCATCAGATGAAATAGTTAGGACAGTGCAGCATACACTTAAAACTAAAAGTAAGTGGAAAGTGAACGAAGTTGTAGGAACTGTCCAGAAATTCTCAAGTTTAAAAGGTGGGGAGGGGGGAATCGGATACACTCAAATAGACGAGGATTTGGCTACGGGGACATCCGCTGGTGGTCCAAAGCATGAAACTAGGATGAAAGAATTACCGTAGTTCAGAAAATTCAATAAGCAGAGGATGATAACAAGATGCATTGCGCATGGTGTCTCTTAGACTCAACTTCATTAACAGATCAATGAATGATCTTCTAACATCGTCAACAAACCTTGTGAAATGGATGAAATCCGATTATTCTCAGTGTCCCCCACCCCACCCCCCAAGCATGCCAAGAGAAGGAAACATTGAAACATTTACTCTCCCCCAGCAAGGTATTGCCAGGATACGAGCAATATTCATGGCGACAGAACAGAGTATTAACTGGACAGACTTGGCATGGTTGAAAGCAAACAGCAAAACTAGGCCCTTTCAAATGCACACAGAACCGTCACGACCACCGTTGCCACTCCTAGGCATATTCACCTAGATCTGGGTATTTTTTGTGTGTCCCGTCTGTCATTTTCCTTCATTAGTTGAATAACGCCACCTAGATTTTGCCCAAAATAGCCACAAAAATAGCCCAAAATAGGCCCAAAATCGTCCAAAATATCCCGTCACCGATATCTAGGTTTTTTTTTCGTCTTCAAAACTCTGAGTGGTAACGCTGGTCACGACATCCCAAAACAAAAAGTGTTACCTTATCAACTATTCTTGATGGTGGAAATGATTAAGAGGCGGCAGTAGACCTCTTGAGCGAGGTACATATACCGAAATCTTCAGGAAATCTCGAAGAGGACCAAACGACTGTTCGTCGTTGCTTCAGATTATAATAATTGGGCTGACAGTGACATCTGAATCCAGGTTAGATGACCAGCACACTTTCAAAGTGGTCAAATACGATACGTATAATGATCTGATTAAGGAGCTGAGGCATGAGTGGTTTAACGCTAAAGGCATGGCTGTAGACGTTGGTGCATAAGGTCCTGTGACCACATCAGTATATGATCTACTGAAACAATTGTGAATGGGGTGGCAGTCACTTAAAAGACTGTGAAACTACGGAAAAGGCGTCCTGTTGGCAGTGGCAAATATCTAATTCTCTTTCTTTCTACTTTCTCACTTCTTAAGATGAGAAGGAAGCTGCGCCAAAACTATGTGGTGGCTTCTGTAGCAATTTGTTTTACGTGATGAAGATGTTAGCCCCAAGGAGCAAATACAGAAAATACAGGAAAAATTACATAACGAAACAAAATTAAACAAAAACGTTTAAGAATTAAAACTTTAAAAATCCCGGATTAGAAATCGTGGACGGAAGCGAAATAAGATTTTTTTTTAAAAAGGAAATGGCAAAATGGAACTGAACTAAAACATGAGCCAATGAAAAGGAAATTGATGAAATTCCAACCAATCGTTTTTGACAATACTAGATCGATTTCTTTCATTCTTTTGGTCCTTCTTGCGATTTGAGTTTTTTTTCTGTGTGTATTTTCAGACCCAGCTGTTGTGACATCTTATCAGGTATTCTCATCCTGCCTTGCAATATGGTTACAGTTAGGAGACATACGAACCAGGATGGACATCAGAACCAATACGTATTTGCCTGGGACTACCCTAGGGTTCTCCACTATCACCAGTGCTGTTTAACGTCTACACAGCAAAAGTAGCAACCTTTCAATCAACAGGACTGGGACGAACATTAACTTTCACAGATGACATACTCATGTACAGAACTGGCTCAGACAGAGAGGAAATGGTCCAAGGCATACAAGAGACACTACAGGCAGTTTCTAAATGGTGTGAGGAAAGTGGATCAAAGGTCAATCCCAACAAGGCCTGTGTGATGTGGTGCTCTTTGAACAACTCCATAGTGAAAGAAGACCTTTCAGACATCACTTTCAATGGACAAAGCATTGAAAGGCAAGACAATCTGAAGTATCTGAGAGTAACGTTTGATCGTGGGCTATCGTTCAAGTATCATGTCGAACTGATCATACAGAAGTGCAAGCGAGGACTGGCAACCTTAAAACAATGGCTGCTACGCGCTTGGAACAGAGACTACTGTTTCTCTTGTATCATCAGCTCGTGATTTCAGTAATCGAGTATCGGTTAGGAATACTCACGCTGTCAGTGTCACAATGTGAACGACTGGAACGCACTCAAAATGAAGGAATGCGACTAGTTTTGGGCTGTACGCGTGATACACCCATTGTGACAATGAGATACATGCTCGGATTGCTGTCGATTAGATCCAGATATGCGATGGCTTAGGCAAAAGCCTATATGCAGGTAACCACAGACGAAAGACACTCCCTACATGAGAACATTACTGACATCAAAGGAGCAAGACTTAAGAGGGGGATGTCATGGATTGCACAGGCAGAGGCTACGATTGGTCAGGTGACCAGGGTTGAAAATATATTCAAAGGGGAAGGGTGGAATAAGTCAGGGAAGAACTGGATAAACTACCAGCAGATCATCATTGGCCTTGGCAGAGAGTGCAGAGCTTGGGGCAATGGAATAGCAGAGCTGGAGATTAATCAGCTGATAAGTGATCATGCTGGGGATGATGATGCCATTGCGTACACTGATGGGTCTGTAGTACGTGGTGAGAAATCGGGATGGGGCTTCTCTGCGAGAATAAAGGGCAGGGTCGTTGCTGAACAGAGTGGAGCCTACATGACAACAACCTCCAGCATGAGAATGGAGGTAGAGGCAGTTACTGCAGCACTGTGGTGGCTGTCTGAAACTCCATCAACCAGGGCAGTTATATTGTCAGACTCCTCAGGCCATGCTTCGGAAAGTTCAGAACGGATGGCTGCGGCAGGAATGGAAAACATCAATAGAATCCTCAAGTCTCCCAGAACTGGTGTGGATCTACTGTCCTGGTCATGCAGGGGTACGTGGCAATGAGAGAGCTGACAGACTGGCCTCGACAGCACCCATAGTGGGGACACTGGACATGGATAAGGGAGAGATACTAAAGGCAATTAATGATCACCTGCTAGATAATGTTGGAGTTTAGAATCAAACGTGGGACTAGCAGAGATGGACGTGAGAGAGGATGCGTCCATCGTATGTACAACCAGCGTGCTACAGGTACAATTAGCATTCATACTCTTCGACATTTGCCGAGGGAGACTGAGAACCAGGCCATAGTCAGTTCTAGGTCGCCATGCTGTTTTATCAGCGTCCACTGACTTCCATTTCTGTTGGCTGAAGTCATTTTCATTGTATCCAATCTATAGCTAGTAAGAAGAAAGACTGTGACAATAGCCATAATTGCCACACTCCAAGTCATTTCTCAAAGTGTTATGTAAGTTATCCTTTATGAATTTATGTTTATCGGTGAGCGTGGCCGCAGGGATACTTTGTTGAAAAAACATCTAAACACCATTCAGAGTCACAGATTAACGTTGTGTCTTCCCCGGGAGCTATCTAGCCGTCATTTCTCTCTTTCTTGAAGACAATGGATATGATTGCATGACGCTCTATCTAACTAACCTCTACGCCTCACGGTAGAAGAGGAGCGGCTAAGTAAGAATTTATATTTATCATTACTCAACATTAAGAAAGCTCTTTGATGTGAATAAGACCTTTTTCTGGCCCTGGCTGAGTTATTTTACCCATTTTTTTAACCCACAACAAAAAAATCTCATTAAAAAAATATTTGAAGCGTTCATAATTTAAGGAAAACACACAGCACAGATTTACTTAAGTATAATTTTTCAGTTACCCGATAGACAAACGGAATAAAGGACGATGCGGGATGCTACAGTAAGTAAACATCAGATTTTGAATAACTTGTCTAAAATAGCAGTAGGCAACCTAGGGGCTGCGGGGATCTACTTTAGAAAAACCGAGCTTTCTAAAGCCCTATTAATAAAAAAAAAGAATTTCAGGTTTCATATCATCTAGATTTTTGGAATAAGCCCAGCCTTTACGTAACAGTCTGCTTCCTAGAATCCCATCGACACAGAAGTTGGAAATTAAAACTAAATTAGCTACCCAATGTTAACTTCGCTTCAAAGAAAAGATGGCTTTCTATCTTATGCAGTTCATAAATAACCTGCATTTTAGCCAGCTAGCTCGTAGGTTTTCATTGAGAATGCGGCGAAAGTTCCTTTAATCTGGGGGGACACCGCCCTGTTAACTGCCGCTGTGAAAGAGCTGATTCGAAATTTACCTGGGTTAAAAAGTATTTTCCTCCTTCGGTCAACTAGAGTTCCACCAAACGAACACACACCCCCCCATCTACCAGTAGATAAAAAAAGACCGGATGCCAACCCTGCTCTAAAACATTAGAAAAAAATGTATATCATAATTAAAACACACGGGTTCAGTGTGGTATTTTTCTCAATTACTTTGTTTAAAAAAAAATGTGTCTACACTTGATTTTAACCAGCTATTTTATGTAACATATTCTGCAGGTACAGCTTAGAAATCTCTAAAATATAAAATCCCTACAACAGGCTCCGCTTTGACTGGCAGGGGACAGCTTCAATTAATACCCTTTAGCTCCCCAAGGAGCATAGGCCTTCAACAAACACATGCCAAGTCTTCCTGTCCCGTGCCATCCGCTCAAATTCTTTCCATGTTTTCCTCATCATTTTCACCTCTGTTTCCAGTTTTCTTCTCCATGTGTTTTTTGGTCTACCTCTGCCTCTTTTCCCCTGTGGATTCCAGAACAAGGACTGCCTTGTAATGCTATCAACAGGTCTCCTCAATGTGTCCTATCCATCGCCAGCATCTTCTTCTCAATTCTTGTTCCACTGGCACTTGTCTGGTTCTTGTCATCAATTCCACATTTGTGACTTTGTCATACCATTTCAGTCCTTCTATTCTACGCAAGCACCCGCTTACAAAACTCTGCAGCGTTTTGGTTGCTCTCCATGTCTCAGAGCCATATAATAGGACTGACTTGACATTTGAGTTGAAGATTCTTATTTTCGTGTTGGAATTGATTTCTCTTGTTTTCCATATGTTTCCCAATGCAATGAAAGCTCCTCTTGCTTTTTGTATTCTTATTTTGATATCATTGTCTGTCCCTCCAACTCTGTCTATATTGCTGCCAAGATATGTGTACGATTCTACATCTTTTAGTGGTGTTTCTTCAAGTTCAACCTTGTTATCATTTCTTGCATTTATTCTCATAATCTTTGTCTTTTCCTTGTGTATTTTCAGGCCCACTTGTTAGGGAAAAGCTTCTGTCATTATAAAGGTTAACGTCCCTCCTAGTCTCCTGGGTAGTGAGATCGGATGCCTAGGCTTCTCGGACAAGGGCGAAATAATAGGATGTCCCGTGTGCAAGTTGCGCATGTTAAAAATCTCATGGATGTTGGAAATCGTAAAAAAGGCCGCCGCTCTGGCAAAATTTAAAAATTAGAAACCCACCCACCTCGCCGGTGCTACGGAGTTCGTGCACTGTCCTGAGATCCTCCTTGTGTGATCTAAGGGAGGAGATCGGAGCACTGGTGGAGTTGTCCGTGTGCAATGAAGATAGTCCTTAAAACCAAACCAAACCAGGTACAGCTTTGAAATTTCTAAATATAAAATCCCTGCAAGAGGCTCAGCTGTGACTGGAAGAGGACAGCTTCTGTCATTATAAAGGTTGACGTTGTGAGGCAAAATCCTACCCCTCCTTCCTCTCCACTTTAACAATCAATCTCGGCGGCAAAAACTACTTGGATGTGAGTGTTTACAACGTCTACCGCTAGCTGCAGTGCTTATAGCTGAACAGGAAAATGCAGCATTTTCGTTTTCCTGTTACAATGTTGTAATTTCTCATTGACCACCGAGAGATCTCACTCTTTGGTGAGTCAACTCGCCGTCTCTATTTTTTTGATATTCCAAATCTTCCGTTTTCGGGAACAACAGACAACTGGATTAAAAAAAAAAAAAAAAAAAAAAAAATTCCCCTGATTTTGCTGGAGAATTCTAGCATATCATTTCGGAACTTAAGAATAAGTCTGAAGGAACGAAGATTTGCACTTGCAGCCATGTGGTCTTATGTTTAACTTCTCGAGTTGAACGGGTGTTCTCCAAAGTAAACAGAACAAAAACCCAAACAAGAACAGATTGACCACTCCAGAAATTAGTGGGCGAGTCTTGGCTTCTCAATCTGTTTACACGGAGGGAAAGAGGGTCTGCGACATATGGTAATTCAAAGAATATTTTTCCAGTAATGTTATATGGAGATTGTTAATGGCGATTTTCGGAAGCAAAACAGGCGCGCAGACGTCAAACAGCTAGAAGCAAGGAGAACGAACGAACGAACTTTATTTTTAAAGGGTTGAGAATTGGGCACGCAGGCCCGTCTGACATTCTGCCCTTCTTTCCTCTATAAGGTCAGGTATACATTAAGACGTAGAAGGAAATCTCATATGGGAATCTTTTGATGCGGACATTGCAGCCATAGGATGGGCAACTTTTCGATCTTCGCTGGGGAATATGCCAACTTTCTTGGAAAATGCAATACCTTTTTTTTTTTTTGAAGTTTGCTTCTATTAAAATGCACTTAAATTGATTGCTTTATAATGATCCCGTTACATGCACGTTGAAGCACATTGGTAATATGGTGTTAGGCCCATATTGTCTTGACCATCGGCACACTAGGGGTGATGTGGTCAGCATCACGCAGGCCGCCTTAACCTTCCCAGAGTTGCTCTGGTACCCAATTCATGAGGCTGGGTCGAACCCGGAGTCTAAAAAATCCCACCTCAATAGGGTATTGAACCATGGACCTATGAGCTAGGAAGCAAGTGCACTAACCACGGCTACATTGTTTATAAACTGTACATTAAATTACACAGCAGATGGATTGATTTGCCGTTGCCCTAAAGACGCCAATAGGCGTGATGGGAAACAATGGCAAAGAAAACCTATCTGCTGTTGCCCTAAGACGCCACTAGGCGTAATGGCCACTGACTGCTTTGACAGTCGGCGGCTAAGGACGGAAGAAGAAGAAGACATTAAATTACAGATGACACATTTCATTGCGCATGATTCTTTCTTTTGAAAAAAAGGGGTTGGGGTGCTGGAAGAGTACAGTGACATAAATCGTGAAATTTCAAAGTTAACAATAAGAATAGTGAGCATTTAGTTTCAGATCACTCTCAATCATACCATTGCCTGTCACTGTGGAACACATACAAATCTAGAAGATTTTAGTTAATGTACAGAAACTAGCACGTGTCTGGATAAACACTCAAGTGGCTTTCACTATATCTGTCTTAGCTCACACGGTAAATTAGGTAAAATTACTAACTGGTAAGGTGGGTATATTTACAATTAGAAAAAAGTAACAGCAATTTTTATATAGTAGCAAACTGAGATTTGAGAAACACACGCTGGCGATTAGACACACATTAGGAATACATGTTGATAACATTACATGACAGTCCTTCTTATAAATCCCTAATGAGATATGGAGGGACACCGAAAAACACACGGAGAAGAGAACTGGAGACAGAAATAAAAGGGGCGAGGAAAAGAAGGAAAGACGTGGAATTGAATGCATAGAAACAGGAAGACTTTGCATGACTATATTTGAAGGCATTTGCTCCTGAGTGGCTGTAGTGCAATGAATGGATGAAACTTAGATTTGACTTTTGAAGATTGTGGCAGAGATATTATGATTAATAGATTTCATATATCTTTTCTTTATTCTACACTTGTCTTTTACCTTTCTTTCGCTCTTTTACCTTTCTTTCGCATACGCTCGATTGGTAACATAAACCCTCCCATATCCAAACCTTTGTCATTTCCTTTCTAATTTAGCAACGCATTTTATTGCTGTTAGCTAAGTTCTTTGATGAGAGATTGAATCGTGTTAATTCGTTCTCGACAGGGATAATAAGGGAGACAATTGTCTATCAATTTTTCCTGATCTGTTCGCCTATAAGTTAATTATTCATGGTGAAAGATTTGAGATCAAAGACCGTCCTCGCTAGAAGACGAACAGAGAGAGGTGAAGAAAAACTCACACTGATTAGCAATAGTCGGGGTTCGGCTTTAGTGTGAGATAGATCTTTGATTTTGCAGATTGAACGTAGAATTCTCCGAGGTATTATAAGTGTTAAGTCTGGCAGAGTCTCGGTGGATAATTATCTATCTCCTTTCATCTCTAATAATAATATACCATAGAAATTTTAACTTCATTCATTCAGTAATCCACAGACTTAGACATCTAGCTCGTAGTTCTAGAATACCTTGTATAAGTGAAGTTCTTAGTTTCTCGTGGAGATAGTCTGAGTAGTCTGTGTGAAGGTAATATATTGACTAGTATTATCGAGTGATTTAATTGTTAAGTCCGTCATTGATATTTTCTAAGTTTTATTGGGTTACAGTGGATAGCAGAATAAATATTATAGCTAAAACTCTTCCAGCTAAATATAAACTTTATTAACTGCTAGTAACCAGTCAGAGAATATTTTTAACTAAGTAAATGCACTGATTCATCATTTGAGTATTGACGGAATATGTACGTATTTCTAATTCATGATGATTGATTTCTTTTTAATGACTAGAATTTATTTCACGGGAGTTTGAAACGATGAGACAAGCTCTAAGCTTATAGTTTCTAATTTAAGTTAAATAACCGAAGTGAATATTATATTTTACGCGAGGGTAGGATAGGATGTGTGTATAATATTATGATTAAGTTTCTGTATGTTTCTTTTTCTTTATACAGTATTTGGGTCAAGCCCAAAATCTACCAGCGGTTCAGTATATATAGGAAAAACCTAGAAAAAACATTTTGTACTTAAATAAGTGGTTTCCAAGTTACAACCTGTCTGGCATTGTGTTTGCATCCAGAAAAGAGAATGAGTACCCATCTCACGAACTTTAAGACTAAATGATGTAACTGGGCCTATCGAGCTAGATTATATTTCTTCCCTAAATCTCATGTACATTCAGCCCTGTGGCGAAATTACAAACAGTAACATTTCCGACGTTTGACCAATTGTGGTGTGACCAATAATTTTATATTGAGAGAAGTTACCAACCTGTCATTTCCTAAGTACTGGAAACCTCAAGATTCTGACATTGTGAGCCCATTTAAAATTTCTTACCTGAACTGATTCAAGTGACATAAACAGTAATCCTAAAATATAGTTGTAAAGTGAATGCTCCCCGGAACACTGGATGAAACCTGTATCTGCAGAGCTGGGGTTCTCTTTATCAAAAAGAACACGGATCCACGGTGTGTGTGTGTCCTAAAGTTTGCGCCTGAAGGTGCAAGACATCAAGTTGTAGGTAAGAAAGAATGGCAGTGGCCACTGGTGAATGAACAGAGAGAAAGCAGGACTGAGTGATTCCCTTATGGTATAATTTATGCACCCACTTTGTGTTTTCTTTATGCAAGTTTGTTGCTAGTGATGTTTTCCTCTTAGAATAGATTAATATATCAACTCTGTTCTCAACTGTAGAGAGAAATCCTAGACCATAGCGTATAAATCTGTGACTCTTTGGAGGCTATAACTTTTCTGCTAACAGGATCGTGGGCTCAACAGAGGGGGAAAGGATTACACCTATGGGTCTATTCTTTTAGTAATTCTTTAACCTATGTGTATTTATATGTGATTGATATTCAAATTTATGATTTTGGTGAAATTCTTATGATAAATAAAATTTACATAAACTTATTCAAATGTGTCGGTCAGCTCGTCCCAAGATATCTATATTCCATTGTTATAGTTTTCACGTCTGTGCGTCTAACTGTCGCCACTTATGTGTGTGTGTATGTGAGGGGTATATATATTACCATATATATTCTAGTAGACTGTCTGACTAATCTAGATCTGTTGTAGAGATAGGCTGACCGAGAGAAGCTTCTAGAGTGTCAGGGACAGACTCAATTTTTTTTCCACCATCTCACTCGTGAAAAATATATTTCTTATTTTATCTCCCACCTGTTCTATTTCTATTCAGAAGGGACCAACCTAAGTCTTAATTCCCCTATCACAAATCTACGACAAAGATAAAATATGAAAAAAAAAAACGGAAATCCAAGAATGGACACCCTTTTTTTTTAGATTAAACAAAGGAGATATGACGGAACTGGTTTCATAATACACATGAAAAGAGATACCATCTATATTACAAGTACAAGATTGGTCCAACAGATCTCTGCTTCTACGGCACCAGCCCCATGACAGACGAACATCTGCTCCAGTCCTGCCCAACTTACAGCAGTGAAAGGAGCGGCATATGGCAGCAACCCAATTCTCTCAACACAAAACTGTCACGAACCTTGAGCTGACTACTGCCTTTATTAGAGTCACTAATAAAGTCTGAGGACGAACGAAGAAGAAGAAAAGAGATACGTGGCTTCGACAGGGAAAGAACTAAACAAGGACGCAAAGGACAAGGTTGTGGCAGTGGCATATGAGAAAGACTCTTTCAGGCAGAACAAAAAGTGAAATAGAAATAAAAGTGGAATCAGTGTGGTTCGATGCATAGTTCTTGTTTCTATTGGCCCTGGCAGTAGCGGATCCTAACGATAATAATAACAGTGTTACAATTGAATAAAGAAGTTAACATCGTAATGACTTCTTTACCTTAGTCAGTCTTCAGAGTGGATTGCGGCCGACGACGAGCGAGGGGCTTGTGCCCCGCTCTCCGCTTCACTAAATAAGTAAAGAAACGATAAAAAAGCTCAGTTGATTTTGATTTTCAGGCGAATACAGACCGTGAAAGCGTGGCCGATCAATCCTTTTGATCCCCATTGCAGGGTAGAGAGCCATCCTTCTCGTGGCATTACACACACGCCAATTAGTGGATCTGGTGTGACCTCCACCAGCTGCGCCCGCCGAGTCAGGGAAGTTCTCTGGGGTTGCAAGAAAGCCCAAAACCAATACCCCACATTTTGTTGCAAGGGTAAAAGAGTGAATAACTCGAACCCGTGGGGATCGGAACAAACAAACCTTATTCAGTATTATCATTGGTTTGCCATTTATGATGTGTGGTTTATTCAGGTTCTGCATGTCTTTTTTGTTTGTTTGCTTCCTGTAGATCCTGGGAGAATTTGAAGATACAAACAAAGAATAGGACTACATCACCCTCAGGCATGTCGTACAAGGCAACTAGTTTGAGGTTGTGCAGGAGTCTGGCAATCTCATCATATAAAACAAATGTCAACAGAAACCACTGCTACATAAGTACGTGACACAGTATACATGATGAGAGAGAGAGAGAGGAAGGGCAGAATGTCAGATGGGCCTGCGTGCCCAATTCTTAACCCTTTAAAAAATAAAGTTCGTTCGTTCGTACGTGAATGCTTGCTGTAGGCTTCCTGGCAATGTGACCTGCTGCCGTGGTGCTTCCATGCTCCGTTTGGTGAGCAAAGGAAAATGATGATGACTCGGTTTGATAAATGTTCATTCTTCTATATAGCCTGTTAAGAGTGTTGGGCATGGGGTAGTTACCTTGTCCTGTAGAAACATAAAGACAAAATACTTCAGCAACTTCATGAACAAATCAATCAAAGAAAGTCATTCCGATAATTCAACTCAGATATTCAAGATGGAAGAAAGCTCTCAATAGCTTTGCCTTGTAATTGATTATACTTGTAGGCAGAGATGTGTTGTGTATATAATACTTGACAGCTCTCAATCTCTACAGTATTCTGCAAGCCACTCGAGAAATGGCATAAAAACCCCATCTTTTCATCCTGGGGTTAATGACAGGACTGACAGTGCCATTCCTCTTTGTCAGCTATAATTTAATCAGCGCCAAAATCTCTCAACAAATGTGCATCCTTATCTCTCATGAAGTGTTCAACACAACAGTCCCCTCTCTTTCGCCTGCAGAGATTCGTCTAGTGAAAGATCAACATATGCACCATGGTAAGATATGCACTATACTTGTACTTAAGATAGTTTTAGTAATGGAAAAGATAACGGACGATTAATATGAAGCTGTGTATGGGCTGGCAACCTATTACTTACTTAGTCACCTCTTCTTCTACCATGAGGTATAGAGGTTTGGATGAGAGAGCACCATACTATCCTATTGGCTATCTTCCTTCTGGCCTGTCTTGCAACCTCACCATGCCAAACGAACGGAACAGATACCAATACTGCAAGAGGCACGTAACATTATTTAGCATTAGCTTCCTGAAATGGGCCATCTACAGTGGTGACTCATTACTCCTTAAGATCTAAAACAAAAAAGGAGACAGAAGTAGGAAGAATTAAATGAGCTTGAAAGCAGGCCATGTGATGTTTCAAGAAACATCTTGACTGGCTCAGAGGGAATTCATCTTGACTATACAGCTTTGTCCATTATTCAGCAAAATTTGAAACTTCTGGAGCAAGTCATTCATTCATTCTCCCTGTGGAGCATGGAGACACCGCTGCACCTGACCCACATGCAGGAAGCCTGTACCAAAACATTCACGTGCTTGAATAGTGGGGGTTTCTGTAGCAATTTGTTTTTCATGGTGAGGTTGCCATCTTCATTCACAATTTTATATTACTCACCTCTTTTGACATGCTTGTTGCAGTAGTCCTATCATTTATCTCTCTCCTCAGAGACCCTGTTAACTATACAGATGTGGGTATGTGTCAAGGAGTGTTTTTGGGTTTGTTTGCTTGTATG
Source organism: Oreohelix idahoensis (assembly GCA_024509875.1). NCBI lineage: Eukaryota > Metazoa > Mollusca > Gastropoda > Stylommatophora > Oreohelicidae > Oreohelix > Oreohelix idahoensis. Next base: position 172,938 of record JAMPIV010004886.1, read on the forward strand.
AATGATCCTCTGCTCCAGTGGGAGCTTAATTGGTATGTTCAGTTGTTGTGAGCTGTGTATGTTTGTGCTCTGTGGTATTTTGTCACAAGCGATGTTGTGAGTTGTGTATGTTTGCGCTCTGTGGTATTTTGTCACAAGCGATGTTGTGAGCTGTGTATGTTTGTGCTCTGTGGTATTTTGTCACAAGCGATGTTGTGAGCTGTGTATGTTTGTGCTCTGTGGTATTTTGTCACAAGCGATGTTGTGAGCTGTGTATGTTTGTGCTCTGTGGTATTTTGTCACAAGCGATGTTGTGAGCTGTGTATGTTTGCGCTCTGTGGTATTTTGTCACAAGCGATGTTGTGAGCTGTGTATGTTTGTGCTCTGTGGTATTTTGTCACAAGCGATGTTGTGAGTTGTGTATGTTTGCGCTCTGTGGTATTTTGTCACAAGCGATGTTGTGAGCTGTGTATGTTTGTGATCTGTGGTATTTTGTCACAAGCGATGTTGTGAGCTGTGTATGTTTGTGCTCTGTGGTATTTTGTCACAAGCGATGTTGTGAGCTATGTATGTTTGTGCTCTGTGGTATTTTGTCACAAGCAATGTTGTGAGCTGTGTATGTTTGTGATCTGTGGTATTTTGTCACAAGCGATGTTGTGAGCTGTGTATGTTTGCGCTCTGTGGTATTTTGTCACAAGCGATGTTGTGAGCTGTGTATGTTTGCGCTCTGTGGTATTTTGTCACAAGCGATGTTGTGAGCTGTGTATGTTTGCGCTCTGTGGTATTTTGCCACAAGCGATGTTGTGAGCTGTGTATGTTTGCGCTCTGTGGTATTTTGTCACAAGCGATGTTGTGAGCTGTGTATGTTTGCGCTCTGTGGTATTTTGTCACAAGCGATGTTGTGAGTTGTGTATGTTTGTGCTCTGTAGTATTTTGTCACAAGCGATGTTGTGAGTTGTGTATGTTTGCGCTCTGTGGTATTTTGTCACAAGCGATGTTGTGAGCTGTGTATGTTTGCGCTCTGTGGTATTTTGTCACAAGCGATGTTGTGAGCTGTGTATGTTTGCGCTCTGTGGTATTTTGTCACAAACAATGTTGTGAGCTGGAATTCAGCCAAGCTGCATGCTAGATACAATTGAATGATGCTCAGTGAAATGTGTACGAGTTTCACATGTTTTGGTGAACATGAATGGAAGGGGACGAATGTGTGTTGGTAGAGAGTAGACAGTGAGTAACATAGAGAAAACAAGGGCGGATGGCTAGAGAAGAGAAGTGTGTGATTAGAGGGCCAGTGATGTTGTGAAGCAGATCTATTTATGATGTAGTTTGCTGGTGTAGTTTTTCTGAGTACCAGAGTGGTTGTGAAATACTGTGGATTTGGTATGTCTCCTGTGACCGTAATGGCCCTACGCTCATTGGACTTGTTTTGCTATATAAATCTATGGATATTGAACCAGCCGTTTGAGTTGTTGTATCATAAATTATTACCTGGACAGTGAGCCGGACAGTGGTGTATGTTTGTTGCTTGAGCCACTACATTTCTACATCCACCCACATACCCCTCACAGCATCTAACAATTTCTTTGTACTTTACACGAACCTTTCAAATTGTTCAGTTCAACTTCAAATCTGTTTAACTGTCAATGTGCTCATATGGAACCCCAGCCAGTTGTGAGTCTCTGCCAATGTTGTGCTTGTTTTGAAACAATGGAAGACACTGATAACTGACATGCTATATATGATTGCTCCTTTGATTCCACAAAACTTCTACTTACAGCTCTGTATTAACTTTTATCAACAGCCGTAATCAAGAATTGAGGAAGCTTGTTAATAGCATTACAAGGCAAACAATCTTCTGGAGTCCCCAGGGTAAGTGAGGTAGAGGGAGACATGGAGAAGAGAACTGGAGACAGGGATGAGGAAGAACTTGAGCTGAGGGCACAAGACAGGACGACTTAGCATGAGTCTGTTGGCCTATACATCTTGACGAACATCTTGGTTAATGAATGTATTCAAGTATCTGAGAAACAAATGGAGATGAGAACTGGAAACTTAAAGGTATAAAGGAGACTTAGAAAAACCTTGAGCTGATGGCACAGGTCAGATGGACATAGCACGTATTTGCTGGAAGGCCTATACTCCTTGGTAAGCTAAATGGTAAACAGTAAATGATGAATGTTTTCCAGAATGTTGATAGCCATATAAAAACAAACAACAACAACAGGAGACACGAAGCATATTATAACAGTTTTCTAACACACTGCCTTGACATGTGATTTATTACAAAAATGCTCGACATTGAAAACATTAGATTTTTTGTGTGTTTGTGAAAGTCATCACAATTCAATTGTTCATATTATGAAACAACCCTTGAATGAACAAAATCTAAAAATATGTATATGACATCAACATACTTTACACTAAGGGCCAGACATCATGGTGAGTAAAATATGAGATTTCTAAGAGATAATAACAATGATGATAAAAGCTTATGTGAAATAGACTCCTATGGCTGATTACGAATGAACTAATGCATAACACTCTCAAATAGCTGACTGTGAATGTTTCTATTTAAAACACCCTCAGAGGGTGACAATGAATGTACGTGAAAAAGACCAAAATAGACAACTGTGGACTTGCGTTATTCACAGGACAGCTATGATGATGATAAAAGCCTACGTAAAATAAAACTCAAATGGATGATAGCAAATGCATCTGTATGTAAAACACTCAAATGGATGATTGAGAATGTATCTGTATGTGAAACAGACTCAAATGGATGATTGTGACTATATCCATATGTGACAGAGACTCAAATGGATGATTGCGACTGCATTTGTGATCATTTACAGAATGACAGTGATGATGACAAAAGGCTTTTAAAATGAAGTAAATAAAAAAAAAGGGCTGCTGTAAAAAGTGGAAGATAAAGCAACAATAAAATAAAAATAAAAATTAGTTTTGAGTCAGTTTTTACGATAGAATTATAACACTCAAAACAAGTTTTTTTTTTTAATGCTTCATGGTGGGTAATACCATTCATCACCACAGTCATAAACAGAAGACAAAGATGAGAAATACAGATATGCTGTTAGAAAATGACAAAGAACATACTGAATATGTGGAAAACGGAAAAAAATAGTAAACAAACAAAGATGAACAAGAAGAAAATTTTTTTTTAAAGAAAAAATAAAAAATCTGTTGTTTGAGTGAATCCTTCTATTGTCAAACTAAATCATTACCAGTTTGTATTATTTTTGTGCTTTATTAAAATGAAGATTCAAATGTGTGATTGTATTTATATCTGTAATCATTCATAACAGACAATGATGACCTAAAAAAAAGGAAAAATAAAGGTGATATTCCAAACACTAACAATGATGACAAATAACATGTGATGATGTTCAACATTAAAACTGCCATAATCCTCAAATATTAACTGCTCAGTCGCTCTCATCATCAACATTTGGAGTCAACTTTTTTCTTTTCTTCGTCTGAGGTTTGATTTCATCCTGAAATGAAAGAAAAAAGCCAAAATATGATCATGTGGCTAATTTAAAATCTTCGCTTGATAAATGCCTTATCTTAGTCTTTATGTTTCCAGACAGATAAATGTCTACTCCCAGCTCTGATAAACTTCTGATTTCAATTTAGATATCTATGCTCTTAGTTCAATGAATTTCTGAGATACAGTTGATGAACAAAGACAGTTAAGTCATATTACAACACTAGCATGTACAAGGCTACAACAATATAGACACAGTTAAAAGGACAGACAATGATATAAAAATAAGAATAGAAAAGGTTACAGGTAAGTAAATAGGCCTGGAAGTAAAAGTGTTACACCTTACAAGTAAATAGGCCTGGCAGTAAAAGTGTTACATCTTACAAGTAAATAGGCCTGGCAGTAAAAGTGTTACATCTTACAAGTCTATACAAGATTTTCTAGACCTCCTACTGTTTCTTTTTTTGCTTATTTATCCCAGAAGTTTATGTTTATGATTGGTTTAAGTAACTCTTCCTGAAAACAGCAAACATATGTTAAACTTTTGCAGAATCACAATACTAATAATACTGAGGTGTAATCCAACAAGGCTTATAAAAAATGGCAGCAATGTCTAAAAATGTGGAACATAAATTTTTTTCCCAAAGAATGTATCTATCAGATATGGGACTTACAAAACTTGCATAAGTGTTCATCACTCAATATCAAAGGTCATGAAAAAAAATTTATCTTTTTTCTTGTCTTTCTTTCTTTCTCTTGACTATGTTAATCTATGTATGCAATTCTGCATTCAGTATGTTAGTTGAGGGTCTTGTTAGATGATACACTGGTACTTTTCTGTGAAACATGCTCATAACATGTGTCACATTCTTATTATCTGCTTCTCTAGTGTTCCCGTTTAGCAGAAGAAATCGGGACAGCTATACCGTAAACATACATGCCACACCTCGGAGATGAAAAGCTTATACACAAAATTTTTTAAAACGCAAAGACCAGCAAAACCTGTACAAAACCTGTAAAAAAACATATCAAAAGAGTTAACTCGTGTGAAAATATTTTCAATTACAGTCAGCTGTTTTATAATTGAGGCACGGGGACTTTAACCTGTGTGTTACCAGGGCCCAAAAGGGGAGCAAAGAATAGTAACACTGTACCCTATCATGCATGTCATAAAACGCGACTAAAGAGGGTTGGGCATGGGGCTGGTTACCCCATCCCGTAAAAAACGTTTTACCAAAAATCTTCAACAAATATAGACAAGTTAAATACAGAATATAAAACAGAAGAAGGTCCTCTGGAAAGGAGGTGCATGAAGCAACCCAGAGAAAGCCGAAAGGAGTCTGGGTTGCCGACTAACCTTTTTTCGTCTAGGAAAATCTCTAGGATTGGCACCTGGAATGTTCGCACTCTATATGAATATTGGAAAACTGCACAGGTAGCAGCAGAAATGACAAATTGCAGGATTGATATCCTGGGTCTCTGTGAGACATGGTGGAAGGGCACAGAGAGGAGGAGATGGATCACAGAAGAAATGATCTTGTCCTCAGGACAAAAGAGCCCACCACAGTGAAGGGGTGGCTCTAATGCTGTCTAGGGAAGCACAGAAGGCAATTATAGAATGGGAAGCAATGGGACCCCTAATTATAACAGCAAGGTTTAAATCAGCCAAAAAGAAAATAAATATAAACATCATCCTGTGTTATGCACCAACAAACGATGAAGAAGAATCTGTGAAAGAAGACTTTTACACCAGACTACAAAATGTCTAGGACAAAAAGAAAAGAAAGACATTACAATTTTGATGGGGAACCTAAACGTGAAAATAGGAACAGACAACACCGGCTTTGAAGAAATCATGGGAAAGCATGGATTATGTATATAAATATTAGACAAACATAAAGGTATGTTTTCAGGCACTCGTAAGAAATAAAGAAGTAAAACACTTGACAACAGAAAAACAACAGACGTGAGTGGCTTACCCAGGACTTGAACCAAGGACCTTCCGTGTGACAACCCCCGCCTAGCTATGCAAGCGAATCACACTATCCTCCCTGCCATTTAGGCATCACCAAAAAATGATGCTTCAATGATGGGTCATTAGTGCGACCCGCAAGTATGATGAACGAGAATGGGGAACTATTATAGCTGGAAGATGATGCAGATACAGAAGACCACTGGCTACAAGTAAAAAATATATGGAATGAGACATGTGAAGAAGTACTGAGAAAAAGAGAACATCAGCACAAAGCATGGATAACAAAAACCATTAGCAAAATAGAAGACAGGAAAAACGAGAAAGCAGATTTAAACAGAAGCAAAACCAGAAGCTCCAAAGCCAAGGTTCATGAAGTGTACATAGAAGCAAACAAAGAAGTAAGAAGAAACATCAAAAGAGACAAGAGGAAGTATATTGAAGAGTTGGCAAGGGAAGCAGAGAAAGCTGCAGCCAAAGGAAATATGAGGGACCTGTACAACAACACAAAGAAGCTAACAGGGAAATATAATCAAGCAAATGGCCTCATCAAAGATAAGAAAGGAAAATTGCTTAGTAATATACAAGAACAAATGAAGAAAAGGACAGAACATTTTGAGGAACTTCTCAATAGACCAGCTCCAACTAATCCCCCAGACATCCAGCCAGCAGAAGAGGAGCTACAAATCAGCTGGGAATGACCAAGTAGAAAAGAAATAAAGAAAGCCATAAAGCAGATGGCATTCTAGCAGAGGCCATCAACAGATACTTTACCTCTACACAGATATTATACAAACTATTTGGCAAAGTCTGGGAGAGAGAGGAAATACCAGCAGAATGGAAGGAAGGTTATCTGGTCAAGTTGCCTAAGAAGGGAAATTTACAAGAGTGCACAAATTTTAGAGCAATAATGTTACTATCAGTGCCAGGAAAAGTATTAAACAGAATCATCTTGAGAGATTAAAAGAGTCCATAGACAAGCAACTGAGAGATGAACAAGCAGGTTTTAGACAAAACAGATCTTGTACAGACCAGATAGCCACATTGAGAATAATAGTTGAACAAAGTCTGGAATGGAATTCACCGCTATACATCAGATTCGTGGACTATGAAAAGGCATTTGACAGTGTAGACAGAGAATCACTTTGGAAATTGATGAGGCATTATGGAGTTCCCATGAAGGTCATTAACTTAATAAGGAAGACTTATGAAGACATGACATGCAGAGTTCTTCATGGACAACTTACAGAACCATTTAGGATAAGAAAGAGAGTGAGACAGGGATGCCTCTTGTCTCCATTTCTTTTCTTACTAGCAATAGATTGGGTTATGAAAACATTGACATCATGCAACAGGAGTGGAATCCAGTGGAATCTGACTAAACAGCTTGATGATCTAGATTTTGCAGATGACTTGGCTCTTCTGTCCCAAAACCATTATCAGATGCAAGAGAAAATGAAAATTCTCGATGAGAGGTCACAACATGTGGGCCTGAAAATACACAGGGAAAAGACAAAGATAATGAGAATAAATGCAAGAAATGATGACAAGGTTGAACTTGAAGAAACACCACTAAAAGATGTAGAATCGTACACATATCTTGGCAGTAATATAGACAGAGTTGGAGGGACAGACAATGATATCAAAATAAGAATATAAAAAGCAAGAGGAGCTTTCATTGAATTGGGAAACATATGGAGAACAAGAGAAATCAAGTCCAACACGAAAATACGAATCTTCAACTCAAATGTCAAGTCAGTCCTATTGTATGGCTGTGAGACATAGAGAACAACAAAAACTTACTTACTTAGTCGTTCCCCTTCTTCTGTGAGGTGTAGAGGTTTGGAAGAGAGAGCGCCAGACTATCCTATCGGCTGTCTTCCTCCTGGCCTGGTTCCATTCTAGTCTTCGATCCTTCAAAGATTGTCTAATGTTGTCCTCCCAGCGGACTCTGGGTCGTCCTCGGGGTCTGGATCCTTGGCTCTTTGTTTCCCATGCTTGTCGTGGTATCCGATCTTCTCCCATTCTGCAGACATGGCCAAACCATCTTAATTGGGACTGTTCTACTTGGGTCTGCAGGGGGTAGGATTTAAGGCCTTGACGTATCGTCTGGTTGCGTACCATGTCTCTTCTTGTTACTTCAACCACCTTCCTCAGATACCTCATTTCTGAGGTTTGGATCTGGCTTTTATGGGTTGTAGTCATTGCCCATGACTCGCATCCGTATGTCAAGACTGGGACATAGGTGGAGCGGTATACAGCCATCTTCGTTTTCTTACCAACCTCTCTCTTGCTGAGGAATCCTCGATTTATGGCCTGAAAAAGTCTCCCAGCTGCTGCTTTTTGAGTGGCCAACTCTTCTTTGATGCCTCCCTTTCGGTCTATAATCGCTCCGAGGTATTTAAAGTGGTCGACCTGCTCCAGGACCTGTTCTCCCAGCTTAATCTGATGTTTTCTTTCTTCTCGTGATATCACCATGGATTTTGTTTTAGAGCTGCTTATGACCATCCCTCTCTTCTCCAGCTCTTCCTTCCAGACTTGCAGGTTGGATTGGAGATGTGCCTCTGATTTAGCAATCAGGGCAACATCATCAGCAAATGCCAGCTCCGAAATATAGACCAGTCTCATCTTCCAGTACCCCACTGAATACTTTCTTGTTCTCTCCTTACATGCCTTGATGACATCGTCCATAAGGAGTATGAAGAGGTAAGGTGATAGGATATCACCTTGTCTTACACCAGTGGTGGTCCTGAATTCTTCCGACTTATGGTTTGCTGTCCTCACATAATTTCTGCAAGACTTGTAGAAGCTCTGTATAGCATGAATCAGAGGTGCTGGAATATTCTTCCTTGCCAAACAGTCCCAAAGTTTGCTCCAAGGGACCCTGTCAAACGCCTTTTCTAGATCTATGAAACAAAGATGGATCTCACTCTTATACTCAAGGGCCTTTTCACTCAGCTGTCTGAGTGTGAAGATTAGGTCTTGAGTACTTCGGTTTGCTCGGAATCCGCACTGGACCTCATCCAATTGTGGCTCAGCTAGGCGTCGGAGTCTCTGCTCTAGGATTCTAGAATAGATTTTACCAGGGACACTGAGAAGGGATATGCCTCTATGGTTTCCACACTGTCGATTGTCACCCTTTTTGAAAATTGGTGTTATGATGGCAATCTCCCAATCCTTTGGTATTGTCTTGTTGTATCACGCTGCCTGTAAAACCCTTAAGAGTAATAGGTCGCCTGATGCTCCCATGAACTTAACCTTTTCTGGTGTTATACCATCATGCCCTGCTGCTTTGCCCATCTTGATTTTCTCCAGTGCTGCCTTCAGTTCTTCCATCTTTATTTCATCTTCACCATCATTGGTTTTCTCTTCTGTGCTAGTGTTTATCATTTCTGATGCTTCACCATGCTCACCATCCAGGAGTTCTGAGAAATATTCTTTCCATCTTCCCATTACTTCCTTCGGGGCAGTAAGCAATTTGCCTTGCTTGTCCTTTATAAATTTGAGAGGGCATTGTTTTTCCTTCCTCATGTTCTTTAGGGTCTTATAGAACAATTTCTGGTTTTCTTGTGCATCTTTTTCTAGCTTTTCTCCAAATTCTTCCCAGGACTTCTGTTTTGCTGCTAGCACTTTATTCTTTGCTTCTGTTCTGAGTGTCACATATTCTCTATATTTTTCTATTTGTCCTGTTGTGTTTTTAGCTCCTAAGTATTGTTTCCATGCCATTTTCTTCTCTCTTATTTTCTCTTTGACTTCCTCTGTCCACCAAGGTGTCCTCTTTCTCTTGTTCCCAAGTCGGACTTCACCGCATGCTTCTGCAGCAGCTGTCTTTATGATATCCTTGAATTTAATCCAGAGGGTTTCCAAGTCATCAGGTCGTTCTTCTGTGTTACTCACCGCTGCAGCAATAAGCCCCTGATATCTGGTCTTAATTTCTGGCTCTCTCAGCTTGTAGGTCCTAATGCTCATTTCTCCTGCTCGTTTACTTGGTTTCTTGCGTGATGTTGGGCAGTTCCTAGGGTGAGCAACTCTTTCAGTTGTTCTTTTGATTGTTAGCAGGTAGTGATCACTTCCAATCTCTGGCCCCCTCCAGACTCTAGCATCTCGGACATATTTGAATGAGCTTCTCCGAACAATGGCATAGTCGATCACTGACTTCTCATTCTTTGTTGAGAACAACAAAAACAACAACCAAAAAGCTACAGACTTTTATAAGCAGGTGCTTGCGTAGAATAGAAGGACTGGCATGGTATGACAAAGTCACAAATGTGGAATTGATGACAAGAACCAGAAAAGTGCCAGTGGAACAAGAGTTGAGAAGAAGACGCTGGCAATGAATAGGACATACATTGAGAAAAACCTGTTGATAGCATTACAAGGCAGTCCTTGTTCTGGAACCCCCAGGGCAAGAGAGGCAGAGGTAGACCAAGAAGCACTTGGAGAAGAGAGCTGGAAACAGAGGTGAAAATGATGAGGAGAACATGGAAAGAACTTGAGGTGATGGCACGTGACAGGAGGATTTGGCATGTGTTTGTTGAAGGCCTATGCTCCTTTGGGAGTGGAGGGTTATGATGATATGATGATGATATTATCCTGTTATATGAAATGGAATGGGGAGGTTTCCAAGGAAGTTTCGAATTATTTCAATAAAAATTTGATGTGATTTTAAAAATAATAAAATAACATTATTGTATTAATTTTTTTACAACAAAAAGCTCATAATTGGCAATGAAAATATAAACTGGCACTAGCGTAATTTATTCTCTACCAAACTTCAAAAATTAAAATAGCCGTTTTAGCCTAACTGGCAGTTTTAAATACCTGAATGACTTTTAGTGTCAATCGTCAATATCTTCTTCTTCTTCGTTCACCCTCAGATGTCAACTTGAATAAGTTCAAAGAAAGCAGTGGTCAGCCTGAGGCTGTTGATATCTCCGTAGATTTTCTCCAGGAATGGTACTGGTGATGGCCATATGTGTTTTCTCTGTTCCTCATATGTTGGGCACCTTTGAAGCAGATGTTCGGCAGTCATTTTATCGGTGCCACAGTCACACTCATCAGTAGTTCCTATCTTTAATTTGTTGAATAGATGGTATCTCAATCTGTTATGACCTGTGCGAAGTCTGAAGATTACCACTTGTTCACTTCTGCTGAGCTGGTAATACGGATCATTTTTTGTGTGGCCTGGATGCTCTTCTTCCCACTTGTGCCTGTATCTGCGCTTAATAAAACTCTTGACCTCCTCATAAGTTATATTTGTGTCAAGTTGAGGAAGCTTTCCCCCTTCCTTTGCCAATCTATCAGCCTCTTCATTTCCAGGGATGTTGCAGTGAGAAGGGATCCACTGTATCACAACTCTTTTGTATTGCTGACATCGTTGTAATCACTGAAAGCGCATCTGAGAAGATAGCTACTGGTCTCTCTGAGCTTTCTTCTGTCATTAGAATTTCTGATGCAGTTTTTAGGGCCTCTGCTCTGAAGTTACTTGAAAATTTTCCTGTTGCGACTGCTATCTTTTTTTGTGTGCCATTGCTTAAGCTCAGGAAGACTCCTCCACCCCCATCTTCTGTTGCATTAGTTGCTGATCCATCTGTGTATGCATGGATCAGGTGTTGCTTGGGTAATGTTTCTCTACATATTTTGTGGTTAGGACTCTCCTTTCTGTTTCATTTTGGCTGTTCGTTCTCTCAATACCAGGAGCATTTTCTATCATTTCAGGGAAGCACTGTTGTTTCTAAATTGGTAGCTTGTGTGCAGTACATATTGGTGTAGCTGTTGATATTGCGTTTATGGGGTCTGCTCTCATCTTTGTTTTGACTGTCTCTACAAAGTTGCTTCGCTTCAGTCAATATGACAGACATTGAAAGTAATTAATTATTTAATAAAATAACTCACTGGATGATCGTAATAATGATATAGCCACCAAAGAAAAATCAGAATGTTTTTAAAGAAATGAAATTAATACTTCAAAGAGAAATAACTCCAAAAAAACTTTTCCAGGGGCTCTGATCTGGTTAAGATACAAACTTGCCTTGCTTTCGTGATTTTTTTTTTTCCAGTTTCATAATTCTTTTTATATTATTATTAATAAGCAGATTCTATATTTTTAGTGAAATCAAGTAATATGTAGTGGTATCCACTTTTTCTTTTAATTGCTTATAAGCAGCTGTAAATAATAAATTATGCTCAATACGATGTAATCATTAAAATAATCAGTAATGTGCTGGTTTCCGTCAGCATTAGTGAAAAATGATGAATGAATGACACACCATGTGGACTCTCGCAAATCCCGCATCAATTGAAAAATAGGCAGCTTGATTTCATTGGTTGATTTTTTATTCATGTGGTCTAACATCTCTCCGAATCTGACTGTGCAAATATCGGCTAAGGTGTGGCGCAAGATGATCGATTTATATATATATATTTAATAATTAGGCGAAAAAAAACTTGTACAGAAATTATGCACACATCTGGAAATGAAGACAGTACACATCTGAAAACGCAAATATCTTGTACTGATTACGGGTAAACCGTAGCGTGTGGCATGTGTGTGTAAACAAATTACAAACTTACATCTGAGGAGTCACTTCCGCTATCACTCTCAGCTGACTTTTTGCTCTTTGGGTACTTTGGACTGAAACCACTGGCATTAGATGCCTTCCTTCCCCGCAACACTCGTACAGTCTTCATGTCATCAATTTCTTCAGCTAGAGCCAGCAGATCACTGTATCTGGAGAAGACAGTATAGTACACACCATGAAATCATTGACATTGTATCTGAAGATATGTTACTCTGCCTTCAGTAATTGTGTGAAATTAAAATGAACTTACTGAAAATAGAATGACCATACTTTAAAAACGCATTTAGCCATAAAAAAAAGGTAAAGGCAGTCCCATAGCAGATACTGCCATTGGGGAGTGCAGTGTTAGAGATTTCACTATACTAGGTCCAGCAGCCAGAAGCAGGGTGCCTTTTCCTTCCCTAAGTCAAGAGCAAAGTCAGGTACCCACTTTGAACTGGGTAGAATGGAGAGTGGCGATGCAGTGAAACTAAACTGTCTCAAACTAAACTGTGTGAATTGGACCCGGTACCTCTGCTGTGAGAGACCAGCGCTCTAATCACTCTGTCAACCAGACACTCATATCAGTCTCAAACTAAACTGTCACAGATAAATATGTCACAAAGTGTTTCGCAGATGCCGGTCATATGTAGTTCCCAGATATTGCTGAGGAGGCTAGAAAAGAACAGCACTACCGATTCCTCGGTCGGGCACAAAGTAAGAGGCGACACATGAGGTTGGTGCAAAGAGCTGGCACATTCATCATGTAAGGGGTCCATGGGGCATGATGTGCAACACAAGACTCACAATGTCTCTCATGCTCAAGCCTACCTCACCTACAAGCGGCGAACCCTGTAATCCAGCTGAAGGTTGTGGTTTCAATCCCTAGCGGGAAGTTGGAAGGGACAGCAGACGAGGTTCAGGCGAAACCATTTTCCCAGCCAGTTGGGACAGGGATGAGCCCACTCTCCCATTGAAGAGGTGCTGAAGTCGTCGATACTGGGGCCAGAAGGCGCACCGGAAACCACAGTATCATGCAACTCGCTCTATACTCTATGGATGAGAGTACACCGTCATGAAAGCTTTAGAGCAGGCTTCCTACAAAGGGACCAGATGCAGTGATGGTTTAATGCTCAGCAGAAGGCAGAAAGGGAAATCAAAACACATGCACAGATTATAATGTGTCACAGATACATGCAAGACAAAAAGTTACAGGCATGTAGTTTTACAGGATTACTCTTAACGCAGATGACAAACTGTTACCACAAAAACAAGGTTATACATTTTCTGGTACAAAAAAGTTTGAAAGCATTACAGATATGTAAACTACACAGAAGATTAGGTTGTAAAGTTGCACAGAAGTACAGTAATGAAACAACAGAAAAGTCATCATGATGAATGTGAGAAAAACTGCAACAGGCTTTGGGATTCAGGACAGTAATTTATACAAGAGGCTTGACATAATTCTTGGGCCTGACCATGAAGGACATGTCACAGAGAGCTGAAATTTTGTTTAGTGTTTATTCCTTTTCAATATAGCCACCGTCTGAATTGACACACTTCTGCCATCTCTGCTTGACCTTGAAAAGACCTTGGGAGTAAAACACCCTATTTTTCAAACTAAACCAGTCATCACATGCCAGAATAACTTCTTCATCGCTGTCAAAATGATTTCCTTTTAGCTGTTTTTTAAGATTTGGGAATAGAAAAAAGTCTGATGGAGCCAAATCTGGTGAATATGGTGGGTGTGGAAGAATTTCAATATTCAAATCATTGGCTGCTAGCTGCACAAGCCGTGCTTTGTGAGAGGGCGCGTTGTCTTGCAGCAAAGGAAGATTTTGAGTGCATGTTATCCCGCTTTTCCTGGTCACAACTTTCCTGTTGTATAAAATTCTATAAACTATTCTTTCATTCAGCTTTACTATACTAGCTATCTCCACAATTGTCATTTTTCGATCCTGGTCAATGATTTTCTTCACTCTTGTTGCATTTTCATCGTTGCACTCTGAGGCTGGTCTACCAGATCTTGGCAAATCAGCAACATTTGAGCGGCCGCACTTAAACTGTTGACACCAGTTTTTTACCGAAGTATATGAAGGACAAGAATCACGAAACATTGGTTCCATGTCCCTGTGTATTTCTGTAGGTGTTTTTCCCTGAAACATCAGAAATTTTATCACAGCTCTGGCCTCCTTCTTTTCCATTGTTTTGTCAAATCTTTGGAGCAGCAGATCCGGTCAATAGGGTACATTGTGCTGTGCACCGTAGCGGGAAAACGCATTGAAGAAAAAAACGCGTACTTCACACATTCAGTGCAAATATGATGAACTTTAAATGTGCCAAGTTTCATCTTCCTCCTGTGACTCCTTCATGGTCAGGCCCAAGACTTATGTCAAGCCCCTTGTATATAACATTTTTATTTTCACAGCTGTTTCAAGTTGGCAGAATGGATAAAACCAGGTGTGAATCTGGAAAGTGCAACCAAGGCAGAGTGGGTTCAATTTCCAGGTGTAGGTGGAAAAATCAACAGGAAGCTGACACCTGGGAGTCATGACCCAAATTCCCCTACTTTTTCTCCCCCCACACACACACACACACACTTCGTTGAAAGGAGAGAAAAGAGATGAAACACTTGTCCCAAGTCTGCTGAATAGATTATTATAACCAACCAGGACAGCCCACGTACAGATATTAGATTATTAGAACAATCAAAATCTAAGCCACGCTCATAAACTAAGCTAACACAAAAATTACTTTCAGGCAGCTTTCTTAAAAAGCAAATTACAGCTTTTATTAATTAAATCACTTTGGCTTGGATACACTCCTCAAATGTTTAGACTGAAAATCACATAATTTCAAGGAAGCTAAATCTTTTTTGCAAACTGAAAAATTATATGGTCTAAAAATCTAGCTTTACCTGCCAATATGAAAGCTGCAAAAAAATTTAACTTTTGTAAGAATTCAATAAGCCAAAAATGTCATGAATTTTCCAAAACTTGTGTTTCTTGTGAAATCTGGAAACTTTCAACTGTTGTAGACATTATGAAATGTTCAATGCCAATGTGATCCTCACATAAAATTACAATAAATTCTGACTTAACAACATACTTGGTCTTCTGGGCTTCACTGGCTGTAATCTGAACCTGCTGCAGTGCATGCTGGACATTCTCATGGTTTAGAACTGAAACAAAAGCACGAAGTCAACAGCAGAATTTATGAATTGTACTAGAGACAGGAAGTTGTGGAGAGACATGATCTCCTACACCACTAGGCATGGTACTTGAAGAAGAAACAGAAGATCTCATATTATACACAAAACTGTTGTAAACTGGTGGAAGACTATACAGAAACACTGTTAGTCTTAGATACAACAATTAAGGTTGTTTTATATCACGTAAAGTGGATACATAAGGAAAATTCTTTGAATTTTCTGCCCAACACCATCACCAACCAAGAATAGCTAACTCAGAGCCACCCAGAAGACATGCGCACCATTATAGTGGGTAGACGCTGGATCTGGGTTGGCCACATCCTCAGATGAGACCCTGACACCATCACCAGAATTGCCATGCTATGGACTCCAGAAGGAAAGTGAAAGCAAGGACGGCCAAAAGCCACCTGGCGGAGAACTGTGGAGGCAGAGATGCTAAGCATGAACCAGAGCTGGGGCACCATATGAAGGATGACTATCGACCAAGCAAAGTGGAGACAGTTTGTTGCTGCCCTACAAGATGCCACCAGGCGTGATGGTAACTGACTGCTTTGTCAGTTAGTGGCCAAGGACCAAAGAAGAAGAAGAAAGTGGAGACATGAGGAAATATTACAACCAAACAGGCTCATGGTATAATAATTCATCATACCATGGCTAATCATTTGATTCTTTGTGTAGAAAGAGTTAAACATTTGCAACTTGCAGCTGAGACTTCTGATGAATAACATGACAGCCAAGTTTACTATTGAACAACAGTCTTTTTTTTTTATTCCACCCAATATTTTTGTGAAATTAAGTAGTATCTTCGAGCTAGTAGGATTGCCTGGATCAAGCTAGTAGGATTGCCTGGATCACTGCTGGGCTACTATATTTGTAAGTTTCAGCTACTCAATAATGCCGTACCTCCTCCTGGCATCTTCATCATTTTCCTTTATTGCTCCCCATGCTGCAGGCAGCCGCCACTGCAGATGGCCCCCACACATATGGCCCCCACACAGGAAGCCCCCACCAAAGCATTCATGTGCTCTTGTAGTGGTGGTTTAAAATGACAAATTCTGCCAGCCCCCATGCACAACCTCATATTTATCACCTCTTACGACATGCCTAAGGCAGCAGTCATCTTGTTCTTTCCTGGCCTCCTTCTCCTGGCATACTAAGGAACACAACAGCAACAATTCGCAAAGATCCTTACATGAAATGTTTCTGCACACTTGTCGCATATGATCCAGATGGGCCAAAATCTGGTCCACAGTTGGATGATCCTTCTTAGTGCCACCAGCCCTGAAATAAACAGAGACATGACTTTCTCACTCATGGTGTACGTGTAGAAACATCCTACCATTTCTTAATCTATCTACATCCATGACATACAACATTAACTTATGTTATCACTCACGATAAGCATCTGACTGGTACAGTGGTTAAAGTGCTGCCCTCTTGTGGTTCAAAACACAGTGGTGCCACATTTCAGTCTAAGGTAAAGATAATCCCATAGCAGATACTACCGTAGGGGAGTTGTTGTTGTTGTTTAACTAAGGCTGCTGAGCTTTTCGCTCTTTTGCAGCCAAGACCAAGTTGAAGACTCCTTGGTATTATCTACACTGTAGATCTAGGCTTTTCCTGTGGCTTTTCTGCCATTCCGAAACATGTTGAGTTGAAGTCACAAGCTCCAGTTTCTCCAGCCCGGCTTGCATTTAAAGGATTGTCACATTCAGTCCCAAGCTAGCAGTAAGAAGCGCGTGGCATACTGCACATTCCTTGCCATCCAAGGGGGCTCTCCAACTATGCAGAGCTAAAATACTGTGCTCTGGTTCTGGGCTCTCCCAAGGAATTGTCATGTCCTGCACAGAGCCACTTCTCAGCTTCTACTGCCTATCACTGGGTCCACAGTGAGATCCTCCTGCATGCAGTCAAATAGGTCTAAGCCTGTGGTTCAAGTGACTTCTTCAAGCTTAGTGTGCAGTGCTGGGTTCTCAACAAGTTTCACCCCAGGGGAATCCCTGGAAGTGTGTGGATGATTTCAAAAGTCAATGAGGGTGTAATCAGCCTCACAGACAGAGGTTCACTTCCACTTAAGTTATACTGCAGCATTGTGCATATCTGGCAGGTCATACAAAGATGACTCCAGATATGCCTCCATGCATACCGTAGGGGAGTGAAGTGTAAGAGACTTCACAATAGCATTGAGAGGTGGGGGGACCAGTTCCCTTCCTTGCTGCCTTTTCCTTCCCTAACTCAAGTACTCATTTACAGCTGGGTAGACTGAAGTGTGTCGATACCGTGAATCAAACCCAGCATTTCTGCCATGAGAGACCAGTGCTCTCTGTCAATCGGGCACTCATTCCAGTCTATCCAGCTGTAAATGGGTACCTTCTTTTTTTATTAATATAAAATTTTGCCTGGTTTTGGTAAGACATGCACCGTTCAACCTATACACAGGGTCCTTTGGTTATATTAGGGTGCATGTACAAATATAAAGACCTAGTGGTCTGATGTAGTGAAACGGGTACCCGACTATGCTCTTGAGTTATGGTAGGCACTATCCTGCAGCAGTATCTGATATAGGATTACCTTTACCTTTTTATTACTCATGATACCAATCCAAGTTTTCAGAGTTACCTGACATTTTGTATACCTAAGAAACATTTATGTTTTCTATTTCATCCTAAAACCAGCTTGCAAGGTTTTATATTTTTTTTTTTAAAACCTGTTCTACTATTAATGTTTATGTTACTGTTGGGGACTACTCCATGGTGGGTAATCATCTTGGCTGGTTTATTTTCGGTCGAGATGATTGCACCATGTAGCATCCCAACTAGAGGCACATTTAGGTGTATCGCGTATAGGATGATGACGCGGAATACATGGTTACAAAGAGTCTACTTGTGGTCTTCGTGCCTAACGAACGTGTTTCAGAATATGTGGCTTGGCCACTAATATATGTGTATCAATAGTCTGTGTTATACCATTGGGGCCAACCGATAGTGTATTTTAAGTGATGTGGTTTTAACCACCCTACAATGTGTAGCAAGGAGATTAAATAATTCAATAGTAGTCGAAATGACATTTGTAATGGCCATCGTGCCAGAGTAATCAATAATTGATGTGTTAGCAATAAGATTGGCGTGGCAAGCCAAATGAATATAAATATGAATTCAGAATTGAATCGAGGCTAGAAAAGCTGTAATAATTATGCAGACGCAAACAGAAAAATGTGAAATAATATAATATACTGAAAAATGTCTAACATGATGATATAAATGACATAGAATCTGTGATTAATGCACAAGAGTATGTGTGAGTTTATAAAAATGTTCAAAGTCTATTGACAGTGTGAAGTTGTGAGATTTATTGTAAATAACTGTGAGCGATAATAAACATCAAGAGTCGTCCATGATGGTTTTTCTTCTTGATGAAGTTTTATCCATTTAACAGTTACCTTGAGGATGTCTTTGTTGGCTGAAATGTTCTGCTCCTGTTTTTTTTTCTCTTTTTGTAAAACTGATCTTTACATATGTGTGTTCGATTGTAGTGAATGACCCCATGCCCAACCCTCCTTAGCTGCCTTTTAAATAAATAAAGCCTTTTACAGTATGCCTCCTAAGTTGCAGGTCCTCGCCCCCCCCCCCCCCCCACCACGAGAACCACATGACATGAAGATGCTTCTGTGAACTACCCAATGGGGTGTGGACCATTTTAAAAACTTATACAGTGCTCACACTGTCAGCCTGCTGGGTCATTAAGGCTTAACCAGTGTCCCTTTAACCCTGACTTTTCAGGGTGTTAGAAGTTAGCCTCTATGGCATTTATAGCAACATCATGTGTAAACCAACATCAGATTCCTGTGGAAGAACTCTACTCTATGCTGTTATATCTCCACCAGCTGGGTTGGAAATGTCTACAGAAAGAAAACTATTTTTCTTCTCTTCCCTTCTTTCTTTGTTTCTTGCCCATAAAAATGAAATGACTGTTGTTCTTATTTGTTTCACTAAAAGCCACAATACTGTTTTTTCAATCACTATTTTTAATGAATGTTTGCCTTTTAGCTTCATTATTTATAGCAATGTTTCTCTGATTTTCTCAGTTTTTA
This sequence comes from Oreohelix idahoensis, assembly GCA_024509875.1. Lineage (NCBI taxonomy): Eukaryota > Metazoa > Mollusca > Gastropoda > Stylommatophora > Oreohelicidae > Oreohelix > Oreohelix idahoensis. The sequence goes on from JAMPIV010004886.1 coordinate 192,255, forward strand.
TTACCACTAGCATTCCTTCTACAGCCCCAGAATTCAAATGCTCACAAGTTTTATTTCAATGTCCTTTCTAAGTGTTCAGCTTTCTCTTTATCTAATCAAATGTCATTCAGACATAAACAACACATAAGAACCCAAATCTTCTTTTAAAGCTTTAACCAGTATTGCGTGGCATTTATTTTAAGCTGATGACTGTCATTTTCACCCACTGTATTCTCACACTTACCAGTGGAAAATGTATCTTCAATACAGCAAGAGTTTGTGTGGGCTCTCCCTCTTTTTACCTCATCTATTTTGGCCCTCTTTAACACATACACAAATGAACACACAAACACACACTCACAAAAACACAAGCGCATATTAAGAAACACACTTCCTAAATTAGCATAAACGCACAAGGAAAAAATGTTTTAAAAGCCACATTCAATCCAATAATTTTTGTCATCCTACGACTTTTACCTTTGTCTCTTTTTTGGTGTGCCATTAAGTTTGGTGAGCTGGAGGTTAATCAACTCTGCTAATCTGTCCTCATGTTCCTGTGCCCAATACTTTAGAATAGAAACAGTGAAGAAGTCTGTCCTCTTACATTCTCTTGAAAGCACTGGCCGCAAAAGGTCCCAGCTTGGGCTTTTTGGGGAAAAATTAAAAGTAAGGAATATATAATATATACATACACAACTAGCTTGATTTTAAATTAGTCAGAGTGCAATGCCTACATTCTAATCAGTCAAAGCAGAACTTCTTCATTTTAACTAGCTATGTATCTCTTCTACATCCTGATCTGAGTATTTCATTTCTACGTTCAAACCAATCAGAATACAATAATTTCTCATATACCTTTAATACATTTTTTTCTTCCTGAAATTCTCCTGTAATATACTTTACGCATTGAAAGTAACAAAAAACTGACATGACTTCCTGAAACCCTATAATATAATTTACCCACTGAAAGTAACACAAATCTAACATGAGTTCCTGAAACCCTATAATATAATTTACCCACTGAAAGTAACACAAATCTGACGAGAGTTCATGAAACCTTGCAAAATAATTTACTCGTTGAAAGTAACAAAAATCTGACACGACTTCCTGAAACCTTTTAATATACTTTACCCACTGAAAGTAGCACAAATCTAACATGAGTTTCTGAAACCATATAATATACTTTACCCACTGAAAGTAACAAAAACTAATATGGATATTTTTTTTTTAAATCTTCCCAAATCATAAATCATGTTCCTTCATGACCAATTCTTATTTAAATAATTGTCAGTTTCAACATCATAAACTGATTTTAGTGAGTCATCTTAATGAAAAAGGAAAGTAGATTTCACTTCACATCAGAGATGCCCACACGTATGAACACCTTGTAACAATAATAAAACAAACATACACACCTGACTTGCTTCAAGAGGACCATTATACTTGTAAGAGCTTCTGCATTTGCTAGAAAAGAAAACAGAAATGTCACCAGCTTCAAACGAATTTACCATATTTTCCTTTCTATATGCTTTACTTAAATACAATTAGAGTTTCTCTAATTGTGAGACAAATGTGATGATTAGATTTGCTTTTTATTTTTTTCCCACATGCTATTTTGTGGGTTTGTCCTTGCATTTGGGAAAACCAAATCATGCAGATGTCCAAGATCACAAAAAAAGTTTAAACCTTCTACTACTAGATGGTGATACTGTTTTGAAGTCTTCATTAAATATGTTTTTTTTCTCTAGAATGTTTCTTGTTATTGTTTAACTAGGGCTGCTGAACTTCTCATTCTTTTGCAGCCAATACCAATTTGACGATCCTTGGTATTATCTACACTGTAGATCTAGGCTTTTCCTTTGACTTTTCTGCCATTACGAAACATGTTAAGTTAAGTCATGAGATCCAGTTTCTCCAGCTTGACTTGCATTCAAAAGATCATCACATCTGGTCCCAAGCTAGGAGGAAGAAGCTTGCGGCATCCTGTGCATTCCCCGCCATCCAAGGGGCTCTCCAAATATGCAGAGCTAAAATAACGTACTCTGGCTCTGGGCTCTCTCAATGAATTGTCACGTCCTACATAGAGCCACTTCTCAGCTCCCTCTGCCTATCATGGGTCCACAGTGAGATCCTCCTGCATGCAGCCAACCAGGTAGAAGCCAGAGTTACGTCTGGGGCTCATGTCATTCCTCTAAGTTTAGTATGCAATGCTGGGTTCTCAAAATGTTTCATGTGTGTAATGAGCCTCACAGACAGAGGTTCACTTCCACATCTGTATATTATAGCATTGTGCTTAGCTGGTGGTCATATAAGGATGACTCCAGATATGCCTCCATGCATATTCTTTGATTTCACGTGCAGTTAAAAGCAGAAAATAAAAACATTATACACTTTAGGTAACTGAGCATTCAGAAACGGATTTCAAAGTACATTCACAGAATACAGATGTACTGAAAAGCAAATATGTCCAGCCCATAAATTCAATATTGCCCTGTGTAGTCCCTGATGGTCTCTGAGAAGACAAAGAAGGAATAGAGCTTACTACTCCTTCAGGTATGTCATAACAGGTGACTAATGTGAAAGTTCTGCTTGGGGCTGGCAACCTTATCATGTCAAACAAATTGCTAGAGAAACAACTGCTGCAAGGGCACATGAATGCTCTGGCACAAGCCTCCTGAAAACAGACCAGCTGCACTGGTGGCTCCATAAGGAGCAAAAGGGGAAATGATTACGACAACAACCAAGTTAAGCTGTAACCATGGGCAGGCTGAGCGTTTGGTACTTCAGGTGTTGACTTAGGGCCCAAAACTGGGGTTTAGACACTTATAACCAGTAATCAATGATTATGATAACTAAGTTAAGTTATAACCATGAGCGGGCTGAGCGTTGAGTTCTTCAGGTGTTGACTTAGGGCCCAAAACTGGGGTTTAGACACTTATAACCAGTAATCAATGATTATGATAACTAAGTTAAGTTATAACCATGAGCGAGCTGAGAGTTGGGTACTTCAGGTGTTGCTTTTGGGCCCAAAGCTGGGGTTTAGACACTTATAACCAGTAATCAATGATTATGATAACAAAAAAGTTAAGTTATAACCATGAGCAGGCTGAGAGTTGGGTATTTCAGGTGTTGCCTTTTGGGCCCAAAGCCCAAAGCTGGGGTTTAGACACTTATAACCAGTAATCAATGATTAAGATAATAACTAAGTTAAGTTATAACCATGGGCGGGCTGAGAGTTGGGTACTTCAGGGGTTGCCTTAGGGCCCAAAGCTGGGGTTTAGACATTTATAACCAGTAATCAATGTGAAATCAGTAAGCAAAGGCCGATTACCATTTTTTGCCCAGGGACCCCGAGCACTGTCAATCCACCCCTGGTTATAACCTATCTGCATTTAGGAACAGCATGGACTAACCATTAAACTCCAGTTTGGGTAGAATTGGCAGAATATGCTCCACAGGAATATTGTGTGCCATTACAAGCTGCCACAGGAAGTACTGCTCAATTGTCTCCCAATCCAAGCTAGCATCTGCAGTTGAGGAAAAAAAAATCTTTAAATTATTAATGCAGAAACCCTAACCAAATAACAAACTAAACAGCCATACTCAATTAAGTTCTAATGGCACTTTTAAAGAATTAGTACTGGAAGTAAGACTATTACTTTGTTTCTACCTCTATATGAGATGTAGTATCCTTTTTCAGTCATTACTGACTATAGGAAAGCGCCCCCAAAAACGATGTCTTGATGGGCACGAGGTTGGGTGCTTGGATAAAGAACAAAATGAAATCCTCTTTCCTATGTTAGTAATCATGTTCTTGAATGCTGAAATTAATCTAAATGTTGGCAAGATTAGTAACTGTTATTTATTTTTTTTTTTTTTTTTAACTTCATGAAAAGTCTGTAATATCAAAACAAGACCCAGAATAAAAGGTGAACATTTTGTATACACATGAAAGGGAGCAATAAATTAATAGGAAAAGGGATATGTAATGTAAAATATGAAGATGAAAAATCAAGAAAGATAAAATGGCTAAAAAAAAAAAAAAAAAAAAAAAAAAAGAGAAAATACAGTAACTGATGAATGTAGATTCTACAAGTAGACCAAACATTGATCATTTGCAGAGAAACAGCCCCACGTACGAGGGTTGCTCAGAAAGTAATGCCCCACATTTTTTTGTTCTCATCCCAGAATAAAGATAGCAAAGCGAAAATTTACAGGTAGCAACTCTGATGTTTCCCCGCGTACATGTGCATAATTGCACGGTTGCCCACAGATAGCGCCGCTGTAGTAGTCTGTGAAAATGGCGTCTGTGTACGACACGCGTTACAAACAAAGAGCTGTAATTGAATTCTTGGTGGCGGAGAAAGAAAGTGTGGGGAACATTCACAAATGTTTGTGTGCTGTGTATAGAAGTTGTGCAATCGATAGGAGCACCGTTGGACGCTGGGTTCAGAGAGTTAAGGCTTCAGGAAGTGGAGAGATGGAGCTGCATGATCGGCCGCGGTCTGGGCATTCTGCCATAGCCACCAGCCCAGACATGTTGTCTGAAAACTCAGGATGCAATCACCAAATATGGTTAAACTGTGCTCCCCCATCCCCCCTATAGTCCTAATCTGGCGTCCTCCGATTTTCATCTTTTTGGGCCACTGAAGGATGCATTGCGCGGGACAAGGGTTGAAGATGACGAGAGCGTGATTCGTGCAGTGAGGACATGGCTACGTGAACAGGAAACGAGCTGGTACATGGAAGGCATGCATGCCCTTGTTTTGCGCTGGCGTAAGGCTGTGTAGAAGTGGACGGAGATTATGTGGAAAAATAGCATATGTAAAGGATACACCCAGTTATATTGTGTGTGAATTTCATACATTGTGAATAAATAGTTTCCGAGAAAAAAAAAATGTGGGGCATTACTTTCTGAGCAATCACTGTACTTCTGAGGAGGGGTGGAAAGGAGTCCTCTGAGAAGACAAAGAAAGAATAGAAGGCAAAGAAAGAATAGGGCTACCGCTTGTCAAAAGCGGCCATTATGAGGCTGTACGTGGGGCCGACAAGCTCATCATGTAAAACAAATTACTACAGAAGCTACCACTGCAAGAGTTGCCAAAGGCTTCCTCAAGGCATCCATCTGTAGCGGTGGCTTTATGCTCCATATGGAGTGAAAAACGGAGATGATGATGATAAAGAGAAACAGAAAAACATGCCCAAGGCAGGACAAGCTGGAGAATTATTGATGATGACTTATGTCCACCAGGAAGAAGTAGGATACCAAATGAGAGACAAGAGAAGGAAAATGGAGAGCAAAATGGAACAACATAATGCAAGATGAAGAATGGTATCACTATGAACTTACTTAGAACAGACAGAAACGTCTCTTTGCTCTTGAACATCAACAAATGGCCCTGTAGGATTTGACAAATCAGATCCTGCAGCTGAAAAGAAAGCAACAAAAATGATGATTAACGTTCTGCTAACTAGTGCTATAATTAACATTTAAAACTGAAGTATGTTTTTAGTCTATGATAAAAAAAAAAAGACTAAAAGGCAACCTACAAACAATAAAAGTGAAAAGCAACAAATATTTTACCTGTGAACCATCAATGCTTGACACAATCAAATTCAGAATGGTAGCATTCCCAACAGCAACGTTTGGAAACTGAAAAATAAAAATGGTTTTTACCTTTAACAAATGGCACACAAAATTTAATCTAGACAATTAAACTTATTTCTTCTTCTTCTTACACTTTCAGGCGTAAACTTGAATAAGTTTGAAGAAAGCTGTGGTTGTTGGTATCTCTGTAAAGTTTGTCCAGAAAAAGTACATGTGATAGCAACGTGCTTTTTCTATTCCTTTGTATCAATGTTTCCTAACTGCGAGACCCACCTTCTTGGGGTATAAGATATGCCAGATATTTTTAAAGGTGAATCTTTATATAAACTATATAATACACAGAACCTATTTGTACAAAAGAGAACATTGACAACATGAATTAGATAAACAAAACGTAGTCAAATTTTGTAAATAACAATTTCTCCAAACATTCTATTATCCCTTTTTCTTATTTCTGGCATATTTCTCCAACTAGAAGATAATGGGGTGCAACACTTCTTAACATGCTGTAAAGGGATGCAACACTTCTTAATATGCTGTGAAGGGGTGCGAGGCTTCTTAAGATGCTGTAAAGGGGTGTGAGGCTTCTTAAGATGCTGTAAAGGGGTGCAACACTTAAGATGCTGTAAAGGGGTGTGAGGCTTCTTAAGATGCTGTAAAGGGGTGCAGGACCTCTAAAAGGTTAAGTCGCACTGCTTTATATGTTGGACACTTTTGCAGATGTCCAGCAGTCATTTGATTGGTGCCATAGCTACACTCAGAGTGAAGATTACACCTTGTTCACTTCTGTTGAGCTGGTAATATGCAAAATTTTATTCTGGTGGCCTGGGAGATCTGCTTCCTACTAGTTTCTGTATTTGCACCTGATAATAATCTGATAATCTCTTCTGCAGTTTGACTTATTTAAAAGGTGTATTAAACGTATCTTTTTATAATAGTAATTCCTTTTAGATTGTTTGCTGAACAGATCAAATTTTATACTCAATCAGCTATGACTCTCAATTATGTGATGCATTTTTTCACAAGGTTTAAATGAAATCAGTAACTGGAAAGATTAAGATACGCTTGGTCAGTCTGCTCATGACAACTGGTTTTAAATGAACCTTTCGTCGAAGATACTCTACAACATCAACTTACTTACAGGTCTCAGTCATTGTACCAGTAAAAAAAAAGCACGTTTATTTAGAGTTAGCAGATTATTTTTCACGTGGAAAATCATTTCAAGGAAATTACAGTAATAACAGGATTAAAGTATTTACTATCAATTATAAATATATTTATATATCTTGGCAGCAATGTTGTTTAAGTTTGAGGAACTGATTGTGAAATCAAAATAAGTATACAAAAAGCAAGAAGCGCTTTCACTGCATTGAGAATTACACGGATATCATAAGAAATCAAGTCCAACACAAAAATCAGAATCTTCAATTCTAACGTCAAGTCTGTCCTATTGTATGACTCTGAAACATGAAGAACAACCAAAACAACACTCTAAAATGTTACAGACTGATAAATGGGTGTTTGAGTTGAATGGGATTGAAATGGTATCACCAATATGGGGGTGATGACAAGAACCAAACAAATGCCAGTGGAATGAGAAGAAGAAGATGCTGGCAATGGATAGGCCACATACTTAGGAAGCCTGCTGATAGCATTAAAAGGCAATCATTCTTCTGGAATTCCCAGGATAAGAAAGGTAGCAAAAAAAGGTAAAGGATCCCGTTACACGCCCATTGAGGCATATTGGGAATATGGTGTTAGGCCCGTATTTTCTGACCATCGGCACACTAGGGGTGATGTGGTCAGCATCACGCCGGCCGCCTTAACCTTCCCAGAGTTGCTCTGGTACCCAATTCATGAGGTTGGGTTGACCCCGGAGCCGTTTGCGGTCTAAAAAATTCCACCTCAACTGGGGATCGAACCATGGACCACCGAGCTAGGAAGCCAGTGCCCTAACCACTGCGGCTCCAAGAGAGGTAGAGGGAGACTAAAAAAACACATGGATCAGAGAACTAGAGACAGAAATAAAAAGCACGAGGTAAAACATGGAACGACCTTGAGCTGAGGACATAGGACAAGAGAACTTGGCATAACATTGTTGACGGCCTATGCTCCATGGGGGACCTACATTTACTATCACTGTTGATGTTTATTGATAACAATAATTTTAGCAACTCAGATTTAATCAGGCACGCATTACATGTCCTGGCCGACATAATTAGAACTTTTTAAAAAACCTGCCATTGATTAGAAACCCTGCCTGTGATGCGTCATTGCATAAGCAGCAGATACAAGACATAAATAAATGAATGCTCACACAGGCCAAATACTACATCTCATAATATATATGGACAATATACATGTCATATTCTTCTATGTCCTTTTGTGCTCCTTACAGAGCACAGAGCCACAACTGCAGCTGGCTCCATTGCAGGAAGCATGTCGCAGGCATTCACAAGATCTTGCAGCAATTTTTTTTTAACGTAGGCCTGCTATTACTCCAGGCGAAATCTCCGGTTAGTATATCTAACCTGAGACTGATTTTACGTGAGTATCCTATTTTCCCTGTACGCTGACAGGTGTCCTCTCGCCATTCAGGCAGATACTCGCCCCGTCTTTGGAGGGAGCAATTTGTTTTACATGGTGAGGTTGCCAACCCCATGCACAACCTTGTATTAGTCTCTTTTTATGACATGCATTAGTAGTCGCATTCTCTGACATGCATTAGTAGTTGCATTCTCTGACATGCAATAGTAGTCGCATTCTCTGACATGCATTAGTAGTCGCATTCTCTGACATGCATTAGTAGTCGCATTCTCTCTGTCTCCTCAGAGACCCCCCTTGGAACTACACGGAGCAAGTCACACTCTGCTATGCAATACTGTTTGTGTTCCGATACCGATTATACCAAGCTGAACACTTACGTGAGTGTAAATATCTGGAATAAGGTATGTAAACAGCCTCACATCATCCGTCTGGCATAACTGAGAAATAAGAAAAATGTTCAGTTATCTATCTCAAGTATAATCTTTTTGCATTTATAAATAAATGGGGCTATCTAGCTCTTTGTTTCATCCAGATATACACAATTTAAATTAACAATCTCACCAGAATCTAACTTAAGATGAAGGAAAACTAACTTAGCTCCTTTTCATGTGCACTCTTTGTACACCAACTGTTTCAGTTTGTTGTAAATTAAAGGTTAAATCCTACCCCCTGCAGACCCAAGTAGAACAGTCCCAATTAAGATGGTTTGGCCATGTCTGCAGAATGGGAGAAGATCGGATACCACGACAAGCATGGGAAACAAAGAGCCAAGGATCCAGACCCCGAGGACGACCCAGAGTCCGCTGGGAGGACAACATTAGACAATCTTTGAAGGATCGAGGACTAGAATGGAACCAGGCCAGGAGGAAGACAGCCGATAGGATAGTCTGGCGCTCTCTCTTCCAAACCTCTACACCTCACGGTAGAAGGGGAACGACTAAGTAAGTAAGTAAATTAAAGGTATAATAAATGTATCATACACAATTATTATCTAAATTTGTTAACTCTTACAATAAAAAACCACTTTACCTTGAGGTCATTCAATAGGCAGGATTTCAAATCTTTGTTGTCGAGATTCAGACAAAAGTCTTTGTAAGTTGCCATTTTTTCATCACTGCCTTTGCTGAATTGGATAAAATAATACAAAATTATGTGCATCTTGTTAGGAGATTGACTTCAATAAATAAACAATTAAGTATAATATTAAATACAAATTCCTAATATTTTTTCCAATCATTTTAAAATCATGTAAAAATAAAATGTTATTACAATTTGTTGTACCAGCTTAGCAAGGTTAAAAACATCTATAAACTAATAAACATGCATACAAATAGCATGTGGTTCAGAAATCTGAATAAGAACAGATTATATATACTCAGTTTTCAGCATGTCTAAAGTTTGAAGAATACACAATAATTTCATCACAAGTGTATGTGTACAGCATAATCAAAATTTTCTACAAACTGGCAATTTACTAAAATCAAAGACTAATGTGCTGACACATGGCTTTTATAAATGTGTTAGATATCATGTCATTCGTCAATGTCACAAAATCATTATTTTGTTATCAGACCTAAAGGTCTTTTATGTTTGGACATGTGCCCGAATATAACTGACTTGGTTGAATGGGACGCAAATCACCAATATGAGGAAAGATTTAAAAACATAAATAAATTTATTTGTCCAGTCAAAATTATGAAATTTCCACACAGTTCACCAACTAGTTCAGTAGTGATACACTATTTATAGTTTGCTTCTAGAAGTGATAAAACATTTCCCATCCAAAATAAAAAAAATAAAAAATTTACAATCTACAGACTATGTGGGCAATCTTATTTGTCACACCAGACAAAAACAGTCCAAATGCTGCTAATAGGCTGGAAATGTTAAACTTGTCAACTTTTTAAAAATACACTTTTATTTCCCTGTAACACATGTGATTTTCTATTGTATAGTCCGTTCGGAAATTCGTGCCCACAGAAAGCGTCAATTTTCTCCAAAACTGTTTGTTGTATGGACATGAATTTTTGCATGCAGTCTTAGATTTTCCATGCAGTTATTAATATATTTTTTGCCCTTACAAAACTCATGTCATGTTCGAATTTTCTTCTTTATGTTATATAAAAAACTGTTACTGTTGTCTGGGTTAATTTTTAGTAGTTTTACAGGAAAGTTACAAGATCCGTTCAAAAATATTTTTTTTTGTTTGAATTAGTTACTCGCGACTGTGTACAAACCTCAGAAATGAGGTATCTGAGGAAGGTGGTTGAAGTAACAAGAAGAGACATGGTACGCAACCAGACGATACGTCAAGGCCTTAAATCCTACCCCCTGCAGACCCAAGTAGAACAGTCCCAATTAAGATGGTTTGGCCATGTCTGCAGAATGGGAGAAGATCGGCTACCACGACAAGCATGGGAAACAAAGAGCCAAGGATCCAGACCCCCAGGACGACCCAGAGTCCGCTGGGAGGACAACATTAGACAATCTTTGAAGGCCGTAACGTAGACTATTTTCTTTGTCTTTTGTCCTCGTAAGACGAATCACCTTTTTTCGATTTTTTTTCAAACCCACCCATTGTATTCCACGTCTTACCGCAGTTCCCCTCAACTTCCTCGAAGGACCGAGGACTAGAATGGAACCAGGCCAGGAGGAAGACAGCCGATAGGATAGTCTGGTGCTCTCTCTTCCAAACCTCTATACCTCACGGTAGAAGGGGAACGACTAAGTAAGTAAGACTGTGTACAATAGGTAGGTGCGCACTCGTGCGGACATGTAGTCACTATACTAATTCAAACAAAAAAAAATATTTTTGAACGGATCTTGTAACTTTCCTGTAAAACTAAGAATAATTAACCCAGACAACGGTAAGAGTTTTTTAATATAACGTAAAGAAGAAAATTTGAACATGACATGAGTTTTGTAAGGGCAAAAAATATATTAATAACTGCATGGAAAATCTAAGACTGCATGCAAAAATTCATGTCCATACAACAAACAGTTTTGGAGAAAATTGACACTTTCTGTGGGCACGAATTTCTGAACGGACTATACCAGCTGTGTAATGCCATACATCATCACTATACATTTAAATACCATTATCAGGTTAAAAAAAAAAAGAAAATTGGTTTAACGTCACTTTATCATAAAGATCACAGAAAAAAATCTGCCACACATTCATCCACAATGCACCCCATATGGAGGTTACAGACTGGATTTCTCACCCCCAGCCTAGAGTAAAATAGTTTAACTGCTATGGTACAGGACAATCAAGATTGTCCATGCTTTCTGTACTCCTTGGAATAGTTGCAACTGTTGCTTATTACAGCTTATAGGACAATTCTGATGACACATTCACTGCACAATATTTACTAATTAATTCCTCTGTAAATTCATGCAATTAGGTCTGTGCAGATCTAGAATTAATATATACTGTAAATAATTTCACAGCAGGTCATAAATTGTGGTGTCAGGGAATGTTTGACATCTGAAGCAGGCTTCCTTATCTATACACAAATGGTTTAACAGGAACTACAATACCTGACTTTGAGAAAGTACAGCAACATGTAACCAATGCGAGGTTGCTTCAAATACATTTCCCCTAGCAACTGCAAAAGCGGCTGTCTTCGAGGATCTTCCTCAGACATTTGACTTAAAAATCTGAAATGGATATATCTACATTCACTATGCTTTAAAGTACCATGTGCACAAGTGTGAAGTAAAAAATTCAGTTCACAAGAGATATATTATACAATACAATGTTAATACTGAATGCAAAGTATATAAAAATCAATTATAATAAATTTCTAGGTTGAACTTTAAACGTTATGTGAGTATTGAAATAGCTGGATTATTTTTGAGGTATTAAAATTTATTCCCAAAAGAGAATATACTTACAAGAATATGAAGATTTTAACACTATAGTATATGACTATAAGTGAGGAGGCTGCTGTAAAACTGGTAAGGAAACAAATATATAAATTACAAAATAAAATGGTATGAAATCAGTTTTACAAGTTTAACTTGTAAAACTGATTTCATACCATTTTATTTTGTAATTTATATATTAGGATTTTAACACTACTTGTTCTGAATTCACACATCACTAGCAGCCAGTCAGTCATTTGTTGGTCTATGTGGAACATTGAGCTATGAATATTACATGCTACCAATTTATGTTTGAGCCATCTTTTTCAACTCTGCCCATGACAGCCTGGTTCCCTTATCTTCCTCTCCTACCTAGCCTGGTTGTCTTATTTTCACCTTCTACTGCTCCTCTTTACCAACGGGCTGATCACCCGTTTGCCAGTCACTTCGATTACGGAAACAACAGCAAATGGATTGATTTGCCGTTGCCCTAAAGACGCCAATAGGCGTGATGGGAAACAATGGCAAAGAAAACCTATCTGCTGTTGCCCTAAGACGCCACTAGGCGTAATGGCCACTGACTGCTTTGACGGTCGGTGGCTAAGGACGGAAGAAGAAGAAGACTGCTCCTCTTTGGCCTCCCAACTTTTCTCTTCCCGTGTGAGTTCCTGTCAATTTATGTCTGATTATACTGGCTGGTTGTGTCCTGAGGGGGTTTTGTGACCTATCCATCTCCATTTTCTCCAGCTGTGCTGTTTGTTGTCTGACTCTATTTCACTAGTCTGTGTTTATTATTACATCTGGCCATTTGATTTGCAGTATGCAGTGGAATCATTTGTTGATGAATGACTGGAGTTTGAATGTGATATTCTTGGCAATGTGCCATGCTTCTGGACCAAATTATATGAAAGATTTTACATTTGTGTTGAGAAGTCTAATTTTATTTTTCTGGGGAAAAGCTGCAGAATTCCATACTGGTCAAGGAGAGCTGAAAGGAGATCTAGCTTTATTTATTCTGGCAACGGCAGTCTGTTTGTTCCTCTCCCTTTTCCACTGTTGCTTCCAAAATATGCACCAATAAGCGCTTCACTGATCTTTATTGGACATGTTTCCTTATTAATTATTCTTCTTTCCTCTGTTTTATGTACAATGATGAGTAGCCCTGTCTCTGCTCCTTCTACTGTTAGTCTGTCTTCTTTCGCATGTCTTGTTATTTATGTGATAAAAAACATAGGTCATCCACAATGAAATAGTCTAGTTGTTTATCAAATGCCCACTGCACCTTTTCCTTCTACTGAATGTCTCAGCACCCAGTCCATGACCATGAGAAAGATCCTTGATGAAAGCACCCATTCTTGTTTCACCCCATTGTCTACTGTGAAGATTTCTATGAGTTTGCCTTTGCCAACAACGGCCATAATAAAGCCGTTTGTCCTAAACCCAAAGAGGGATATTTTTTAATTCATATAACAATTCTATTAACAAATTTTGATTAAAATCTTGAATGATTTTAATGAATTCTCTGGGATTATGCAGTATCTCAATATGCTTCATGACTAATGTGTGATTTCTAGCCCAACCCCCTAACCTGGAGACAGTTTTGCTCTTTCTGTATGGCCTCTATACCATGACCTTTACTGCTAGATCCCAAGCAGCATGTCCAAACTTTTTTTACTATTACTTAAAAATGATTGTGGCCTGCATGATGCTGACCACATCACCCCTAGTGTGCCGATGGTCAAGAAAATACGGGCCTAACACCATATTCCCAATATGCCTCAATGTGCGTGTAATGGGATCCTTTTTTTTTTTAACTTAAAAAACGATGGATGGCTGAAAAACTATGCTGGCTTCTGCCATACATCAAGAAGAAATAGAAATATGTAATGTCTTATTTACTGGGTCACTGAACTCTTAAAAGCTACAGTATGAGAAGGTAATGTCAAATTAAATACTTACTACAATAGTCTTCAATTTCTTACAAATCATGTCAGTATTTTCACTTTGTCCATAAAATTTGGCCTCTTGCACTCTATGGCAGGTGTTCAAAATAGTTTCTAATGTTTGTGTTTAGTATTCCTTCAAATGTGTGTCCCTCTTAGCCTTGAAATTTCTTCCATCCACATCTACCTGCCACTTTTTAACATATTCACACAAATGTTCTTGTCACAACTGCCAGGAATTATATTTTTTTTATTTATTTCTCTTTTATTTTAAACAATGTTTTTGCTCTGAGATAACTATAATTTGTAAACATGTTCTTACCTGAATATGACAAAAAGTGGGGAACCTATTGAGTCTTCTATTGATCTGTGTACAAAAGAAAAACAAAGGTTGAATATAACTATCAAATATGCAAACAGTTTTATGTTGTCTTAAATCCTATTTTAAACATATTTTAAACTCTGATAATGCATTAAAAAAAAATAAAATAAAGTTTTTATTTTGAATTAACCTCAGAAACAAATTGACACCTTCTTGAATATATCTCCATCCTCTACTGCATTGGAAATTTATTTCTTCAAATTTAACACACAAAAATAAAACACTCCTTTGCTTAAATCAAAGTAAATCAATGATGTTTAAACATAAAACCTTCTGCTTCCCTATATGCTTTAAGCTGTATCCTTACCTGCATTTCAAAACACATTTTGTAAGACAGCCATTAACTAATTCATATTTGCTGACACTTAAATTACATCATCATAAAGGATGCTCTATGAGATCCAATACTCACTCATCATCAATCTCCTGTGGAAACAACTTGTGCTGAAACTGGGAACTTAATATCTGGCACAAGCAAGTCGCTAAGGTGGCTGCCATGTCTTGGTCAAATTCTTCCTATTAGGATTAAAATACTTGAAAATAAGTAATGAATTAAAATCTTTAAAATAAGTAATGAATTTAAGATGTTTAAAATAAGTAATGAATTGTTTGCACTTCATTAATTAAATAATATGAACTGATACCCATGAAAATTAATAGTAACACTGAAAATTGTAGATATAAAGATCAAATTAACAAATTATGATGGTCAGGGTACACAAATAATTTTATGTGGGTTATAAAAATCAACAATTTTCAATGACAGCTAAGATAAATAGTAATTAAAAAAAAGCATACCTCCTGAATCACTACTTGCATCAATTTATCTGTCAAATCACACTGCATTTCCTGATTTCTAGGAGGAAACAGTTTGAAAATATACTAGCAAGAACTCATAAATAATTTAAAATCAAATTTTTACTCTATGCTAAGAGAAACACATGGTGTAACATATATTTGCATTTAAAATTAACAAAGACAAGAAAAGGTAAACCAAACAAGTTAATGATAACACCCTTCTGTGGTTATAACAGAACTTAGCTTCAATTATTTCTCTGCAGTCTGAGTAAAAATATTTTAATTTTGTCTATTTCTTACACGAGCATCAAACTGACAAGACTGGTTAGAGCGCTGTCTCTCACGGCAAAGGTGCCGGGTTCAAATCACGGTACTGACACACTCCAGTCTACTTACTTACTTAGTCGTTCCCCTTCTACCGTGAGGTGTAGAGGTTTGGAAGAGAGAGCGTCAGACTATCCTATCGGCTGTCTTCCTCCTGGCCTGGCTCCATTCTAGTCCTCGGTCCTTCAAAGATTGTCTAATGTTGTCCTCCCAGCAGACTCTGGGTCGTCCTGGGGGTCTGGATCCTTGGCTCTTTGTTTCCCATGCTTGTCGTGGTAGCCGATCTTCTCCCATTCTGCAGACATGGCCAAACCATCTTAGTTGGGACTGTTCTACTTGGGTCTGCAGGAGGGGGGGGGGGTTAAGGCCTTGGTTGCGTACCATGTCTCTTCTTGTTACTTCAACCACCTTCCTCAGATACCTCATTTCTGAGGTTTGGATCTGGCTTTTGTGGGTTGTAGTCATTGCCCATGACTCGCATCCATATGTCAAGACTGGGACATAGGTGGAGTGGTATACAGCCATCTTCGTTTTCTTACCAACCTCTCTCTTGCTGAGGAATCCTCGATTTATGGCCTGAAAAAGTCTCCCAGCTGCTGCTTTTCGAGTGGCCAATTCTTCTTTGATGCCTCCCTTTCGGTCTATAATAGCTCTGAGGTATTTAAAGTGGTCGACCTGCTCCAGGACCTGTTCTCCCAGCTTAATCTGATGTCTTCTTTCTTCTCGTGATATCACCATGGATTTTGTTTTAGAGCTGCTTATGACCATCCCTCTCTTCTCCAGCTCTTCCTTCCAGACTTGCAGGTTGGATTGGAGATGTACCTCTGATTTAGCAATCAGGGCAACATCATCAGCAAATGCCAGCTCCGAAATACAGACCTGTCTCATCTTCCAGTACCCCACTGAATACTTTCTTGTTCTCTCCTTACATGCTTGAGGAGTATGAAACAGGATATCACCTTGTTAAGGCCAGTGGTGGTCCTGAACTCTTCTGACTTATGGTTTGCTGTCCTCACATAATGTCTGCAAGACTTGTAGAAGCTCTGTATAGCATGAATCAGAGGTGCTGGAATGTTTTTCCTTGCCAAACAGTCCCAAAGTTTGCTCCAGGGGACCCTGTCAAATGCCTTTTCCAGATCTATGAAACAAAGATGGATCTCACTCTTATACTCAAGGGCCTTTTCACCCAGCTGTCTGAGTGTGAAGATTAGGTCTTGAGTACTTCGGTTTGCTCGGAATCCGCACTGGACCTCACCCAATTGTGGCTCAGCTAGGCGTCGGAGTCTCTGCTCTAGGATTCTAGAGTAGATTTTACCAGGGACACTGAGAAGGGATATGCCTCTATGGTTTCCACACTGTCGATTGTCACCCTTTTTGAAAATTGGTGTTATGATGGCAATCTCCCAGTCCTTTGGTATGGTCTTATTGTACCACGCTGCCTGTAGAACCCTTAAGAGTAATAGGTTGCCTGATACTCCCATGTACTTAACCATTTCTGGTCACTCCAGTCTCACAGCTGTAAATGGGTACCTGACTCTGCTCTTTGAGTTAGGGAAGGAAAAGACCATGAGGAAGGAAACTGGTCACCCCACCTCTTGATGCTGGACCTAGTATGATGAAGTCTCTAACACTTCAGTTCCTTACAGCAGTATCTGCTATGGGATTACCTTTTTATTTCTTACACAAATTTAACATCATTCACTGCTGTGTAAATTTGAATGAACGTATTTCAACTCAGTATATTAGAATTTAGCTTCAAACACTTCTCTTCAAAACTGAGTAAAAATATTTTAATCTTGTCTATTTCTTACACAAATTTAACATCATTCACTGCTGTGTAAATTTGAATGAACGTATTTCAACTCAGTATATTTCTCGCAAGAATTTAGCTTCAAACACTTCTCTTCAAAACTGAGTAAAAATATTTTAATCTTGTCTATTTCTTACGCAAATTTAACATCATTCACTGCTTTGTAAATCTGAATGAACATATTTCAACTCGTATATTTATTGCAAGATTTAGCTTCAAACACTTCTCTTCAAAACTGAGAAAATATTTTACTTTAATCTTGTCTATTTCTTAGGCAAATTTAACATCATTCACTGCTTTGTAAATTTGAATGAACGTATTTCAACTCAGTATATTTCTTGTAAGATTTAGCTTCAAACACTTTTCAAAACTGAGAAAATATTTTAATCTTGTTTATTTCTTACACAAATTTAACATCATTCACTGCTCTGTAAATCTGAATGAACGTATTTCAACTCAGTATATTGCAAGAATTTAGCTTCAAACACTTCTCTTCAAAATCGAGTTAAAAATATTTTAACCTAGTACATTCCTCATATAGTTTAACTTCATATGCTTCTCTGTAAATCTGGGAATGTTCTAAACTTGTGTATTACACAAAATTAGCTTTGACTTCGAGTCTAAACTTTAAAAGAATTTAATCTAGTAACCATGACAAAAGTTTGCCAGAGTCAGCTTACTTTTAAAAGGCTTATCAAATACTTACCTTTCTCCCTGCAACTCAACTGTAAGATCATGAATCTGCCCAGATAACTGGTTGAGATGTTCTGTTATGTCCACTGGGACATATGCTGCTGATTCTTTAATAGGGCGGAAAGCAATGTCCTCTTTCAATTTACCTGAGAAGACAGGTGCAACATATAGAATACTATTCTGATTAGATCAACTAATGTTTATATATGGACAACTGGTAGCAATAAATCTCCAATATTTTCTTTCAGGTACACCCTGACATAAACTGCTGATTCTTTAATAGGGCGGAAACAAATGTCCTCTTTCAATTTACCTGAGAAGACAGGTGCAACATATAGAATACTATTCTGATTAGATCACGTAATGTTTAAATATGGACAACTGGTTGCACTGAATCTCCAATATTTTCTTTCTAGTACACCCTGACAGACTATGAAAGTCTAAATTCAATAAAACTATCAATGCTATTAACAGGTCTCCTCAGAGTGTGCCCTATCTATCTCCAGCATTTCCTTCTCATCTCCTGTACCACTGACACTTGTCTGGTTCTTGTCATCAGTTCGACATATATGATCTTGTCATACCATTTACATTTCTTCTATTCTATGCAAGCACCCATTTATGAAAGTATGTAACTGCTTGATTGTTATTTTTGTTGTTCTCCATGTTATGGACTGTCTAACTTTAAGCTTAATATTTTGTGTTGGACTTGATTTCTTTTGATTATGTATGTTTCCCTCTTGCTTTTGTGTTCTTATTTTAACATCACATGAATCTCTACTCACTGCCACATGCATGGAAATAAGACATCAGATAAACAAGTCAAATAGGGATGCAACAAGAAAAAAACTGAGGACAGGACAAAAATTGAAGAGATTAAAACAATAACCAAAACAACTCCTAAGAAAAATGACATAGTCCACAGTCGGATAAAACTGAAGCATGCAACTCAACTAAAAAGAGAGGTACTTGTGCGTTAATTCACCGGTTAAATCAAATTGTGGATATTTATTACCCAAACCGATCACCGTACTCTTCCTTGACTGAAAAAGTGTCATTGTCCTCTCCCCCCTCGCTTAGAATTTTTTTAAAAACACGCCTGCCGTTCGTAAGGTTGTAGTCACGTAGCACATTCTGCCGTAGGGGAGTGAAGTGTTATAGACTTCGAGGTACTGGGTCCCAGCTTTATGAGGTGGGGTGGCCTGTTCCCTTCCTCGCTGCTGTTGCCTTCTCTAACTCAAGATCAGAGGCAGGTACCCTTTTACAGCTGGTTAGACTGATGCGTGACACCTGTTCCCTTTCTCGCTGCCGTTGCCTTCTCTAACTCAAGATAAGAGGCAGGTACCCTTTTACAGCTGGTTAGACTGATGCGTGACACCTGTTCCCTTTCTTGCTGCCGTTGGCTTCTCTAACTCAAGATCAGAGGCAGGTACCCTTTTACAGCTGGTTAGACTGATGCGTGACACCTGTTCCCTTTCTCGCTGCCATTGCCTTCTCTAACTCAGGATCAGAGTAAGGTACCCATTTACAGCTGTTATGGAGTGTTAGAGACTTCACCATACTAGGTCCAGCATCGAGAGATGGGGTCTACCTAGCTATAAATGGGTACTTAACTTTGAGTTAGGGAAGGAAAAGACAGCGAGGAAGGAAACTGGTCTCCCCACCTCTCGATGCTGGACCTAGTATGGTGAAGTCTCTAACACTCCATAACCAGCTGTAAATGGGTATCTGACTCTGATCCTGAGTTAGAGAAGGCAACGGCAGCGAGGAAGGGAACATGTGTCACGCATCAGTCAAACCAGCTGTAAAAGGGTGCCTGACTCTGATCTTGAGTTAGAGAAGGCAACGGCAGCGATTTCCCTTGTTTCCTTTGTACCGTTAACTTGTAGAACTGATTCAATTCCGTTCTATTGGTTTATAAACTTTTTTTTTTAAAATACGGGGGGGGGGGGGGGGGGGGGGGGGGGGGGGGGGGGGGGGGGGGGGGGCGTGGGGGGGGGGGGGGGGGGGGGGGGGGGGGGGGGGTGTGGGGGGGGGTGGGGGGGGGGGGGGGGGGGGGGGGGGGGGGGGGGGGGGGGGGGGGGGGGGGGGGGGGGGGGGGGGGGGGGGGGGGGGGGGGGGGGGGGGGGGTGGTGGGGGGTGGGGGGGGGGGGGGGGGGGGGGGGGGGCGGGTGGGGGGGGCGGGGGGGGGGGGGGGGAGGGGGGGGGGGGGGGGGGGGGGGGGGGGGGAGGGGGGGGGTTGAGGGCGGGTCTGTCGTAAGCGTGTCAACTATGAATGCAAGAGAAACGCTTTTTTTTTTAACTTGCCTCCCAAATCACAATGTGAAATCAACATTTTTCAGTCAAGAAAAAGTACGGTTCTCAGTTTTGGTAATAAATTTCCAGAATTTGATTTAACCGGTGAATAAACGCACAAGAACCAAAAGAGATAAAGTGAAAATTTTCTAACTAAGAACCAGCCAGTGCAGATAGAAATACAAGCTATTCCACAACTGAAATTAAATATATACCAATGTGGTGAACAAAAGCAAACTGCAGAAAATGTTGTCCAAACATGCTAGCTCCACAAAGGGAAGCAATCCCTTGATAGAATTAAAGCAAACAGTAGAATATATCCTCTAGGAATGCCAGCTTCACAGTTTTGACACTTACCTAATGGTACTGGGACTATGTTCTGACACTTACCTAATAGTACTGGGATTATGTTCTGACACTTACCTAACAGTACTGGGATTATGTTCTGACACTTACCTAATAGTACTGGGATTATGTTTTGACACTTACCTAATGGTGCAGAGAATATGTTTTGAAACTTACTAAATTGTGCAGAGAATGTGCTTTGACACTTACCTAAAGTGCAGGAACTTTATTTTGACACTTTCCTAATTGTACAGGAAAAAGGTTGTAACACTTTACTAACCTAAAGGCACATTATCTTCCTCATCATCACTGAAGCATGCATCTGAGAGGTTGTTCTCTCCTGTGTGGTTGTTTCCTACATCCATGTCTAGATCATCTTTAGTCACAGCTTCGTCCTTGACTGGAATAAAAGAGGTTCATAACCATGTGGAAAGCACACTTTACCCTGAAGTCAAGAGTCTTCTTTTTGCATGTTGAAGCAAACAATAATAGCTGACAAGCATAATGACCAAACTGTTGTTGAAAATTCTCTGGAACTAGCAGACAATGCTGGCAAGTTACTTTAGTATAATGCATTGAATTATTTTAATGTCAATATTTATTGATTTTTTTCCTCATGACCCACCCTTTTAGAGTTCTGGTCCTTGTTCTTTTTTTTTCTTTCTTATACTTAAAATTTTCTCTACTTTCATTTTGCAGCCATTTTGGTCCAGCCATGTGATCCTAATCAGGGAGTTTTCGCTTTTATTTTTATGTTTTCTACTTAGTTTTCACTTTCTTTCCTGTCTGTTTTTGTTTGTCTATCCCTGACGAAGGCCTTGTGGCCATAATGTAGGTTTTTTCTTATCTTTTGTCCTAGTAAGACACATTATCTTTTTTTATTTCCTCCACTCTACTGAATTATTTTAAGCATAAAAGTAATGAAATAACTGAGGAAATGATGGAAAAGAAAATAAAGTTCATTTGAAATCAAAGAATGAATTATTCACTACCATAATTATCGTCACTGCCCCCCCAGGGGTCTCTAATGAGACACATAAAGAATAAGAATACTACTACCTCAGTCATGTCGTTACAAGATGACTAATATGAGGTTATGCAAGCGGCTGGCAACCTCATCATGTTAAACACATTGTTACAAAAACTAGCACTGCAAGAGCATGAGAATGCTTGGTGCAGGTTTCCGGGCACGGGGACCAACTGTGCTGTGCCTCCATGCTTCATAAGGAACAAAACAGGAAAATGAATGAATAATGATCATCAACCTACCTCACTGTATGACATAAACAAACATATCTCTCTGTATATGCTGGTCCTTAGTGTTTTCTATTTGTTCTAATGATCATTCTCTCAAAACCAGGCGGCTAGTGTCTTTTATCTCACTTCCAAAAACATTACCATAATGTGCACTTAACTTTTTCTCAACAAAAGCCACATGAAAGTGACTGCACCTTTCTGATTTTACAAGATGAGTGCTGATCTCTTTCAGGACGACTTCATTACACCTCGGCACCCCATAGAATTCTTAACATACTTGTGTAACACCATATCTGTCTGGCTTCCTGTGATCTCTTTGCATGATTATTTACTGTACATATTTTGCTTCTATTGCATAGTATAGTTCTATATTACACCAAAGAACTCTCTTTTTCACTTCATAACTAACAATTTATTGCACATTATTTTTGTTTTCCTTTCTTGCCAGCTGCATTTTTTTTTACTTGGGTTGTTGTGTTCTTTATTACTTCGTCTCACAATTTGTTTCATATACTGCTGGTATGTCTTAACTGCTACAGATAACATTTTACAAACAATTAAAACTGATTTTAAAAAAGATAATAACACAACCTCTGTACTTGCTAAGGCATGTGTATAGCACAATTTCTCATACTTATTGAGCAAATACAATACCTTCTTGGCTGCAAAACTCCACAAAATGTTCCCTTAACAGGTTCCTCAGCTCTTTATCTAGCTTGGGATTGTCAAACAGTGGAGACAAAGACCTGTCAGACAGAAACCAGAAAACTGAGTGTACAACAAGCAACTGCAGTATGCTTAAAATCTGTCAGGACTGTCACAAAGACTGGCTGTATGTTAAACAAAAACAGTAAGACAGTGAGAAATCTATCTTCAGACTGTCAAACAAAGATAAGGACATGGCTAGACTGTGGCCGGCCACTGCACATGAAGTTGTGGATACAGACATATCCACTTTTCCCAGAAAACTGACCCAAGGATTATCTTAGCTGCACAAGACAATATCATCCGCATTCACTTTCTGCTATCATCTGTAGATGTTTCTCACAGTGTTTTCTCACATGCCAAGATTTCAATGACAGTATGGTTGTTCCAGATGTCAAATGGAGCCAACATTTGGAACACTATCAAAATGCCACTAATGAGAAATGATTGAACTAGCACGAATAGAAGTGGGAAGAATAAATCTACAAACTGCGGGGGAAAAAACAATGCTGTGGAATAAAAACGTTTTATTTCAGTCAACATGGCGCATTACTTTTAGACAATGAAAGTAACCTGGGGTAATGCTGGAATATTTGCATATGATGTGTACAAAAGATTCCAAGGTAAACGAGATTCCTGTGGCAACTAGCCTGAAGGATGCATACAACAGTGTGAACTTTGTAACCTTATTGGCATGCAGCGTAAACCTTTGGCTAACAAGATGGAGAACAGCTGCCTTAATGTAGAGATCAATTTTGCAGCAAATGGTATGAGTATATGCAACACACAGAATACTATTTCTTATTAGATCAAATAATATCTCTATAAGGACAACCGACTGAAATGAATCTCCAACATTTTCTTTGTGATACACCCTGGCAGACTTTGACAGACTATTTATCTGTTTATCATAAGATCTTTCTTTCCAACTAATATTACTAATTTCCACAAGTAAATTTCATAAATCACCAACTCAAATTTCATGATAAAATTAATTCTAATTATAAAATTACAAAAAAAACTCTTTCAACCAAGAACTGCTGTGTTCTACTTACTGAAGCACACGCTTCTCAAGAATAGTGCGCAGAGCTGTAAAAATGCTGTTTCTGATCTGTGGTGCATGTTCAATGCTGAAGTTGTTCATTATCTGACAATGCAAACAAAGATTCTGCATTTCATAGCATGTGAAAATCAAAAGAAAACCAGCCCAACATAAAAATCAAAATCTTCAACTCAAATGTCATGTGACTCATACTATATGTCTCTGGAACATGGCAAACAACAAAAACACAACTAGGAATTTACAGATTTTTATAAATGGTGCTTGCTTAGAACAGAAGGCTTGAAATAACATTACAAGATCATCAACGTATAACTGATGACAAGAACCAGACAAGTGCTAGTACAGCAGGAGATGAGAAGAAGATGCTGGAGGTAGATAGGGCACACACTGAGGAAACTTGTTTACAGCATTATACAGTCTTTGTTCTGGAATTCCCATTAGATTTAAAAAAAAATTAATGGATAAAAATATCCCAATCAACCTCTCATTGGTTATAAGAATATATAGAGTCTATATCAATTCCCGCCATTTGCTGACTGGCAACATCCTTCCCGATCACTTATTCAATTCTGTACATCAGTTCATAAAAAAAAATTCAAATTGCGTATGTTTTCTATACCTTAAATAAACATACTTATTGTACAATGGAAAAAATATATAAATAAATTAATTTAAAAATAATTTTTAAATATTTTTTTTTAACAAAAAGCACTCTGTGTGTGAGCTTGCGCATACAGCGCGTGATGGCACATGTTTTTATATCATATTTTTTAAAGTACATTATGTTATGGCTCTTTTTATTAATGTTCTTATAATTTATATGGCATTGTTTGTGCCTTTAACTTCTACAAATCCACACTGTTCATCATCAGTTTCTGGTTTAATTTTATTTCTCACTCACCTCGTGATAATTTGTAATAATATTTTGGTCACATGACTCATAAGACGACAAGCACTGGAAACTAAGAACCAGGGATCCAGATCTCCAGGACTACCCAGAGTCCATTGGGAGGACAACATTAGACAATCTTTGAAGTACCGAGGTCTAGAATGGAACCAGGCCAGGAGGAAGACAGCCGATAGGATAGTATGGCGCTCTCTCTTCCAAACCTCTACACCTCCCGGTTGAAGAGGAACGACCAAGTAAGTAAGGCAGACTCATACGACTAATGGTGCGATGTTCTTCATATTCTATGGCTCCAGGTTTCTTTGGCAAAGCTATGAATATGGATTTTAGCAGATCATCAGGTATTTGACCACTGTTGTAGATGTCACTCAAGAGTTTTGTTATCCCTTCTACTCCAAATTCTCCCAAAGCTTCCATTCCCTCTACTGTTATATTATCTGGTCCAGGTGCTTTGCTTTTATCCTACGCTTACTTCTCTCATTAACAGCTTTTAAACAGTATGGAACATACTTCACAAGAGAATGTGTTTGAGGATCGAGTATTAGGTGGAATTTTTTCAGCAATTTTATTTTTCCTTGAATACAGTATTATTTGTATCGTTTCTTATTTTATTATACTCTTCTGTATTTTTTTCTGTTCTATAACTTCTATATTTTTAAAGGGCTTGTTTAGTCTGTTGTTGCTTTTCTGAGCATTTGTCTGTCTGCTGTGGTACTGGGTTTTTTTTTTTCCCGCATATGTTTTGGTTTATTTTTTAAAATTGTTACCTTGTTCTGTGGCATTGTACAAGTTTTGTATATGTTTAACTGCAATTTTTTTTACACTTTTCCTGTAAGACTTTCTGAAAGTATATTTGTATATTTCCATTTTCTACTTTATTCTGTGTCACTTTTTCTATTTGAACTTGAAATGCTATCCAGCTGAATTATGATAGTGACATACTGGCTGTATATCAATTTTTTCCTTTGTGTGTCTTTTATTGTAATTTCAGTGAGAAGATGATAATGAGTTACAAGCATAATTCATTTCATATTTTTAATTGACAAAAAATAATTTTTTGTTGACTAACTGGGCAGACTGTTTATAAATTACTTAATGACATTTTGTGTATAGATACTTTAACACTAAATATTTGAAACTGTAATTTCAAACTGTAATAAATAATCTTGCCTGAAATCATTTTATTTAAACAACATAAAAACTGTCTTAATTTTGTTTCTAGACTGAAAGAAAAAAAATTACACAGCACAAGCATGGGTAAAAACAAAACAATTCACAAGAGTGAGGCAAAAACTGTTTGCTTGGGATAGCAGAAGTAATAGAGGCACCCCTGTCCCTAAGTGCAACAGTACATGACCTTTATTTAAATATATAATTTCTGTTTAACAACATGACAGCACACAGTGTAATAATTATGTACCACACATGAAACTTACCCTGCACATGAAATCTAATAATGTGGCAGTAATGGCAGGATGAGGTCTCATTGAGTGATACATTACCAGGACTGCAGGCTCTATTTCAATAATAAGACAAAAAAATTGCGATTACTAAAGAAAAACTATACGTACAATTATAGTATCTTGTTCTGGAATCCACAGGGAAAGAGAGGCAGAGGTAGACCAAAAAACACATGGAGAAGAGAACTGGAAACAGAGGTGAAAATGATGAGGAAAACATGGAAAGAACTTGAGCGGATGGCACAGGACAGGAAGACTTGGCATGTGTTTGTTGAAGGCCTATGCTCCTTGAGGAGCTGAAGGGTATTGAATTGAATTATAGTATGGATCATTCTGCCAGTCAAACATGTTTCATTCAATGAAATTTTTGAGATATTTTTTTTTCCTTCTCCAATCAGTCATTATAAGACTTCACAATGGTTACTTCTAGCCAAATATGACAGGATCCTTCTTTCCTTCCTTCACACCTTAGCCTAAGTGGTCACTGAGATACAGTACTGAGTTGAACGCTTTGTTACTAGCTTTCCTTCCTTCCTGCATCCCTTAGCCTACTGAAGCTTTGTTACTAGCTTTCCTTCCTTCCTGCATCCCTTAGCCTACTGAAGCTTTGTTACTAGCTTTCCTTCCTTCCTGCATCCCTTAGCCTTCTGAAGCTTTGTTACTAGCTTTCCTTCCTTCCTGCATCCCTTAGCCTAAGTAGTCACTGAGATACAATACTGAGTTAAACACTGTGTTACTACTTTCCACCTTTGTCTTGTGCCAGCATTTTTGTCTCTTCAAATGTCTTTCACATCCATTTCTCAATACCATCTGTTCAGAAATCTGGAGATTTCCCTCTGAGTGCTGAATTCGTGTGATCTTGATCCAACATATCACTAGGTTTTGTATGTTTTTATGATTGTTATTAGACCTTTATTTGGCCTCACAGCCTGTTATGATGCTCTGCACACTGTTATTTGTGACACGATGCACGTATGATTGTTGCATGTAATATTGTTAATGCAGATTATATGACCAAGTTCATTATAGGGTATGATTTTGTTCAACAGTAAATGGTCGAATGAATGCAGATAAATACCGTAGACATCTCACAAGGTTTATTCACAATCCATACAAACAAGCAAAAACAACCTGGCGGAGGACTGTGGAGGCTGAGATGCAGGGAATGAACCAGAGTTGGGGCACTGTACGAAGGATGGCCACCGACCGAGCAAAGTGGAATCAATTTGTTGTTGCCCTACAAGACGCCACTAGGCGTGATGGCCACTGACTGCTTTGACGGTCGGCGGCTAAGGATCAAAGAAGAAGAAGATACAAACAAGCAGCTCCACATTAATAGAATAATTCATATTTATACACTGTCCATCGGGCCAAAATTCCATTACACTGCAACAATAATGGTGCATTCAACACCTCTCCATAAAGTCCATCAAGTTGAGGTCCACGACATAATTATATGATTTCTCAATATTCTCAGAATACTCATCTACTTTATATGAATCTCCTGGCATCAATAGGTACAGACACTTTCTTTATACACAAGCATGACGACGGACATTGCGGCCTCAAGAGAACACACATGAAATGCAGCCTTACCGGCTGAAGACACTGCCAAAAGTCAACTGCCGTTGCTCTGCACGCGGATCTACGTAATTATTTTATGTGACATCATTTTAATCTAGCGATGTTCTATTTGAGCACTGTGATGTTTCAAAATCATGAACGCATTGCAGTGCACAAAAAGAGGCATAACAAAGATGTTTGGAGGATCTTTCTGAAGCATCTCATTTCCACTCCTTGTATTTTTTATTCTTGTCCAGCGTTTAAGGTGCAAACTTCAAATGCTACAAAATACAGTGATAACCAGAGTCTGCATTAACTTGTTTTTGTTGTTGTTGGTTTTAAGAGTCATTGTTATCTTTCAAAATTGGTTTCAGTTAGGCTAATATTGCAGTTGTTTGTGCTGTTGTTGCTCATAGCTCTGCTTTTGTTCCTACTCCACTGATTGTAGTTCCCAGATATTTGAACTGGGTCACACTATCTAGGTCTTAACCATTTAATATGATAGTTCTTGTGATCCTTTCTACATCGTTTGCCGTCAGTTGGGTCTTTTCTGCACTGATTTCCTTTGCATATGTTCTGGAGGTAGTATCAAGCAAGTTATTAGTTCTTCTAGTTATTGTTCTCCAGACAGTGCAATGATGCCATCTGTGAATCTGAAATTTGTAATAATGTGCTCTTCAAAATTTTTGGTTTCTTTGTGCCATCCCACAGCCTCTGACACATTTTTTTTTAACAAAGATGTTGAACAATGTGGGCAATAGCAAGCTACCATACACATTTCAAAGGTGACACTGAACCATTCTCCCATTTAAAAGAACTACACTTCTGGTATTTAAATATAAGATCTTTTTTTATAATAACCCAGAGTGCTTAATGCCACCCTTTGTCTATGGTTTGATAAAGTCAACAAACACATATCTGTTTTGTATTCGCTGTTACTTTTCATATTTTATTCTATGATGTCCTCAAATTTCCATTATACATTTCTTCCCCACAACCAACAAGAATTAAGATGATTTCTATAACTCACAGAAGGTACAACATTGAAATAAAGAATTAAACTTTGTGAGATCCTTGAGATAAGAACTGGGGTGTGACAGAGATGTCTCTATCACCATTTCTCTTCATTTTGAGAAAGGGTTATAAAAGCACCATCCTCAACCACCAGGAATGAAATTCGGCAGAACAATAAAAAAAAACAGCTCAATGACCTTGGCTTTGCTTATCTTGCCCTTCTATTCCATATCCAAAATCAGAAAAAGGATAAAACCAGAACACTGAATTAGAAGTTGCAACAATTAGGTCTGAAAATTTACAGAGAAAAGACCCAAAAATTATGAGAATAAATGCAGCAAGCAATAACTAGACTATATTTGGAGACATACAGCTACAATACATTCTCTTAAATATATCTTGGCAACAATATTGAGTAGCTGGAGAAACTGACAATGATATCAAGATAAATATACAGAAGGCAAAGAGGAGCTTTAACAGCAGTGGGAAATAAACTGAAACAGATGGTGATCAAGTCCAAATAAAAAATTAGAATTTTAAACTCATGCATCAAGGCAGAAAAAAGAACTCACAGAAGAGGTAAGATGTCATCAAAAGAAACATAACTAGGGGAAAAATGTTTTTTTTACAAAAATTATTATCACTGCAGACCAGGTCAGCATAGGCAATACAAGGATATGAGGGGGGATAATGCATTTATATCTGACCCTAAAAAAGAAAGGTAATCAAAGGCAGTTAACAGATTGCTCAGATCTAGGTCACAGAAAGGCTTCAGTCACTATGGGCAATACAATTAACATCAAAACATTTATCAACAAAGTGAAATTGTCTATGGAATGAATAATGGAAATGATTAAAATCAGATCGTGTCAATTTAATCCTAAACACAACCTTCTCAACTATTTATCACTAGTTACTATATATTAGTCCGCTGGAAGGACAACATTAGACAATCTCTGAGGGACCAAGGTCTAGATAGGAACCAGACCAGGAAGAAGACTGCCAATAGGATAGTATGGCACTCTATGGCAAATCTCTACACCCCACGGTAGAATAGGAACGACGAAGTACTCTATCTTATATAAAATGAACACGCATTGTAACCACACAAACACAAATGCAATCTTCTACAGCTGATGAATCTCTCACCAATGTTCATGATACTGTCCCTCTCTGGGTCAAAGAAAAGCCAGTCATAGAACAGTGCAAGCTTTGCGTCAGATGCTGCAACATTGGACTGTATAGGATACAAACAAAATCATAGATATTATTGGAGAACTTGCCTGGCCTACTTTCAGGTAAAAGTTCCAAAACAAAATTAATAACCTGTTTTCTTCATTTCTGTACACTGCCATTTTTTTTGCTTTCTATGATGTGCCAATGTTATTATTTGATTGGCAATATATACTGCCCCGCGTACTTTCTAGTGGTCTCTGATGAGACAAAGAAAGAGTAACACCACAGCTCCCTTAGAGATTGTACACAGGGCTGGCAACTTCATCATTTAACTCTTAGTATACGAGCGGCCTTCTAGAGAGGCCGATGATCGATCCCCGTCAATAGCGAAAATTTATAGCTGAATGCATGTTTCAAACCACTGATCAATTTAGTTACGTGCATGATGTAGGGGTTTCATTTCTTCACATTTTGATATATAACACTTATGTTATCTTTATAAATAAATTATTTATTGCAAAATCTGTAATGGTAGTCATGAAAGGCAGCTCGTATAGTAAGAGTTAAAAACATATTGCTACAGAAACCACTGGTGCAAAAAGCAAATGAATGCTTGGTTCAGGATTCCACATCGAAAGAAAGGGAACATGATGATGATATATACAGTAGCATGCACAGCATCTCTTTAAAGCCTAATTAGCATCACCTTAGCTTCAATAGAGTGACACCTCTTTAGGTGCTGTTAATATTACTCATCATCATTCATGTAACTTCAAGTAGCTGAAATTTCATCAAAGAAGGAAAGAACAGAGCCACTGTCTAGCTTCCAAAGAATAAGAAGTAATTAAGGATGGTTGAAATTACTGATAAGGAATCACCTTGTTTTACAATCAATGAGACGGTTACAGAAACAGGTAACACACATAACAAAAGTTTTGTCTTGCAAGACAAAGGAAGACAAGATTGATACATTTTACTAAATGACCAAACTCAAGGACACTTGTTATACCAAGTCCCACTAAGGTCCAAGAAAACTATACCGCTGTAAGAAACGTATGGATATTAATAAAAGACTTCCTGAAATAAACAAACAAATATTAGACATCAACAATAGGACTGTGCGGGATAATGGCAGGTTGAGTAAGGGACATAATTATATACTCAGAACATATATATATACATATACCTAGAAACAAGGCACTTACTAAATGGGAGAGGCACATGTATTGCACAAGGAAACACAAAAGACACTATGAGGTGAAAGCAAGAAACTCAAGAATAACAGTAGTGAGCTACATGACAAAGATGAGATTTATACACATACACTAAATGCTATTCTCTCTGATAAGAATAAGAAGTAGAAAGTATGGATAATTTTTGTTCTATAATTTATAAACAACAAACTTTTTGGGGTATAATTTACATACAACAAAACTATTACTGTCATCAGGAGTCTGTGAGTCGAGTGTGGAACTTTATTTTAGAATTTCATAGCTTAGAATGTCTTGCCCTGAGGTGGTGTTACATTTTCCTGCGATTGCTCTTTCTATCTCCTCTATTAAGATATCTGCATTTAGGTAGTTTGTTTCTTGTATATCATCTTTACTTTCTTTTAATTCCTTTAATAACTTTTTTTGCCTATTTATTTTGGACTTGCATAAACTGTCTTCAGCACTAACTTGATAGAAATATTTAGCCAATATATTTGCTTTTTGTTTGTCTGTCTCAGCTCTCTCTGGTATTTTAATTGTTGGAATTAGATCTTTTTTGGTATTACAACCTTTAATTGCTTTCAATTTTCTCCATACTTCCCCTAATTGTGTTTTGCTGTTTAAAGTTTGGCAAAATGTTTTCCAGTTAATTTCTTTAGCCTTCAGATCTGCTTTATTAGCAAATTTACCTAAAAAGGAGCCTAAGAAAAATCAAATTTGGATGACAGATGACATCTTGAATAAAATGGCAGAAAGAAAGAGAGCAAAAAACACTCCAGAGTATAAAACCATAGACAACGACATGTGTAGACAAGCAAAAGAACGGTGGATAGAAACAAAATGCAAGGAAATAGAAGGCATGGAAGCAAAGCACATGACAAGACATGCATGAAGAAATACAGAAATTTTCAAATAGGTCGCGGTTTGCCCAAGGAGGCTGTATCAAGAACAAAAATGGTGCAATCTTACTTGATGAGAAAGATATATCAAACAGATGGGCAGAGTACGTAAAAGAACTATTCGAGGACAACAGAGGTTAAAAAACCATTACCAGATTCTAATGAAGGCCCAAACATTCTCAGATCAGAAGTAGAGAATGCAATACATATGATCCAAAAGGGAAAATCAGCAGGTATGGACAACATAAAAATTGAAATGATAGAAGCCCTGGAGAGCTTTGGTATAGATACAATCACATATATATGCAACAATATATACAATACATGATATATACCACATGACATGAATACATCAGTCTTTATAACATTGCCCAAAAAAACCTAATGCAACAGAATGTTCAGACTTCAGAACAATCAGCCTGATGAGTCATGCAATTAAAATACTGCTCAAAATCATTCAGGAAAGAATAAAAAGTAAGGTAGGCAGCGAAATCCAAGAAGAGCAGTTTGGTTTTTTTAATTGGAACAGCGGAACAAGAGAGGCAATATTTTTTTGCCTAAGAATATTAGCAGAAAAATATACAGAGGTCCAAAAAAGTATGTACATGTGCTTCATTGACTATAAGAATGCTTTTGACAGAGAAAATAATTGAATGCCTCGAAGACATAGGTATTGATGGAAAAGACATGAGTATTCAGTAGCCTTTATTGGGAGCAAACTGCTACAGTAAGATCTGGAAGGAATTATTCACCAAACATAGACATTAAAAAAAGTGTCAGACAAGGTTGTGTGCTGTCCCCCTGCCTATTTAATCTATACATCGAAAAAAATTTTTAAACAAATAAAGGAAATGCCAGGACTGAACATCAATGGAAGGTCAATAAACAACCTTAGATATGCAGATAATACCGTGCTGTTAGCTGAAAGTGAACAGGATTTGCAAGAACTAGTTAAGCAAGTGAACAGTATTAGTCATGAATATGGATTGGACATTAATATTGAGAAAACAAAAACTATGATAATTAGCAAAACAGACGATAAACCCACATTAAAGATAAGCGTAAATGGGAAAATCCTGGAAGAAGTCAAGAGCTACTCATATCTTGGTCATATAATAACAGAAGATGGCAGATGTGAAACAGAAATCAAGAAGAGAATAGGAATGGCCAAAGCTACATTCAACAACATGAAACATATACTGACATCTAAAATGTTAACTCACAAATTAAAACTGAGGATCATAAAATGTTATATGTATTCTGCACTACTATATGGTGTAGAAACATGGAAAATGAATAAGCAATTGGAAGAACGAATTGAGACTCTTGAGATGTGGATATATAGAAGAATGGGGCGCATCCCATGGAAAGAAGAAAACAAATAAGGAGGTCCTACAAAATCTAGGTATGAAAAGAGAACTAATGAGGGAGGTCAAAGTTAGGCAGCTAAAATACTTTGGCCACATAAAAAGGCATAACACCTTGCAGAAGACCATAATAGAAGGGAGAGTTGAAGGCAAACATGCAAGGGGAAGACGGTGCTATAAGTGGGAAGATAAAATCAAGAGATGGACAGGAAAGAGTCTGTCAGAGTGCACCACCAAGACAAGAGACAGAAGACGATGGAGATCCATTACAGCCAACCTTCGTTGTGGAGATGGCAGCTGATGATGATGATGATTAGCTTCATTTCTTACCTTCTTATAATTTAAGTAGTTTTCTTCTGTTTTGTGTTTCCTGTATTTTATAAGCGCCCTTTTCCTCAACTTGTTTCTCAGTGCATTGGTCTGTCCACCATAGAACTGAGTTTTTAGTCTTGTTTTTGTTCCTATCATTACTAGTTTGTGTTGATTTTAGGTGTTTCGGCATGTTTTTGTTTGGTACATTTTGTATGGCTATTTTTAAAATTTTATTTGTAAGTCTATCTGTGAACAAATCTACATTGTCAGTTTCTATTTATAGTATGTTAAGTTGATTTATCTCTGTTTGGAAGCTCTCCCAATTTGCTTTTTGGAAATTGAAGGTTGGTTTGGTATTGCCTGGATTAGATCTGTATTTATCATTTTGGGCGATATTTATAGGTAAGTGGTCATTCAGTACTTCCCATTTAGCAGATGCTAAGTTTGGTGTGATAATACTTATATCTACTGCTGTATCTATTCCACTGTTGCATGGGTTAATCCTTGTCATTGAGCCATCATTTAGTATGATTAGCTCAGCACATTCAATGTAGTCCAACAGTCTTTTTCCTGCTAGATCATTACTGTTGTTACCCCATGCATTATGATGTTCTTAAAGTCAACTACCATTAATGTTCTATTTGTGTTTTAATAGTGGCTATGTCCCTATCGGTTATATTACCCTTGAGGCTATAAATGTTTATAATTTTTAACTGATTCCGTGCGCAACGTCTATTTAAAGACCCTCAGTTCCATTCCTCTGGCCGTAAAGTCTATTTAAAGACACTAATTTTAATTTTAATTTCCGATCAAGTTTTTAAAATGACCGGAATTTAATCCAGTATGGAAGTAAACACATTTTTAAGCATTTCTGAATGGACTTTGTTCACTTTTGGTGGGAATTTCAGTGTGTTAGCTTAATTTTTATTCGCGTTTCGTAGTGATAAGCAATGGCTGAAAATACACAGAATGGAAGCAGTTAACAATCGAAACGTCCTGCTTGTTTAACAGCTATTCAGTTTTGTTGCTTTTTCTGTATTACCAAATAGATTACCTACAAAATGAAAGTAATTAGAATGTATTATGACAAAAATTTCTGATGGTGGCGTTAGGTAAGCAGAAAAAAAATTTCATAATTTCAGATCGTTTTTTTTTAATGTACTTTTTAATCTAACAAAACTACTAAATTATAAATTTAGTAAAAACAATTAATATGTTCATAGTGCCCATTCATTTTCCTTTAATTTCATATATAATAAGTTATACTTTACTTATAATTAGATATTTTATCTCAGTAAATGTAACTTATGTATATGCAAACTTTTGGGGTCTAAAAATAATTCTGTCCCGAGGAGAAAATAATTACGTACAGAATCAATTACGTTTTCTGGCTCACTGTCTACTGTTACACTTATTCCTTCAATATTTTCTGTGTTGAATTGTTCCCAATTAAATTTTTTTGTAGTCTTCATGTATTAAAAAGGCCACTCCCCTTCCTCTCCCCTCCGTTCTATCATTTCTAAGTGTTTTATATCCTTGATAGTTCAGTTTATGTTGGGGGCTTAGGGATGGGGGGGGGGGGGGGGGTTTCTTGTATTGCAAATATGGGTTTTGATTCCTTATATTGCCCCACAAGAGACATCAGGTTCTTCCTGGCACCCCTACAGTTCCACAAGGCATAATAGGAAGGGCATATAATTACTTAGAAAACTTCATACAAGAGAGATTCTTTACAGTGCAAATAAATAATGAAAGATCGGACCTATTTGAACAACAAAATGGTATCCCCCAAGGCTCTGTGATCTCACTTACGATTTTTACAGTTACGATGAATGACCTTGGAGATGAGTTTACAGACCTAAAAATTAGTCTATCCTAGTTTGCCGATGATGCTGCAATACGGAGAAGTGGCACAAATTTACCATTCCTATATAAAACCATAAAAAAACAAATAGACAAAGTGTCAGAATGGATGAACACTTGGGGATTCAATCTAAACGCACAAAAACAATAGGAATGATCTTTAGTAGAGGACGGATAGTTAAAAATAGTATAATAGATATAAAAATAAATGAACAAACAGTATGCACAGCCAAACGTGTAGGTTCCTAGGACTGATATTAGACCAACAACTTAACTGGAATAAACATTTAGAAAAACTAGTTGAAAACAGCAGAGGACTGATAAATATTCTAAAATACATAAAAGGTAATGGATGGGGAGCCAGCAATAAGACAATGATAACCTTTTACAAATCATTTATAAGAGGTAAGCTGGACTATGCCAGCATTGTCTATGAATCAACAGCCCTCAGTAAAAAAAAAAAATTATTCAAAATCAAGCAATGTCAATCATAGCTGGAGAGTCAAAAGGAACATCTGTGGAAGCACTAGAAGTTGTGCTGGGTATCATGCCACTGGAACTGCAAAGAAAGGAACTGAGACTAAACTACTGGGCAAAAGTGGTAAAAGACACTACACACCCAGCGCACAAAACCTATGACAAAAATAACCAAAACATAGGGCACATACCACTTGACCACAATAAATATCCTGCTGGGTGGAAAACGATAGAAGAATTAGATCATTACCCATACATGTACAATATAGTAAACAGTAGTAGTCAATATAAAGGAAAAATTCCACCATGGGAACTAAAAGTACCAAAAACTGACTCCAAAACTAAAAGTGCCAAAAACTGACTCCCATCTCAGAGAGATAATTAACAAATCTAAAGACCCTAGCGTAATAAAAGAGAAAGCCCTAGAGCACATCAAACAGTACATTGACAACAGCTTAACTATATTTATATATATGCAGTTACAGAGAACCCACCACAGACAGTAACAATTCTCACGGACTCACTCTCATCAATACAAGCAATCAATAACAGAAATGAGAGTAGCAGACCCGATATAATAGAGGAAATATTACAGATAAACACATACTTAAGTACTGCGGGATGCAAAGTCATGGTAGCATGGATCCCATCTCATGTTGGCATAACAGGAAACGGACTCGCTGATATGGAAGCCAGGCAGGGGAAAAAAAGCAACAAAAAAAATTGAAACAGGGCTAGGGAGATTCGAAATAAAAAGTCTAATAGCAAGGACAATAACGAAAGAATGATACAAGACGAACTAAAAATACCAGTAAATAAAAAAAACTACTCCGGCTCAGACTAGGAACTGGATACTTTAGAATAGAGGAACCCATCTGTGTAGAATATTATGAACCTAACACCACTAAACATTTCTTACTGGAATGCAAGAAATATGACCAAAAAAGACAAAATATAAAAGACTATTGTAATAACTGCAAAATAGAACTTAATGTAGAAAATCTAATGGGCACCAAGCCACCACCAGGAGTAAAAAAATTAGTAAAACAATATATCATAAAAACAAAAGCAACAATCTAAAAGACGACAAGAGGAAAGGCCCCCCCCCCCCCCCCCCCCCCAAAAAAAAAAAAAAAAAAAAAAGAAGAAATACAGATATATCTATATTCTGAAAGTAAATGCAAAACAACTCAAAACAACGCTACCAGTAGTAACAAAGCTATCTCATCGGAAAGAAATAACACAACCCAGTAGAAAAAAAAACATAAATAAACTACAAACCAATATTAAAATCATGCCAGCATAGACACAAATGTGCTTCTGAAAAACAACAAACGGAACTATTAACCAACAATTTAAAAAAACCCCTACGTGAGGAATAATACAGTGAATGTTTAATAATCACAATCAAGAAAATGGCACAATACATGAAAAAAAAGTCCTGATATAACCAACAGTACCATGTGTATGGTAAATGGATGACAGGGGCATGCTATACAAAGGAAAGCAGCAAACACCATAAAAAAAAAATATTACTGTCACAGCTGCTTCAGATTGGCACAATGGACAAAACCAGGTGTTAAAAAAAAAATCAACAGGAGGCTGACACTTGGGAGTCATGACTCAAGTGGGTCCAGCCCCTTTAGAGTGTAAAGTCTGGCAGCGGGACATCATCTGATGATAGATGTTAAGGTATTTTATTGGCATGGTCTGCTAGAGGTTAACAGCATAAGATTAATAGGTGACTACGTTTAATATAAT
Source organism: Oreohelix idahoensis (assembly GCA_024509875.1). NCBI lineage: Eukaryota > Metazoa > Mollusca > Gastropoda > Stylommatophora > Oreohelicidae > Oreohelix > Oreohelix idahoensis. The sequence continues at coordinate 229,881 of JAMPIV010004886.1, forward strand.
GTAAATAATTGTTAGTTAGTGTACGCGATACACACGATTGATTATGACGTGTATGCGTTGGTATGTCACGCACCGTGACTAGGTTACCACACCCTTTTCTTAGATGACCGTCAAACGGATAAGACGTGTCCTATAATCCTTCCAGTGGTAGGCATGATATTGCCGCACATATGTTATTGCAGTACGGACATGGGTCAGTCCGATATTCTTATGAAGAGAGGAATGTATCGAGGTTAGTAATTTTAACTAAAGTCAAGGAAGGATGAAATTATGGTCCACATTCGTTTTATATCGCCAGACGTCTAATCTCATTGTCGGCCGTTGGATGTCCCAACCGCGCGTACATATAGTTACGACGTTCTGACTATAGTGTTGCATATTATTGGACCAGGACTATAATGCATGGATAGCATTTATGATGTATGATTCAATTCTAATATATAATGTTTTCATAATCAACCTCCATGGACTGTCTACTGTTTGAAATGTATATTAAAAATTGTGTGGACTCGAGAAGAGACTTATCACGTTCATTGAAGTTACAAATTCAACAATTATGATACTGAGTTCAAACCTTGTGACAGACAGAAAGTATTAACTCACATTCGCGTAACTATTCCAACAATAGCACGATCAAGAATTAATGAATCAAATGACCAGAACTAAGAAGCTTATTGAATCAATGAGAACGGTGGCTTTCCACAACGACCACTGAAATAGAAGACGGGGCCGCAACAACAATAAAAGAAGTGAATCGTATAAAGCCCCGCAACAAAGTGGTTGCCATTGCTGGGGAACGAAGGAAGAAAGAAATTTTTCTTGTTTACATACTTTCACGGACTGTTTACGATTACAAGAAAACGTTCAAGTCACATGATTCCGAACATGACGTGGCTTGTGTAACTATGCAAAAATCAGTGACGTCACAATATTCCGTGTACAAGCCAACGATCGAAGGACGATGCCAGCTCACCTAATGTTTCATTCAAGAATACAACTTCTCAGTAGATCATAGGATTGAAAAGACATTATTTACCAACAAGGAGCAAACAGTCCTATCCTCTAGTCTAGGCCGTTGGTGAAGATCGCATCGGACGACGGGTTAAAAGATAAGTCTCAGTTCGTGACTGTTGTCATTCATAAGAAACATCACTGAGTCTAATTCACATTTTGCAGGCATGTCCGTTCTATATATTTTTATATGCACGTTATATTTGTTTTCATTGTTTGTGCTGTGCCTAATTTGTGGGAGGTTGGAGTGGAGATTCAGAATGAATAAATTATGGCTCTACGGATTGCCGATATTCATTCTGAACGGTCTTTAGGGTAGTGAATTAAATCGCATTTCGCGGAGAACGCGTCGATGACATTTCCGGGGCTTGTTTCGTTCGGGACTGCATTTAATTCACAGTATATGTTAGATGTCTAGTTTGGTGAAATAATCGGTGTATTTTATCGTATTCAGTTTAAATTCTATTTAGTTTGGTAACAATGTTAGTAATCTATCTTGTTCTTTCTGATCTTGCTATTATTCAGTTCATTTTTTTTTTTGTATAACCGTCAATGAGTCCATGTTTGCGTCATTAATTTTTGTGTACGCAGATTTAACTCTATATTCAGTTAACCTTCACCCTACTCTATATTTCCGGTTTGCAGATTTGGTTTCATAATATCAATTTTTATTGTAGAAACGTCTTGTTTCGTGATAATATGGTTTGTTTATCCTTGGTTTACCCATCGTATCGTATGTCCTCATTTCATCTGTTCATGATTTAACACTAATAATATAATTTCTTGCTTAATAAGAGTGTATATGAATATAATTAAAATTTAATGACTTTTAAGGAGAATTAGGGACTTTGCACCAATTTGCAGTGGTAGTCCAAGAAATGGGCGATGCACTTTATAGCTCATGATTAAGGCATAATAATATAATAATAATATATATTTATAAATATAATTTGACTTTTTAGTCTGTCCTGCATATAAAGGACATAGTGTATATTATTTGGTACATTTTTTCCATTACTAAATGATTTACTTAGCACATATCACTGACTGAATGATATAATACTTGAGGAATAATACTATTTATTATTAGGTGCATGATAGTAATTCAGCACCCGAAATAGATAAATATCATAACTATTTATGATATATTAACGAGTATATATGTAATATTTTCCCAACATAGTATGTCTATGTATGGAATCTACAAATAATAGTTAGATAATATTACAATTAATTAAATTGAACATTCCCAGATTAAGTTCAATAATATTATGATTGTTTATATCGACTATTCATAAATTGAATAAGTATAATAATTACTTAAAATTTATTGGTGATTATTACATAACCATTACGTACAATATTAACGTCAAGATGCTTAACTTAGACTATCTTTTTAAAAATGGTAAAGATTTTGGGAAAAAAGGAGAACTTCTCGAGGCTTATGCATTGGCTGAATTTGCAAAATATAAGGCAGAAGAGGAGGAAAAGAAAGCCATTGCTAAAGCAGAGATGGAAGAACTTGAAAGAAAACAGGCGGAAAAGAAGGCAGAATTAAGACAAGAAGAAGAAAGAAAGATAGCAAGAGATGAAATCCTACGGATTGAAGAAGAGAATAAATTGAAACGACAAGAAATCATACTGCAGCAAGAAATGGAATTGCAACGACTTAAATTAGAAACAGCAAAACTTAATTCACAGGGCGCTGCAGCAACCCAAAATGATACTGCTCAATCTGGATCTTCATCCACACGACTTAAAGGTAATTATTACTTTAAGCTGCCTCCATTCAAGTTACACGTAGATGACCTTTCATCGTGGCTCGCGCGCTTTGAGGACATATGTAAGGTGAATAACCTTGACAAAGCGGCATGGGCACTGAAACTTAAGGAATTTCTAGATGGCGAACCTGCAAGTGCAGCACAAAATATAGATCCAACACTATCAACAGACTATGAGGCCATTAAGACGCTGTTACTACGTCGTTTCCACTTGAACGAAGAGGCATGTAGATTGCGTTTTAAAAGTTTGTTGCCAGATAACAATAGAGATTTCACAGGTTTTATTGCTAACATACGCAATACTTTTAACAGATGGGTTGAACTGGCAGGTGTCAACAAATCCTACGACAAGTTAGTCGATTTGTTATTGAGGGATAAAGTATTATCGTCTGTCAGCCCACCATTCTTTGCTTATCTGCAAGAAAGAAAACCAGAATCTATTGATGAGTTAGAAAAAAATTTCTTTAAATTACTGCACAGCTCATCCGAATGCTAATATTTCTGGCACATTGATAAGAGAACCACTTCCTGTAGCCTCCAATATGGCATATCATAATCATAACAAACCTAGAACACACAGTGTAGACAGGGGTAGGTTCAAAGGAAACTATGACATTAATTTTCATAAGGGACAGAATAACTTTAACAATAACTTTAATAGAGGACGACAACAAACCAGAAACTATTCACCTCAGTCAAGAAATAACAGTAATCCACGTAACTCAAGTTATAATCGATCATATAACTATAATAATGATTACAAGTGGAACAATAGCGATAATTATAACTCGAGACATCGAGATAACAGTTACAATAGAGGACAACGGGATAATTCATCTAATTATTCTCGTCATCGTTCTCATTCTCGTAGATCGACAACTTATAACCATAATACAGGGGCAGCTGTTACTACTGCTACAACCCCTAGGGTTCAGAGTTCAACTACTGATAACAAAATACAGTCATCGTCTACTTGTTTTGCAATGAATTATAACGTGGCAAATAGTTGCCCAACATGTAATCTTATATTTCAGAAAGCAAAAGAGACAGTTCTGAACTGCGGTCATATTCTACCAGAAGTCAGTCTAGCAGTCAATGACGGAACAGGATCACTGATCTTCAACAGAGGAAAAGTTAATGGATCCATCGTCTCAGTCTTAAGAGATTCGGGATCGACCACGATCGGAATCCGTCAGACACTTGTTCATCCAAATTGTGCAACTGGAGAACATGTCAGGTGCATGACTTTTGGGGGAACCATAGAATATTATCCAACAGCTATTATTTACATTGACACACCTTTCTTCACAGGCAATGTTAAAGCATGCATGTTAAGAAACCCAATTGCCGACCTTATGGTGGGATGCATACACGGGAGTAAAGATTGCACACCAGATGAGATTATTCAATGGGAAAAAAAATAATCTATACATCGGAAATGCAGCAATAACCAGAGCACATACAAAACAATTAGAGACTATAGACACGGAAAACAAGGAAACAAATGATCATGAAAATATCGAGATTCATTCTGCTATTGACCGAGTATCATTTGCTGCAAAACAGAGGGAAGACAGGTCACTAACAAAATTTTTTACGCTGGTAAACAAAGATGACAATCTTTCTAGGAACATAAATTATAGTCAGTGGTTTAGTATTAAAAATGACATTTTATTAAGATGTTTTATGGATAAAACTCAGATAAGACAACAAGTCATGGTACCTTTTGCTTTTAGGCGGTACATACTTCAACATGCACATGATTCTAAGTGTGCAGGTCACATGGGTTATACTCGTACACGTTCACGAGTATTATCTTCTTTTTTTTGGCCGGGAGTATCACGAGATATTTCACAGTACGTACGCTCCTGTACGATATGCCAAGAAGTGAAAGCACGGGGAGCCTTTCACACGGCGCCTATTCAGGCTTGTGATATATCGGTGAGACCTTTCGACAAAATGGCCATTGATATCATTGGCCCACTTTTACCATCAGCCAGAGGACATAGGTTTATTCTCACTTGCATCGATTTATGCACACGATGGCCAGAAGCCATCCCATTAAAAACAACCACCACCACAGATGTAGCTGATGCACTACACTTGATCTTTTCTAGAGTAGGTTTTCCTAGAAAACTTTTGTCAGATCATGGTTCTCAATTTATATCTGAGACTATGACGGAGGTAATGAAGACTTGGCAAATAGATAGAAACCTCAGCAGCATTTATCACCCAATGAGTAATGGTGCTGTAGAAAGACTTAACCGTACACTCAAACAAATGCTACATAAAGTTACAGTTAACCATCCACAGGACTGGGACAGAGTGCTACCAGCGGTGTTATTCGCTTATCGAGAGGTGCCAAATGAACAAACTGGCTTCTCTCCGTTTCATTTAGTCTTTGGCGCTCCTCCAAGAGGTCCTATGGGACTGATAAAAGATTTATTAATCGATTCTGAGATGACTCAGGACACTCAGTCATCCTATGAATATGTAATTAATCTCCGGAATAACATTATTGATGCCTGTCAAATGGCAACAGCTTCATCTGAGGCTGCGAAAGAGAAAGCTAGAACTTTCCAAAACAGTAATAGACGATTACGTCAATTATTTCCAGGAGATCAAGCTTATGTGTTATTGCCACATAACAATAATAGACTACTAATCTCGTGGAATGGTCCTTACCAGGTTATCAATAAGATTTCTGATGTTGATTATGTCCTGGACATTAAGGGACATCACAAAATATTTCACATAAATATGCTCAAGCAATTTCATACTCGACCTGAACATCTACAAGCTATTTTTCATGAATTAGATGACACTTTCAGACCTACATGTCACTATTCTAATTTATCCGTTATCCAGGAAGAAGAATCTTCTTTTCCTGAGGTACAGTTAGCTTTACCTGTACCTGTAGTACAATCTAGCGAATCTTGGCGGGACGTAACCATCTCTTCGTCGGTTACACCGCAACAGCATCAAAAGATTGCTGATCTGCTACAATCTTATCCAGATGTGTTGACCGATGTTCCAGGTCGCACATCAGTCATTAATCATGACATCACTCTTAACTAGGATACTCCAATTCGGGTACATCCTTATTCTGTTCCTATACACTTTCTTACTAAAACTACTAAGGAACTTGAACAGATGTTATCTTTAGGAATTATCGAAACTAGTAATTCCCCATTTTCTTCTCCATTAGTTATTGTCCGAAAGAAGGACAATAACATTAGACTATGCGTCGACTATAGAAAATTAAATGCACAAACGATAGTTGATAGCGAACCACATCCACTTCTCGATGACTTACTGCCACGTCTATCGACAGCAACTATATTTACTAAGATAGACTTAACTAAAGGTTGTTGGCAGATACCACTAACCGAAAAAGCAAAATACTACACAGCGTTTTCAACTCCGCTAGGTCTATACCAGTGGAACGTGATGCCTTTTGGGCTGGTTAACGCTCCAGCTACCTTTGTTCGCATGATGCGACACATTTTTTTCAGGTAGACCAGACATTATTACATATATAGATGACATATGCTTGTTTAGTTCATCTTTTGAGGAACATTTTTTGGGTCTTGGATACGTTTTTGATACCTTGAGAAGGTACAAGTTAACTGCTAAACCTACAAAATTACAGGTAGCATTTCATGAGATCACTTTTTTGGGTCACATTATTGGAGCTGGATATATCCGAACATTACCCAGTACAGTTTCAAAAATTTTAAACATTTCCGTTCCTCAAACGAAGAAACAAGTGAGAAGCTTGTTAGGTCTAGTCCAATATTACAGTAGATTCGTACCTAACTTGTCATCCATCACTGCTGTATTGTCCTCATTACTAAAGAAGAACATGCCAGTGAAAGTGACATGGACTGACGAATGTGACAGAATTTTTCGGCAAATAATTTCTATATTTTCAAATCCACCTATTTTGAGATTAATTGATGCTTCTAAAAAGTTCATTCTTCGTACAGATGCGAGTAACTACGGAATTGGCGCATGTTTGCTCCAATACCATGACGACATCCTCCATCCAAACTTGTACGTGTCACGAAAACTGAAACCACCAGAAGTGAAGTACTCTACGGTTGATCGCGAACTCTTAGCCGTCGTGTGGGCGATAACCAAACTAGAAAAATTCCTACTGGGAGCCCCTTTTGTAGTACAAACCGATCAAAGGGCCGTAGCATCACTACAACGAGCAAATCACAAGAGTCCAAAATTGACCAGATTTGCTATACTCCTCCAACCCTTCGAGTTTTCAATCGAGTACATCACAGGATCCGACAACATCTTGGCAGATACATTATCTCGAAATCCTAATGATGTCGATTCCTAATTTACGTTGTTTGTCGCAAAGACAATACTATGTACAGAGAAACTTAATCAAAGAACATAGCACCATCGTTGCTTTTTGACACATGAATGAACCATTTACTCAGCTGCTTTCTATAGGCAAATTATACGCAAAGTGACTGCAATCAATTGACACTATATTCGTCTTTACACCGGGACTTTCCTGGTTTACATTTGTCACAACATTGTTTCAAAACACTTCGGAGAAAATAAATGACATTCCAGTCGAACTAATTCGTTATATAACGTGATTCAGAATACTTGAACATTTTGTCTAATGGAAATTCAAGGATCAAGACTACGAATGGATCTTCATATCCAATGTTAATTACTTTAATTTATTCTTTAAAACTAATCCACATTAAAATGACAAGTGAGTTGAATTTTAAAAAAATGAATGAAACTTAAAAAAATGAAAGAAAAAAAAAGAAACTCACATAATTCTTTGATTATATTCTTAGAATTACATGATTATATTGCATACTATTGTTTAAATTAGTTAGAAAGGTATTAATAACTTAATACTACACTTACTTGATGTTCAACACACATAACTTAGTTAAATTTATACATCATTTTTTTTCTTTCTCTAATTTATTCTTTATTCGTTATTATGTCTTTCTTTAACAGATCCTCTCATTTTTCTTACATTAGATTTTCAACAACTTATTCTTATTCCATACCTAGTATAGTTATTTAGTTTAATTTTAACACTTTAAATTAGTCTGACATGACATTTTATCACGACATATTTTAAGTTAATTAATTATTTAATTAGAGATCGACATTACCATTCTCTTTTAGTTCTTATTACCATTTATATTTATTTATGATATAAATAATGAATATATTACATGACTATTGGTTAGTCGACATGACCATGACATTGGTTCTAGACAGAACGTCGTAGGCCATATGCCGCAATCTCGTTAAATTTTTTTTTTTGATATTGTTAACATATTGGTATTTTTTCAGATGGGTTTTTGTTAAAAAAAATCTATCTAATAGATTTTTTTTTCCCCCAGTGGACAGGGAATTGTTAAGGTATTTTATTGGCATGGTCTGCTAGAGGTTAACAGCATAAGATTAATAGGTGACTACGTTTAATATAATGTAAATAATTGTTAGTTAGTGTACGCGATACACACGATTGATTATGACGTGTATGCGTTGGTATGTCACGCACCGTGACTAGGTTACCACACCCTTTTCTTAGATGACCGTCAAACGGATAAGACGTGTCCTATAATCCTTCCAGTGGTAGGCATGATATTGCCGCACATATGTTATTGCAGTACGGACATGGGTCAGTCCGATATTCTTATGAAGAGAGGAATGTATCGAGGTTAGTAATTTTAACTAAAGTCAAGGAAGGATGAAATTATGGTCCACATTCGTTTTATATCGCCAGACGTCTAATCTCATTGTCGGCCGTTGGATGTCCCAACCGCGCGTACATATAGTTACGACGTTCTGACTATAGTGTTGCATATTATTGGACCAGGACTATAATGCATGGATAGCATTTATGATGTATGATTCAATTCTAATATATAATGTTTTCATAATCAACCTCCATGGACTGTCTACTGTTTGAAATGTATATTAAAAATTGTGTGGACTCGAGAAGAGACTTATCACGTTCATTGAAGTTACAAATTCAACAATTATGATACTGAGTTCAAACCTTGTGACAGACAGAAAGTATTAACTCACATTCGCGTAACTATTCCAACAATAGCACGATCAAGAATTAATGAATCAAATGACCAGAACTAAGAAGCTTATTGAATCAATGAGAACGGTGGCTTTCCACAACGACCACTGAAATAGAAGACGGGGCCGCAACAACAATAAAAGAAGTGAATCGTATAAAGCCCCGCAACAATAGACTGCCATCTATTGTAGTGCTCTGTTTAAACTTTTATATGACTAAACTACAGGGAGCACTGAATATAAAATAAAAGCACCAAACAACCTTATAAGCAGACTTTACATAGTACTACAAGAACTATTTGGTTGGGAAAAAACTGTCACACTAAAACATTGTTCAATGACATTTAAAAATGTGCAATGATACTTATCAAGAGATAGCACATTGGAAGTAACTGCAGCAAAAAAGATGGTTTTGGAAACACTACACAAACTGAGGAAAGGAGACAAATAATAAGAAAAAACGTCAAACAAGAACAGCAAATGCACAAGCACAATACAGCAGAACATTTTTTTTAAAAAGCCAGTATGAGAATTTTAAATGACTAAAGGAAATATAAAAACAGACTAATGCACTGACCCACAATGCAGAAGCAACAAGCAAGGGAAATTTGAAAGACCTAAATGATGAATAAATACCTGAGATGCAGTTATTAAATAAAATAACACTGGGATTACTAATGAAGTCTTAATGTACAGAACAATAAGTACAAGTTTATTAAATAAAGACAAAAGAGATGACTGTGTCTTACAGTGCAAGTTGTGAGAAGCCAGCCAATTACAGCCCACCGTGGTATGATTTCAGAACATAACAGCTCATTTGATGGGTGGAATACTGCACAGATATAGCGGATCAGGTCACATCTGAGAGACTGGCTTTCTGGCGTGGACAGATACTGAAACAAGTGAAATTTATTTGATAAATGTATCCCAACAGAAAGAAAAATTAATTTAAAAAACTTAAATCAATGGAAACTTACAAAAGTTCATATTTTAAACTCTGAAACAATCCAGTTTTAATTGTACTTTGATAATTTTAAATTAAAACAATTTTTTAAAATATGTATTTCAGCCTCATTGCATTGCCCTCACACAGTCCATGAGACGGCCCTGGGTGGCCAGTTCCCTTCCTTGTTGCCTTTGCTTTCCCTAACTCATGAGCAGAGTAAGGTACCCATTTACAGCTGGGTAGACTAGAGTGTGGCATTACTGGGTTTTGATCCCAGTAACTTTGCCTCAAAAAGCAAGTGCTCTTACCACCCTGTCACTCAATACTTTACTACAGCCATAGATAATCATAATGATACCAGGTTACCAGATATATCAATAAATGACACAACGTCACCAGATATAACTCAATAAATGACTCCAGGTCACCAGATATAATCCATAAAGAACATCAATGAACAGAATAAGCTATCTGAAATAAACTATACACCCAAATTATAACCCAAGCAGGGTTGAACCAGGTAATGAAGTCACTAAATTTTAAAAAGCCAAGTCATCTTAAGCAGCACTAATGAGGGTACTCAAATCATTATTATCAACTATAATGCTCATTTAGCTTTATTCCCACAAATGTTAATAAACAGCTAATCAGTCAGTTTAACAATTTCCTTCTCACACCTGGGAAAAAAGCTGAGAAAAGTCATATGAGGTGATTAACACTCTCCGAACGGAAATTTTAAAAATCGTTACGAATGTAACGACTTTTGAAGTAAAACAAGCACATTTATTTTTTTTATTTTGACTTCAAATCAATGTTTTATATTAAGAATACATGTTAACAATTATATCTGTGCTAAAAAATATACAGCTTTCACTTATTTTGACTTTGAAATTACACGCGGAAAAAAGTAAACACAGCATTTGCCTGTCCGCCATTCTGGATATTTTGCGAACAACTCGTCTTAACATATCGTAAACGAAATGCAGTCTGATAGTGACTACAACGCATCCAGTGATGTAGATTCCTGTTCTGATGATTATTCAGGACTTGGAAACATCTGATGAGTCGGATGGTGAAAATACAGCTCAGACCAACTCAAATCACCAGCCGTTCATGCAAAGGTAATGTTACTTCGTTACCAAAATGATAACAGCTGATTTTGAAAAGCAGTAAAAACAGTCGTTTTAGTGGGCTATTGTAATCAGTATAGCTGCTTTCTGTTTGTTTTTGAAAAAAAAAAAAGAAACAAATATTTCACCATTCAAACAGTTAACAAAGAACTCATGGCACCAGGAAATAAATATAAAGGGGGTCGGATGTAACATGTGAATCAGCTGATTTTTCTGACCTCATTTGACCTGTGTCTTTGCTTTTAAAAATTATTATTTACATCATATGACTTTATGATTGACAGTATTCCTTTGTACGGAAAATGTAATGTGTGTCAAATTTTTTGTGTACATTAAACTATAACTTTGAATTCTATTGTTGATCTGTAAAAATTAATTTTAAATTGTTCTTCTTGCAGATGTTTTGGTTATGATGGACTTGATGAAGGCCCACCTTCCAAGCCTCCACCCTTTTTGCCTGAGAGTGTTCCAGGTCTGCAACTGTCAGAGGTGAGGACCAGAGAAAATAGGAAGCAGTTTTTGAGGCCCATTGACTTCTTCAAACTGTATTTCACTGCTGACATTGTTGGTTACCTGTGTCAGTTTACAAATGAATATGCACAGCAGCAAGGACCTAACAAGCCTACTGTCTTTACTGGATGGTATGATGTTACTCCAGAGGAGTTTTATCGCTTGTGTGCTTTGCTAATGTATGCTGGTCTTGTAACAATCCCAAGTACTGATCACCTCTGGTCAAGAAAAAGTCTTTACAATGGACTTTGGGCCAGGGCATTTATGTTTAGAAACAGATTCAAAGCAATAATGAATTTTTTTTAAAGTTTCGGATCCAAAAGACTGAAGACCCTCAAGATAAGCAATGTAAAGTGAGAATGTTGTTAACATATATTAGAATGAAGTGCAAAAAGCTATACCAACATGAACAAAATGTTTCTGTTGATGAAAGAATGGTTAGAAATAAAGGGTGTTATTCTTTTCGACAGTATATTAGAGAAAAGCCAACAAAATGGGGGATGAAGTTATGGGCTCTTGCAGATGCTGTTAGTGGATATACTTATGACTTTGATGTGTATTTAGGTAGGAACACTACAAATGGACCATTTGGTTTAGTTTATACTGTAGTTATGAAATCTTTGGTGCAACAAGAATATAGGGTTTATTTTGATAATTTTTATACATCCATTCAGTTACTGAAGGACTTGTGGAAGTTAGGGATTGGAGCTTATGGCACATTTCTTAGAAACAGAACGGGGTTTCCAGCTGCACTTTCAAATATAAAGGAATTTGAAAAAAATAGTATCAGAGGTGCAATGAGGTGGGTTAGAGATGAAGAATTACTAGCACTGCAGTGGAGAGATAACAAAATGATAACACTGGTTTCAAGAATTCACAATGCAAATGGCCATAGGTTCGCTAAGTGCGCAACTAAGGTTAACGGGAATTTTTGAGAACTTAATGTTAGCCAAATCTTGTAAAAGATTACAATATATAAATGAAAGGAGTCAACAAGAGTGACCAGCTGATTAACAAGTACAATGTTTTGAGAAAGACCAATAAATATTGGAAAACTCTTTTTTTTTCACTTTCTGGGTATTGCTAGGGTAAATGCTTGAATTTTATTTCAAGACTGGCAGACAAAACACCCAGATGTAGAAGAACTGAAAAGACCAGCTAGATATGGTCAGCTAGATTTTACAGAACAACTAATCAGGGAATTCGGGAAACATAGGTTTGTATGATGATGTACCACTCGCTTCAAAGCCACCAGTTTTTTCTCGGCAAGTCATGGACCCCGAGTTTACAAAGACAAAAAGAAATTGTAAGCTTTGCTATCAGACTGTAAAGATTGAAAGAAAAACAAAAGTTTAATGTAAAGTTTGTGATACTTTTTTGATGTTTTCATGCAGGTAGGAATTGTCTGTCAGAATACCACAAGCCTAAGTAGGAAATATATAAACATGTGTTGAGTCTTTATATGTCACCCTCATAACTGATTTTACTTATGTGTTAGTGATCATAAAGCGTTACACTAGGAATATGTCTAATGAAGTCATATTTCATTAATTTAGCTAAGATGTTGCAGCTACTTATAACAACTGTAATGTATTCAGTGGAAGATTTTTTTTTAAATATTAAAAAGAAAAAGCCAAGTTATGTAACTTTTCAAAAATTTGCATAATTTTATTATTTAATGTTGAATTGTTTTGGAAATGTAAGATATGATGTAGAAATGGTCAGACTACAAGAAAATATGACTGTTGTTAATTGTTCTGATACTTTTTTTGGGTCTTCTTTGTGAAATATCATGTTTATAATTCTTTTGTATTTTTCCTGTTGACTTTCCTTCAATTCTTTAAAACTCACATCAATATAAATTTAAAAAATATTAATTTTACATCTAAATATGGTAGTCTGTTCAATTACAAACAATTTGATGTATAACATTCTTGGGTAGACTTCAAATTAAAATATATCAAGGAACATTAGAAGTCAGATATGTCAGAGTATGAGAAAATGATACAAAATATCAGGTTTGAAAAGAGTTCAGGTATGTGCATGGGACTGCCGATTTCACCACATCAAATAAGCTGCTGCAACAGCCACCAGAGCAAGAGCACATGAAATGCCTGGGTGCATGTTTGCCACATGTACATCAATTGCTGTTCAGTTTCTAGACTACTGACAAGAGTGAAATAGGGAAGGTGCGTATGTGTGAAAATATGTTTTTTGTGTGTGTTAAAGCATGAGTTAGCATATTTCATTTTTTGTCTCATGAAAACTCATTTACAGATGTAAAACATTTTCAAATAAAGTTTGATTTTTACAGTCCCCTTTTGTCACTAGTAATTCATACCTGTCTCTGAAACCAATCCTGATAACGTTTTTGGGAGCCAAATTTAACCTGAAAATTAAACAAGATATTTATTGTTTATTTATATATATGAATTTAACCATGCAATAATAAATGGTGATTTTGATAACTCTGAGATAAAAATAATTTTATAAAACAATATTAAAAAAAAAAAAAAAACAATGAAAATAAAAATAAAACCAGCCAACCCAGAGAAATAACTTCTTTCTTTTTGTTTTTAAGTTTACAGCTATGCTTTAAAACCCCTGTGGCTTTGCATGAAGGCATATCTGGAGTCATCCTTATATGGTTTGGTTTTAAGGACAATCTTCATTGCACACGGACTACTCCATCAGTGCCCTGATCTCCTCCCTTATATCACACAAGGAGGATCTTAGAACAGTGTACGAACTCCACAGCACCGGCAAGAATCCCAATGTGTGTATGAAGGAATAACACATTCTATAAATATTTTTGTTGTGGGTAGGTTTCTGATTTTTTAATTTTGCTGGGGCAGCAGCCTGATTGGCCTACTCTTTACGATTTCCAACTGCCATGGGATTTTTAACGTGCGCAACTTGCACATGGGACCTCCTATTTTTTTCGCCTTTATCCAGGAAGGCTAGGCCTCCGATCTCACTACCCAGAAGACCAGGGGGGAGTATGACATTATTAGGACCACTGGTTCTGAAAAAATGTTTCCATAAATCCTTATATAACCACCAGGTAAGCACAGTGCTGTAGTATTTAGACATGGAAGCGAACTTCTGTCTTTGAAGCTAATTTACACCCTCAGTGACTCTTCAAATTATCCATACACTTTCCACCGGTGAAACATGTTGAGAACCCAGCACTGCACACTAAGCTTAGAGAAGTAACTTGATCCCTAGATGTAACTCTGGCTTTTACCTGGTTGGCTGCATGCAGGAAGATCTCACTATGGACCCATGACAGGCAGGGGAAGCTGAGAGGTGGCTCTGTGTAGGACGTGACAATTCCTTGGGAGAGCCCAGAACCAGAGCACAGTATTTTAGCTCTGCATATTTAGAGAGCCCTCTGGATGGCAGGAAATGCACAGTAAGTCACGCACTTCCTCCTAGCTTGGTACCAGATGTGATGATCCATTAAATGCAAGTCAAGAAGGAGAAACTGGAGCTCATGACTTAAACTCAACATTGTTCGGTAATGGCAGAAAAGCCACAGGAAAAGCCTAGATCTACAGTGTAGATAATACCAAGGAGTCTTCAACTTGGCATTGGCCGCTAAAGAGCGAGAAGCTCAGCAGCTCTAGTTAAACAACAACAACAATATGGCTTCTGGTGAAGAGATGAAGAATCAATAGGACAACTACTCCCATCTGACATTTGTAAGAGGTAACTAAGATAAAATTGTGCATGGCGCTAGCAATCTCATCATATAAAATAGACTGCTACAGAAATTCTCACTGCAAAAGCAAATGAAGTGATTTCATGAAGGTGTCCTGGATGAGAGTTCAACAGCTGTGGCAGACACATGCATCTTAAGCAATACAAATGAGGACACTCATATCCTTATAATAATGTCATCGACCAGGGACTGGCGGCTCCTGAGCCAACCCAGCTCTAATGGGTACCCTCCGAAGTGTATATGCCTGAATGGCGAGTGGACACCTGTCATTGTACAGGGAAAAAAGGGATACTCACGTAAAAATCAGTCTCAGGTTAGATATACTAATCAGAGATTCTCGTCTTGAGTAATAGCGGGCGTACGTTTAAAAAAAAAATGTATATCCTTATAATGGACTACAACTCACATTTTGTTTTGCCCCTATATGAGTAGACAAAACTGCTAGTCAGTCAGCTTGACAATTTCCTTATCACACCAGGAAGAAAGCCTGAGTCTTGGAAGCACTGCAGAGATGACGGTTGTTGGCAGAATATAACAAGGCAGGGTGAATAATACCATGAGTGAATTAGGAAGTGGCAACCAAGGTGGAGTGGGTTTAATAATTCCCAGCGCAGCTGGGTAAAAAAGGAGGGGACTGACACCTGGGAGTCATGATAAAAGTGAGTCTGCCCTCCTTTGAGTGTAAAGGAGATAAAAGGGCTGAAACAATTGTTCAATAGGGGAACAGCTTCTCATAATCAGATTCCACCTGTTATTACGCTCTGAATAGTTTCTTATCAAGGATTTGTACCAAATTCAGATTATAACTTAGTTTTGTGCTTTACAAAAAATGGTCAAATTAAGAAAATACACCGAACTTGACATGTAATACTCGAATGTCAGCTCCATGAACTGTGAAAATGCTATTGGGAATTAACACAATTTTTGTTATATAAACATAATCTGTAGGACCATGAAAGGCTCACATGAAGTCTACAAAATACATTTGTGTACAAGATTCCTACAACTGTATTATAATGATGCAGAAAAGCAGTCATAAAATATCATGTAATTTAATTTAAAAAATAAAAAAGCTGGCACAAACTTGCCAGCAAAAAATGGAAATTGACAAGAGGTTTTGTGTGTGTAAAAAAGGGCAGTGGAGTGGCATTAAAAGTCAAACAATCAATTGTAAAAGAAAACAGCATTTAAAAGAACACCAGTTACTCTGAAAAACAAAAATTAATACATAAATACAACCATTTAAAACTGTTGATAGTGAGACACAGCTTAAAAAAAAAATTAAAACAGTTAACCCAGTTTTTACCTTAGTAATGACAAAAATTAGTTTGTTTTCCATGTCTGGTGTTAGTCTCCCCACTAAAAATTTTCTTGAAGTTCTTATCTGCAACAGTTGGGCAACTCCTGTGTGTACATAAGCAAACATAACGTTACATCTTCAAATATACCACAGCCACAGATAAATACATTTATTTCTTTTCCCATTCAATCCCTTTAGGTTTTGAACTACAGTCACAGTTTTCCATCATTTTTCTCTACCCTCTCTTCCCAAACAATTCAGATGTACTAAGATTTTTGAAATGGTCAAAGTTCTGAGGAATCCATTGTATGCAATTTTCAAAGACTAGAGTTTTAAGATTGCTTTTTTTTTATATTGGGACTTTACTGCTAATCAACGCTGATTTCTACACCCAGGATATTCATAAATATGCATATAAGCAAATGTGCTATTGATGAAGATTAGAGCAATTGGGGTTGTTGTATTTTTTAATAAAATTTTATATGCAATTGTTAAGGTGTTTTCCTCATTCAGTGCTAATTTGAATGATTTAATGTTCACAGTAGTATTCAATACTTCATTCAAACTATTTTTATGGTCTAAATATTTTAATTCTTTGCAAGAAATTACAAAATTTTAAAGTGATATTAATTAAAACAATTTTTTTCTTTACCACTCTTCGAATCGGAAATAAACAAAATCGTTCAGATCGTAACAATGACCTTTAAAGTAAAAAAAGCACATTAATTTTTAATTTTGACTTCAAATCAATGTTTTATATTAATAATACATGTTAACAATTAAATCGGTGCTAAAAACATATACAGCTTTCACTTATTTTGAGTTTGAAATTACACGCGGAGAAACGTAAACACAGCATTTGTTCGTCTGCCATTTTGGATATTTTGCGATCAACTCGTTTTAACACATCATAAACAAAATGCAGTCTGATTGTGACTACAACACATCTAGTGATGTAGATTCCTGTTTGATGATTATTCAGAGGACTTGGAAACATCTGATGAGTCGGATGGTGAAATTACGGCTCAAAACAACTCAAATCACCAGCCATACATGCAAAGGCAATGTTACTTCGTTTTAGAAATGATAACAGCTGATTTTGAAAAGCAGTAAAACAGTCGATTTAGTGGGCTATTGTAATCAGTATAGCTGCTTTCTGTTTGTTTTTGAAAAAAAAGTAACAAATATTTCACAATTCAAACAGTTAACAAAGAACTCATGGCACCAGGAAATAAATATAAAGGGGGTCGGACGTAACCTGTGAATCAGCTGATTTTTCTGACCTCATTTGCCCTGTGTCTCTGCTTTTAAAAATTATTATTTACATGATTTTATGATTGACAGTATTCCATTGTACGGAAAATGTAATGTGTGTCAATTTTCCTGTGTACACTAAACTGTAACTTTGAATTCTATTGTTGATGTGTAAAAATTAATTTTAAATTGTTCTTCTTGCAGATGTTTTGGTTATGATGGACTTGATAAAGGCCCACCTTCCAAGCCTCCACGCTTTTTGCCTGAGAGGGTTCCAGGTCTGCAACTGTCAGAGGTGAGTACCAGAGAAAATACGAAGCAGTTTTTGAGGCCCATTGACTTCTTCAGACTGTTTTTCACTGCTGACATTGTTGGTTACCTGTGTCAGTTTACAAATGAATATGCACAGCATATTCCATCATAACCAAAACATCTGCAAGAAGAACAATTTAAAATTAATTTTTACAGATCAACAATAGAATTCAAAGTTACAGTTTAGTGTACACAGGAAAATTGACTGTTTGAATGGTGAAATATTTGTTTCTTTTTTTTTTCAAAAACAAACAGAAAGCAGCTATACTGATTACAATAGCCCACTAAAATGACTGTTTTACTGCTTTTCAAAATCAGCTGTTATCATTTTGGTAACGAAGTAACATTACCTTTGCATGTACGGCTGGTGATTTGAGTTGTTCTGAGCTGTATTTTCACCATCCGACTCATCAGATGTTTCCAAGTCCTCTGAATAATCATCAGAACAGGAATCTACATCCCTAGATGCACTGTAGTCACAATCAGACTGCATTTTGTTTACGATGTGCTAAGATGAGTTGTTCGCAAAATATCAAAATGGCAGACAGACAAATGCGATGTTTACATCTTTCCACGTGTTAACTTCAAAGTCAAAATAAGTGAAAGCTGTATATTTTTTAGCACAGATATAATTGTTATCATGTATTCTTAATATACCACATTGATTTGAAGTCAAAATGAAAAAATAAATGTGCTTTTTCACTTCATAAGTCATTGTTACGATCGGAACGATTTTTTAATTTCCAGTTCGAAGAGTGTTAATGACCAACCCCTCTCCCCCAAAATGCTGGTACCTTAAGTATCCCTAGCCTGGTAGCAATATGAATACATACATTACTATACAAACTTAACTTGCATAATTTGCGTGACATAATTGTCCAACTGATGAAATTAATAAAACACTTGAAATGTCACCTGTAAAACCTGGCGCTAAACTTGTTGGGTTGTAAAGAATATCTTTCCACAAGGCATCAAACTCAGGTATTCTGGCTACATTCTGTAACAGTCTGATGAGATCTCTCCCAACCTGCATACATTCTTGCCACTGACAGTGAATTTTAGAAAGTAGTATAAGTAGTGAATCAAAGACAAACTTTGCAACTTAATTTTCTTCATTACAATGTGAAAAATGATTTCCAACTTCCATATACAGCTTTCATACTTGCAAAAGCAGCACACTTAGTAAAATATTTAAAACTTCTTTAACACAAACATTTGAAAACTTTTTTTTTTAACTTTTACAACAGAAACATCTTTGGAAGATATTTTAAACTTAAGTAACAGAAAAAAATTCACAATCTACCTTAAACACAATTAACATAAAATATCTCATCAAAGTGACAAGAATCAGACAAGTGCCAGTGGAACAAGAGATAAGAAGAAGATGCTGGCAATGGATAGGACACAGACTGAGGAAACCTGATGATAGCTTTACAAGGCTGTCCTTGTTCTGGAATCCCCAGGGAAAGAAAGGCAGAGGTAGACCAAAAAACACATGGAGAACTAAATCTTCTTCTTCTTTGATCCTTAGCCGCCGACCGTCAAAGCAGTCAGTGGCCATTACGCCTGGTGGCGTCTTGTAGGGCAACAACAAAATGATTCCACTTTGCTCGGTCGGCGGCCATCCTTCGTACAGTGCCCCAACTCTCGTTCATTCTTTGCATCTCAGCCTTCACAGTCCTCCGCCAAGTTGTTTTTGGTCAGCCTCTCTTTCGTTTTCCTTCAGGGGTCCATAGCATAGCTGTTCTTGTGATGGCATCGGGGTCTCTTCTGAGGACATGGCCAACCCAGCTCCAGCGTCTGCCAGCTATGATGGTGTGCTTGCTTGCTCCGAGTAAGCAGATCTTGGTTAGTGATGGTATTCGGCCAAAAGATTCAGAGAATTTTTCTTAGGCATGTTGTGTGAAAAAGAGGACAATTTCGACATTTCCTTCTCTTTAACTCTCCAGCTCTCCGCGTCATAGAGAAGCACAGAAAGCACACAGCTCTGATATAATCCTAATTTTGTGCTTGTGCTGTACTGAGAGGACTTCCAGATGTTTAGAGAACTAAATACAGAAGTGAAAATGATGAGGAAAACATGGAAAGAACTTCAGTGAATGGCACGTGACAGGAGGACTTGGCATGTGTTTTTTGAAGGCCTATGCTCCCTGGGGAGCTAAAGGGTATTGATCTCATCAAAGAATATTTATATCAGAAAATAAATATATGAAAGGGCACATCAAATCATGCAGTCAACAAAACCTTTACATTGCATTGCACACCAAATAACATTTCTGATTTTTACGCATAGAGCAATGTTGTTTTGTGAATGCCAATGATAATAAAGCTTCTGCCCTACTGACATAAGACACTCTCTGATCGAGCTCTAGAGAGATGTTCAGCCAAAGCCAAGTTGACTTGTGTCAAATACAATAATGCATAAACAGCTGCCATTATTCAAAATGCCCTATCAATTTTCTTACATGACTCCTTAGAAGGCTGATGCACAATTCTACTTCCTTTTGACGAAGCGTCAACAATCCAGGTGAACCATGGTCTACAATAATCCTCAGGTAAGTGTAAACCACTGTAGCCATCAGGGAAACATTCTTTGCTAGGAATGGTCTATGTTATGAAAAAAAAAAATTAACACATTTCCAATTACGCTAATGTACACACAGATCTCCAGAATTCCATCATGTCAGTAGGTCAATAATGTAAAATTAACTAAAACTATAGTAAAGCGGACTCTTACATAGTGAAAAGGTAGTCCCACAGCAGATACTGCCGTAGGGGAGTGAAGTGTTGGAGACTTCACTATACCAGGTCCAGCACTGAGAGGCGGGTTGACCAGTTCCTTTCATTGCTGCCCTTTCCTTCCCTAACTCAAGTGCCAAGTCAGGTACAGCTGGAAAGACTGAAGTGTGTCAAAATGGGGAATCGAACCTGGTATTTTTGCCGCTAGAGACCAACACTCTAACCACTCTCTTACAATGTATATAACGATTACATCTTCATCAAACATGCTCTTCCCTCCTCAAGAAGCAGAGGCCTTCAAAAAAGTCACGCCAAGTCCTCCTGCACCGTATCATCAGCTCAAACTGTTTCCATGTCCTCCTCAACCCTCTCATGTTTGTCCCCTAAAATCTCTTCTTCATGTTGTTTTTTTTAGCCTCCCTCTATTTCTCCTACCCTGAAGATTCTAGAACAAGAACTGCCTTGTAATGCTATTAACAGATTTCCCCAATGTGTGTCTTATCCCTCCTTGATAGCATTTTCTTGTGATCTCTTGTTTCAATGGCACTTGTCTGGTTATGCCATCAGTTCCACATTGGTAATCTTGTCGTATAATTGCAATTCTTGTATTCTATGCAAGCTCCCATTTATCTTCATCAGCATTTGCAAGTTTCAGTTTTATTGTGTTCCCTTATAACAGAGTGTTGTTGGGAGATGCAGCTAGCCATGCAAAGTATGTGAAGTCAACTAGCGTTCATCTGTGTTTCTTCAGTTTCTTTACACCTATCTATCCACCTTCACTGCTGATATCTACTTTCCCTGAAGTCAAATCTTCTGCTAAATGCTTGAGGCAGCAGTTAACTGACAGATAACCAAATTGTTATACAGTGTAGTCTGGATAAGTAGATACCACTGGGACCATCTAAATTACTTCTAATGATCAGAATTTCTTCTTATCAGAAGTTTGCCAACAGGTGGAAATTTGATGACCATAGTCATGAATAAAGCAAGAAGTTAATTGTTTTATAGTTTATATAGAACCGTTGTATTGTTAATTAACATGTCTGCATCTTTTCCAATTTTCAAAATCAATTTCATGAAAGCATAAAGTGTAGTGTCGTGTTATTTTCTATCACCACAATTGCAACTGTTAAAACATTGAAAAGTCTAAATGTCCTATCTTACTGATGTCAAATCCTGTACTGTATTGTCAGAGTATAACAAGGTTTCTAGAAAATCTGCATCACGAGAGAGTCACAATTTTTTAAACTGTACGACTCTTACACAGATGGCGACTCAAGCACTGCTGACCTATTGTAGCACAGATAAGCTGTTTGTATGAATTATCTGCCCCAGAGCCAGGGCCTTTCCAAGATTTCTTTGATCTGAACCATGCTGTTGCTGTCTGTCTTCATAGACGTGCTGTTCTTGCAGTTCAATGTGATCATTTGCTCCTTGAGAACAGTTCACCCTTGTGACAAATTTAGCATTAAAGTCTACTGCCCAAACTTCATTCATGAGGTCATGAAATACAGAAACTTAGGTGTGACAGCAGAACTTCAACTTAAGCGAGTTCAAATTTGAGTTGGGACAGCAAAATTACATTAACTCATCCAAAAATTCTGGTTAACAGAAATCAACATGACTGGGGTTCTTAAGAAAGCTTAAAAAAAAGACTATTGACTGGTTTTCTAGAACTACTTTGAGTTAAGCAAAAAATGACTTAAGCGAGTTCAAGGTAAGTGGACTACACTGTATTTGTTATCTCTCTTTGTTGCTAATGCATGTGTTTTTAAATCAATCTCCTGTGGTGTCATTTACAGATGTTCTTATTCATCACATCACGTATATTGTGATACTGATATCACATGCTTCAGCGAGTGATCACATTTGACAACAATAGCTAAAAAATGATATAAATATGTTATATATCAGATAATGACTGGTAGGAAACTTTATGAGTGCTCTGTCACATTGTGTTTCAATTTCTTCATCTATTCTTACATCTTCTGTGATAATGTATCCCAGGTATTTGAAACGTCCTTGGATTTGTTTTATAAAAATAATACTGATGCACATGCTGAATTAGCTTGTGATTGCTGATCTTCACTGCTTTTGTTTCAGATATCAGATCCTCAGCTGTATTTTTCACTTCTTAAAGGGCATGGGAAGATACAGATTTTTATAAACAGGTGCTTGGGCAAAACAGAAGACGTGAAACGGGATGACAAGATCATTAACTGATGGAAAGAACCAGATGAACACCAGTGTGCAGAAGACGCTAGTAATGGATGGGACACACTAAGAAAGCCAGTTGACAGCATTTACAAGGCAGTCATTCTGGAATCCTCAGGGCAAGAAAAATAGAGGGATTCCAAAAACACGAGAAGTAGAGAACTAGAGGCAGACGTGTAAGGTATAAAGACATGAAAAGACCTTGAATGTATGGCACCGAAGCAAATCCTGTTGTCTTGCAGTGGTGGTTTCTATAGTGATTTTACTTATTTACTTAGTTGGGAGCCGTGGTTGCATAGTGGTTAATGCACTAGCTTCCTAGCTCAGTGGTCCATGGTTCAATCCCCAGTTGAGGTGGGATTTTTAAGGCCGCAAATGGCTCCTGGGTCGACCCAGCCCCACGACCCATCAACAGTGAGAAATGCAGTCAGCAACCCATAGCTAGACTGCTTGCGTCAGCGAACCAGACCTGACCAAGACCCTACTCCACCTCCAAGTGGTGGTCCTGGAAACAGGCTGCATCACTGCAGTCTGGCTGTGTGAGTAGGGATTGAAGAGGGAAGGCTAACCCAGTCCCAAAAAATGCTGTGCTGAAGCCGGATGTGTCGGCCGAAAGGCGCAAATATCGCAGCTTCGCTGTAAACGGACACAACGCACCCAACGTCCTTTTCAGGACGAACGAAGAAGATAAAGCCCCAATAGGGTACCAGAGCAACTCTGGGAAGGTTAAGGCGGCCGGCGTGATGCTGACCACATCACCTCTAGTGTGCTGATGGTTGAGAAAATATAGGCCTAACACCATATTCCCAACATGCCTCTATGGGCTTGTAAACGGGATCCTTTACCTTACTTACTTACTCTCACACCTTGTGGCAGATTGTGGATGAGGTCATTGATGAACAAAAGGAACAGGGTGGGAGACAATACTGAGCCTTGAGGAACTCCATGTTTTAGGAGGATTTTCTTGCTGACGACTTGGTGGTGTGGTGTGTAGAAGAACATCTAACTATCGCTAATAAGCGAATACAAAGGGCAGCAGACAACATAGCAGCATGGGCAGAGAAATGGATGGTGCAGATCAACGCTGAAAAATCCTCAACAACACTTTTCACGCTCTCCAACAAAGACAAAGCAGGAGAGATACGACTTGGAAATATACATGTCCGAACAGACGAGGAACCGGTGTACTTGGGCATTACATTAGATAAGAGAATGACATGGAGGCACAACATTGAGAGAACAGAGGCCAAAGCGAGAAGAAAACTTGCCATACTGAGGAAAATAGCTGGATCAAGTTGGGGAGCTAACGAAACAACACTAAAGAAAGTGTATACAGGTGCAATAAGACCTATATTAGAGTACAGATCAGCAGCATGGTCTACAGCAGCCAAATCACACCTACAAGCCTTAGATAAGGTACAAAATCAAGCGCTTCGGTTGATCACGGGTGCCATGAAGACCACACCAATAAATGAAATGGAAAAAATCACAGGCATTCCACCTTTATTATACAGACGAGACACTAAGACCCTGATCCAAGCAGAAAAGTACAAGAACATGCCCGCACATCCAATGAAAACTAGATTTAGAGATTTAGCCAGTGGGAGGTTGAAGAGAAGCAGTTTTGTGCATCGGTCCAAAAAACTGATTAAAACATACAAGGATGAACTACCAGACATCACAATAACTCCCACACTCCTCCCAACCCCATGGGAACAACATCAAAATTTCAGCATTAAGACCTCCATAACTACCACCTGCCCCATGGGAGAGCTAAATACTCTTCAAAGGAAAGTAGCAGCATGTGACATGATTGAAGAACTATACCCCAGAGAAGCATGGATCCAAGTATATACTGATGGATCTGCAACCAGAGCAGTGAAGAATGGAGGCGCAGGAGTTTATGTGGTCTATCCAGACAAAGAAAACGAATCCACCTGTTCACCTACTGGTATATTCTGTTCAAACTACTCTGCTGAAGTACAGGCCTTAAGCATTGCTGCAGGAATAATAAATAACACAATAAGCCAATGTCAGCAGGTTGTATTCCTTACCGATGCAATGTCAGTTCTGCAAGCCCTCAACAGTGATAAACTGCCAGAATTAAACAAAGTCCTATGCAAAGTAAATATCAAAAGAAGGGTAGTGCTACAGTGGATACCATCGCATTGTGGCATACCAGGAAATAAGAGAGCAGACACATTAGCAAAAGAGGGAGCAACACAGGAACAAAAAGAACAAACAATCACATTCCAGGAAAAGAAGACCCTTATCAAGGCCATCAGGAAAATTGACCAACAAAGAGACACCTATCACTATCTTGATCGAGCAAAACAGGTGATCCTGTTCCGTATCAGAACAGGACATAACAGACTGAACAGTCACTTATACAGGCTGAGATTGGTCCCATCACCCCTATGTACGTGTGGACAGGCAGCACAGACAGCCGAACACATCCTGCAAGACTGCCACATGTTTAGTCAATTGCGAACTGAACATTGGCCCACAGAGACGCACATCCACACAAAGCTGTTTGGGAGTCTTGAAGAACTTTCAACCACAGCAACATACATCCAGAGAACCGGACTTCTTGTGTAGATATTTCTAAACAACAGCGAACGAGAAGAAGAAGAAGAAGACTTACTTACTGATGAGATTGTCAGCCCCATACACTACCTCACATAAGCTGTCTCTTATGACATGCTTGAAGCAGCACTAAACATATTCTCTCTTTGTCTCCTCACTACGTTTGTATGCAACAGACTATTCATCCAGATAAATAAGTCATTCATAGTGACAGTTTCAAGGGTTTTTACGTGATGCTACGTTATGCATTAAAGTAATGAACAGCAGAATTGACAGCATATATTTCAATAACACTCCTCTCCTGACCTCTGTTCAGAAATGTCAAACTTATATAATTTATACAGATAAGTTGCAAAAAACTTTGCGAAAAATCCTAGTATTTCACAGCAACAAGAGCAGGTCTCATTCTTCTGCAGGTACCCAAGCCAATGAGAATGTATGCAGCCAGCATAATCTTCCTATTGTCTTACTGATGTCCATCTGTTTTCCATCCCACTTGTAGTCCAAGAAAAAGTACAGGAAGAAATAAATATAAATGAGAAAGAGTACAATAGGATAGGCCTGGAATGAATTGAGATAATTCACCAAACACAGGTTCAAATATGGAACATCTGTAAGTGCCCAATACTCCAATAGAAGATAGAGAGTAGAAGGAGAAATCTACTAACCCAGCCGTATGCTGCCAGTGAATCTTATATGTTAACATATTTCTATTGGAAATATATTCTTGTCTCTTTGTTAAAAGCTGTAATTAACATAATGATTTCAGGTTGATATATTATGGTACACTTCCAATTCTGCTACTTACTTGTGATCTAGAAATAGATCTAGCATGCTTTCTGTCAGCCAGATGTTCTTCTGAGAGATATCCCCACCTGAAATGACGTGAACATAAATAAAATATTTTCAAAATAACTTGTTTACATTCTGCTCGCTTACCAGAAAAAAAAGGTAACATCAAAAAGTTGTACCATACAAAATAATTGTGTAACATGCTAAACTCAGTAAATAACAAATTTTATTTAAACCACCTACACAGTAAATTGTGCAAATAATGAAGGGTGCTGTTGTACAACTGTTATTAGAATGTTGAAGAAATGGTTATGAAATCAGTGTTTCAAATGATCAATACAGTAGCCAATACCAGATGTTTCAGGCTTACCCTTCATCAGCCACAGACAGGAAACAACGATGAGAATTACAGAAAACAGGATGCAATTAACTCATTATTAACAAATGCAAATATTAAACAAAGAAACATCAAAGCAAAGAAACTAACTGCAATAACACAGCTAAGAATATCAAATAAAAACAATAAGACAAGTATGGCTCCATTGCGTTCAAGTTAACATTTTCAAAAAATAATTACATGACATCATTACCAAGTTCAGAAATTGTCTTGTGTAGTTCCTCGGGGTCTCTGAACAGACAATGAAAGAACAGAACTACTGCACTCTCAGGCATGTCGCACAAGGCAACTAACACCAGGTTGTAAAACCTCAAGCAAAACAAATTGTCACAGAAACCACTGTGGCTACAGCATGTTGATACTAGAGCATGTTGATACTAGACCCCCCCCCCACCCACCACGTGGTCCCCCCCCCTCCACCCCGCCCCCCCCCCCCCCCCCCCCCCCCCCCCCCCATAAGGGTAGCGGTAATAAGATAATTATGATGATTCAAAGTCACAAAAAATGATGTCCACTGACCATCATATCCAAATATCCATTGATCATACGATTATGATAAGAGGAAATATCAGGTGAGTACGTCAACATTTACCAGACAATCTTGTCTCTCAAGACTCCAAAACTGGCAAAACCACTCTAATTTCAAGTCACCCTGGTGCACTTCATCTTCACCAGTTCTTTTTGGCAACAAACCAAAAGCACCTATATATAGCAAACACAATGAGGGAATATACTACAACTCCACTTGGAGATAAATAAGATGGTTTATGGAGTGTGCCTGAGAATTGGAGTGGTGCTGACTACTTGTGGCTTAATCACATTATCGAGACTCTGCTTATTGGCATATAGCTGTCTACCCTATGACTGGCTAATTCTAAACAAGTTTGCTGTTGGGAATCATATTTGTTTGCAAGCCCATAGGATTATTTTTATTTTTAAAACTAGCTTCTTCATTCTTCTTCTTGCGATTGGCTGATTCCGGCTATCTTTGTTTGATTACAAGTGGGGGGGGGGACAACAAGAGAAAGTAAATACCGTCGATAGCTGTTAGTTTCTCGATGATGAATTTCTCCCCCACCCCCCCCGAAACTTGTATGATGTTTTGTGAAGTTTTCCATCTTTAACTCACGATAGTAGCTTTTGATGTTCTAAGTTGTTTGAAGTAGTCATTGGGTACCAGTATAATTCATTTCTTAGAAATCATTGTCATTGAACGACATAGGGACAGTCCTGTAAGAATCATGGCACTCATCAGTATGTTAGCGTTTTTAATTCCGAACATGTATGCATCGTAGTAGTGTTTGAAGGCCAGGTAACAAACGTTTGACTTGTGCATGTTGTTTTATTCATTTTTGTTATGTGAATTGGAGTGTCCCATGTATCTCTTGAGTCGAAAAGAAATAGTATTTTTGTCTAGTCCCTTGCCGGTTTCGGAGAGTGATGTTTAGTCGTTCATTGGTTTGAGGTTACTGTACTCGTCGGGTATACATCGCAGATGTAATTCTGGAATAGCTCGTCTTTTCTATCAAGAGTGATGGTGAAACATCATGTATATCTTTCTATTGTCATCACTATATCGTTCACTACGCCCGTATTTTATGCACACATTTTATCATGCCTTTTCTCATTATCCTCCACGGGTCAACATCCACTAATGAAGAATGGGTACCCAATGGAACAAAAGTTATCGGTTCTCTTGATAGATGATGTGCAAGGCACTATCCATTGTTTAGAGTTCAATTTTCTCAGATGGCTGGGAAGTTTTATCCACCCTGTTGAGAGCTTTGGCAGGGGGAGACAGGGGGAACAGTGGGCATCTCTGTGGAGGATGAAAACAATCCTGGTTGGGCAGGTACAGGAGTTGGTGTTATTAAAAATCATATATTTGCAGCTTTGGCTCTAGAGCTTGAACCTCAGGCTGTATATTTTTTGTAAAACAGAATATTACACAGTGGGAATGAATGCCTTATAGTATCCTCATAGAGTGGTTGTGGGTCAGGATATGATAATGAGATAAATGGATACCTGCTCGGCCACCACCTTGGATTCCATTCTCCTGACACTGGCATTTTAGTTTGCGTGATCCATCTGTATATAGGCATGTATCTCCATGATGATGATCGGGATAAGCTTTCTTGGATCATAACTCAAAGTTCAGCAGTTTTTTCGTTTTTATTGCAGATCATTATCAACTACAACTGGCGAGATTCCACTTTGTGAGAGCCAACTGACCTGGTCATGTAGCATTAAAATTTAGGAGAGGCACTGGCCCTGGGCCTGCTCCCATGGTTTTACAGTGGTATAGGGGAGTGAGGCTATTTCAGTGGTGTTGTTCTATCATGGATAGAGTCTTCTTGGATTTGCTGGTCTTTATATAAGTCTTCTTCCATTCCCCCGAAATGCAGCAAAGCTGCTTACGCTTTAGGGGGGACCGTCCCAAATGGCCGAAGATCAATCTAGTCTTGCCATTCAAATTGGATGCAATTCTGAGCACATATACTGTTGAGGTACACTTTTATCCAATCTGGAGAGATCATGGGGTTTTTTGTGAGCGTTCTCTTCTAATGGGACAATGTCTGTAATTCCCATCAACCTGCTTGAGCATCTCTGAGTTTTTGGTGTTAGTTTTCATGGCTCCTGTAATGAGCCTGAGAGATTTGATTTTGCACCTTGTCCAAAGACTGCAGATGTGAGGTTAGCAGCTGATGACCATGCTGGCTTGAGCTAAACTCTAAGTGTGGTCTTATTACTCCATTATAAATCTTCTTTAGATTTCGTTCATTTGCTCCCCCAGGGTTGGTACCTGCTATTTTTTTCTGAGTAATTTGCCAAAGTGTCGTCTTCGCGGCCTTTCCTTCTGCATTTTCAATATGCTTATTCCATGTAAGCCTTTGGTTCAAATGAGTCCACCCCAAGATAGGTGGGGTAGCTTTCTTCCTTGATCACGGTTGTCCCTAGGTTTTATGTTAGCTGTGATTTGTCCTTGGGGGCGAGGGGAGAAGAAGACAGTGTTTTGTCGTGTAGGTGTTTAAGAGATTTCTTGCCCATGTGACACTGCATGTGCTGCCGATATATTATGATAATTGCCATTTTTTCTCTGCCCATGACACTAGCATGTCTGCTTGCCCGCTTGCATTCCTCTATAATTTGCTGAGCTGGTTGGGGAACAATTTTCATTTGATCATCAGCGCCACCAGAGTACTACGGCGTCATCTGCATATAAGCTAGTGCAGCTTTAACTCCTGCAGGGAGATCTTTCACCGAAGGGTCCAGTCTAGTTCTCCTGTTATGCAAGTATGACTGGATCCATTTAAACAAGTAGCCTTGGATTGCACTTCTCCTAAGTATTGCAATGAGGCCATCTTTCCACACCTTGTCAAAGGCCTGCTTGAAGTCGACCCAGATCGTTAGGACCTTTTTTCTTCTCCTGGAAGGCATCTTCTATTGCTTGAGACAAGTAAGTAACTTGGTCTTCTATACTGTAGCATTCTCTAAATCCAGCTTGTTCCGGCACCAGGATCTGCTCAGACTCTAAATACCATTTCAATCTGTGGTTGACTATTCGCTCCATAGTCTTCCCAACACAGCTTGTGAGACTGATTTGGCCGGTAACTTGCAGCCTTGGTCTTACATTTCCCTTTCTTTAGTATGGGTATTGTGATGGCTTCTCTCCATACTTGGGGTACCGTTCCTTTCAACCAGCTGTGGTTGAATATCTCAAGCAGTTTTGTCTTTGCTTCTGAGCTCAGATTTACTAGCATTTCGTTGCTGATTTTGTCTGGGCCGGGTGACTTTTGAAACTTAAGCTTGGAAATAGCCTTCTGTAGTTCTCCTAGTGTGATGGGTTCCCTCATTGGGGGGCAGGAGTATCTGTCTGTCCCATGGTTGCCAGTATTTCTTTTCTTATCTCTCTCTCTGATGGTCTATGTTAATGGGTAAGTTGCTTTCTGAACTGTATCTTCTAGCAAACAAGTCTGCAGCTTGTTTTCCTCTGAAAAGTTTGCCACCTTCATCCAATGTGATAGTCTGCCTTGGTGAGGAATGCTCTTCATTTAGAGACTTGACTAATCTCCAAAGTTTCCTGCCGTCTTTCTCAAGGTTCAGCGATGCCGTTTTAGTTCTCCAGCTTTTCCGCTTTTCTTCTAGCTTTGTTCTCTGAAACTCTGCTACAGCCTTTTTCCATTTGTTGTGAGTTTCAAGTGAAGGCTGAGACTCTGCGTCCTTTCTAGCCTTGTCCATAGCTTCCTGACGTTCTTGGAGTGTGCTGGACCAGTATGGTATGTAGTTACGCCGGCATCCTTTGGGAATGGTTTCTTTTTGCAGCTTGTAGTATGCATCTGTTGAAGTCTTTTACCACTTCATTAATGTCTCTGTTCTGTACCTTGAGGGTAGACAGCAGCGTGTTCACACCTGATGCCTGAATAAACCCCAGTTGGCTTTTTTGTAGTTCCATCTTGTAATGGCTGGGCCTGTACTGAGAGTTGCACTCTGGACAGTAAGAAAGATTGGGCGATGGTCGCTTCCCCCTAGTTGGTCTCCTACTTCTCTACTAATAGATCCAGCTATATCTGGTGTGGAGAAGGCAAGATCTGGTGTTGAAGTTGTGTGCCATCCTCTGGAGTAGAAGGTAGGAGTATCTGTGGCATTATTGACTAGGATTAGGGAGTGATCATCTTGCCAAGTTTCAACCTCTTCACCTCTGTGATCCAGATGGTTATAGCCCCAGCTCTGGGAGTGTCTATTTCCATCTTGTCTACCTTTATCTGCAGCAGCTGATATTCTGCTCCATCCATGAAGGTTTTCCTTTCGTGTGCAGGAATGTTATTCCTTACAAGAGTAAGTACTCCTCCTTGAGGGTGGGAGCCCTCCATTAGCTGGAGGGTGTGGGCTCTGTCGAGGCTCAGAGAGTCCCGGCACTGCACCCTTGCCTGGTGGAGCTCCACAGGTGCGAGCTCACCAGAACGACGAGATTTATTTGACGTTATGTACGCTCCATAGAAAAAAAAAAAAAGCGAGTTGCGTGATACTGTGGTTTCCGGTGCGCCTTCTGGCCCAGTATCTACGACTTTAGCACCTGTTCAACGGGAGAGTGGGCTCATCCCTAATCTGTTTATGTTCCCAGTAGTAGACTATTCGCAAGCAGCCTGGGGGTGTCACTGCTCTGCGCGGACCTTGTTTACCGAGGCGGCGTCCGAGCTCGTATGGTGAAAATATGGTTGCGTTATCTTCAAAATAGCCCTGTCTTTCCATTTAAAACTAGCAATATCTATAAGAAATATGCAAAGTTTACAGAATGTGGAGACAGTACCTTGGAGCTGTCACAGACTGGAAGGGAGGCATCAAAGAAGAGTTTGCTACCCAAAGAGCAGCAGCTGGAAGACTTTTTTAGACCATAAATCAAATATTCCTCAGCAAAAGAGAAATTGGCAAGAAGATGAAGACGGCTGTATACTGCTCCACCTATGTCACAGTCTTGACTTCTGGCTGCGAGTCCTGGGCAGCGACTACAACCCACAAAAGCCAGCTCCAAACCTCAGAAATGAGATATCCGAGGACGGTGGTTGAAGTAACAAGAAGAGATATGGTCTGCAACCAGATGATACATCATGGCCTCAAAACCCAGCCCCTGCAGAGCCAAGTAGAATTAGTCACAACTACAATGGTTTGGCCACGTCTGCAGAATGGGAGAAGATCGGCCACCATAACAAGTATGGGAAACCTCTACACCCCAGGATAGAAGAGGAATGACTAAGTAAGGAGACAGTATTAATATTATTTTGTTAAATCAATTTCTAGTTCCTATATCCAATTTATTTCCAAGCTACTTAATGAAAATCCAGTGTTTACTGGACCACAAATCACTGGAATAAACATATGCTGAATTCACTTAGACCACAAAACAAAACAATAAACTGTTTAAATAAAACCAACTAAAAAATCCAAATTATTCTTTTATGTACAAATATGGTACTTCATATAGTTCCCAGGGGGTCTCTGAAGAGACAACGAAAGAACAGAACTCCTGCTTCTTCACAAAGTAAAATGGGACTAATATGAGGTTGTTGTACACTGGACTAGTAACCTAGTGGTGCTTAGCTGGCAGGGAGGATAGTGTGATTCGCTTCCATAGCTAGGCGGGGGTGCCACACGGAAGGTCCTGGGTTCGATTCCCCGGTAAGCCACTCACGTCTGTTATTTTTCTGTTGTCTAGTTTTCTACATTTTTATTATTCACGAGTGCCTGAAAACATACCTTTATGTGTGTGTAATATTTATTTACTAGTAACCTCATTATGTGATAAATAAAAGATTGCTAAAGGAACCACCGCTGCAAGAACATATGCATGTTTTTATGCCAGCTTCCTGTAAGGGGTTCAGCTGCTGTGGTGGTTCCATGTTTTTATGCCAGCTTCCTGTAAGGGGTTCAGCTGCTGTGGTGGTTCCATGTTTTTATGCCAGCTTCCTGTAAGGGGTTCAGCTGCTGTGGTGGTTCCATGTTTTTATGCCAGCTTCCTGTAAGGGGTTCAGCTGCTGTGGTGGTTCCATGTTTTTATGCCAGCTTCCTGTAAGGGGTTCAGCTGCTGTGGTGGTTCCATGTTTTTATGCCAGCTTCCTGTAAGGGGTTCAGCTGCTGTGGTGGTTCCATGTTTTTATGCCAGCTTCCTGTAAGGGGTTCAGCTGCTGTGGTGGTTCCATGTTTTTATGCCAGCTTCCTGTAAGGGGTTCAGCTGCTGTGGTGGTTCCATGTTTTTATGCCAGCTTCCTGTAAGGGGTTCAGCTGCTGTGGTGGTTCCATGTTTTTATGCTAGCTTCCTGTAAGGGGTTCAGCTGCTGTGGTGGTTCCATGTTTTTATGCCAGCTTCCTGTAAGGGGTTCATCTGCCGTGGTGCTTCCATGTTTTTATGCCAGCTTCCTGTAAGGGGTTCAGCTGCTGTGGTGGTTCCATGTTTTTATGCCAGCTTCCTGTAAGGGCTTCATCTGCCGTGGTGCTTCCATGTTTTTATGCCAGCTTCCTGTAAGGGGTTCAGCTGCTGTGGTGGTTCCATGTTTTTATGCCAGCTTCCTGTAAGGGGTTCATCTGCAGTGGTGCTTCCATGTTTCACAAGTAATGAAAATGAAAATGGTGATTAAGAATGGTCATTTATATTCAAGTTAATGGCCGTCAACACTTTAGAGTATAAACCCCCTTGAACTATAAACTAAATGCTCATAGTTTTACCTGAGCACAAGCTGTAACCTTGATGTCAGCACAGTCATTTAGAATATCAGACATTACCACTATGCACTACAGTGTAAACGTTTATCTGAAGCATATTTTTAAAAACATGACCACACAGTTTTACCTGAGTTTTGGTTGTATCCAACAATTTCAGCCATTTCTCATACACAATCTGATTAATTTTGGTGAGGAGACAGGTCAGACCATCTCTAGCTACAAGGTTCAGTTCTTGAAAA
This sequence comes from Oreohelix idahoensis, assembly GCA_024509875.1. Classification (NCBI taxonomy): domain Eukaryota; kingdom Metazoa; phylum Mollusca; class Gastropoda; order Stylommatophora; family Oreohelicidae; genus Oreohelix; species Oreohelix idahoensis. The sequence goes on from JAMPIV010004886.1 coordinate 264,118, forward strand.
CTCTGTTGATCAGAAACAACTTCCTGCTGTTTTGCAACTCTTATTGATAATATAAGCCAAAAGGAAATACGAACAGATTTCCCAAATGATAAGAACAGGACAGTTAACATAAGGGCATTAAAGGTCAAGCTCTGAGAAAAACAAACATGAGAACAACACACATAACTAAGAAATGTAATGTTTTTCATTGACAAAATATGTTATTTTCTTCATATTAATTTTCGTTTTTTTTTTTCATTTTTGCTTTGCTATGAGAAAGGCCTGGTAATCAATATGTTCTGCTGTCTAGCTCTTGTTAGTCTCTATTACTGCTTCATTTCCTTACTTGTTATTTCAACATTGTTATTTACTGTTGTTGTTTAACTATGGACCACTGTGCTTGTCGCTCTTTCCCAGTCAATGCCGAAATGAAAAATCTGCATATGTTCTGTAGCTGTTGGGTGGTACCATCCAGTGTGTTTGTGATTGTTGGGAAGCTTAGCAATAGCTTTTTTCTTCATGTGGTGAGTCCTGGGCATGTGAGCAGCATATGTTGAATTGTCTCATATGGATGGGTACAGCTGCCCATCGGTTCAACCATTCCTCTTTGATGTTGTTTTGGTGTAATAGTTTAGCTGTCTGCATGCTGGCTGGAGTATCTGAACCATGGTTGCTCCTGGTTTTGCCAGTGTAGCTGCTCTTTCATTGCTCATTATTTCTGCATGCTTGGTATCCACTGGAGATGACTCGGATGATGTATGTTGTTAGCAGACTATCAATTGTTTCAGCCAGCTGTGCCCTTTCTTTGTTTTCAGTTTGGAGGTAATCTTCCAATGCCTGCACTTTTGATTCTGAATCACTGAAGATTACAATATTTGAGGGTTTATATATTTCCTGTTTAAATTGGCTGATTATTGCTGAGAGGGCAGCGTTTATCACTGTAATTTCTGCTAGGTAATTAGCACAGAATTCTCCATACAGTTCATATATTTCTAGTTTGTTACCATTTTGGTTTGGTTTGGTTTTTAAGGACTTTCTTCATTGCACACGGACAACTCCATCAGTGCTCAGATCTCATCCCTTAGATTGTACAAGGAGGATCTCAGCACAGTGCATGAACTCTGTAGCACCATGAGAATCTCATGTGTTTATATAGGAATCACACATTCTATAAATATATTTGGTGGATAGGTTTCTAATTTTTAAATTTTGCCAGGGCAGCGGCCTTATGGCCTACTCTTTATGATAGCCAACTGCTGTGGGATTTTTAACGTGCGCACCTTGCACACGTGTCCTCCTATTTTTTCACCATTAACTGAGAAGGCTAGGCATCCGATCTCACTACCTATGAGACCAGGGGGGAGTATGACACCATTAGGACCACTAGTTCTGAAAAAAAAAAAATACCATTTTGGTACTTTATGTAAGCTCCGAGTTCGGCATTTATGGTGGCCTTGAATGTAGAGTGATTTTTGTAAGAATATACTGCAGTGTTAGGATAGCCATCTTTACTTTCTAAAGTAGCCATCTTTAGTACTGTTGGGTTAGTGTCTCTCATAAGTGTGCTATCCATGTGTGTGGTTTTTATTATTATAGGTATTATACAGTTTTACCAAAGCAGATAATCGAATGCTTCAGGAAAAACAGTTACACTTTAAACAACAACTGCACAGAAAGATCACAACTTGTTCTGCCTTACTGTAAAACTGATAAGCACACCATTTTAATGCTTCTTCTTCTTGGCCTCTCAGACTGTGCATCATAGACCTCTTATCAGTTTATGTCAAGGCCTTGTGTCCTTCACTGCCTGTTCAAATCCATTTGGTGCCTTTGTTATCATTTTGTTGTATGTCCCCAGTTCTCTTCTCCATGTGCTTTTGCATATCTTCATTTCTTTATCCTGGTGATTCCACAAGGACTGCATTGCTGAAGGCCTTGCTCCATCCTAAATGTCCAGTTTGTGTAATTGGACATGAATGACTTCTTCACGTTGTCATTTTTGTAGATAGCTAAATTACCAAAGGCTAGAGTAGCCAATACCATGACCAACCCTCTCTATCTTTCAAAGTTTAAAAACATGCTTGACTGTTGCATGAATTTAAAACTATTATGTACCTTAGTCTGTATTTTAGGATCTACCAGAATGGCATTCAGCAAGCCCATCTGAACCTCATCATGTTGTTGATTTCCTTTGGCTACCTAGATGAAATAAATAAGCAGATACTTTGAACTTCCACTACTAAAGCCAGAAAGAGCTTATACTTAACAGAAAGTAAAGATAGTAAGTACAACTATTAATAACTTCAGCTGAAAAAAAAAAAAATTAATTAAAAAAATAGACAAGGTTACAACTTCTCAAAATATAGGTGAAAATACTTAGTTGTATTGCTGCAGATAATCATTAATTCCATTCACAAATCAAACAAAGAATAAATAATTCATGACTTCATAAGGTTTTCATATCAACTTTGCCAGGGACTTTCATTCATGTAAATCTAAGTACTATTTGTATTTCCAAGCATTAGCAAGTGTGCATAAAGACATCAGTACTGTGTAATAGGCACCAAGAAAACTCCCATGCCCCATGTTAAATTCTGATGACTGTTGCTAAAGAAAGTGCTCAGTTTTTTTTTGCTAAAACTCCAGTCACCAGTTTAATGTTTATAGTATTTGGCTATGATTACACTGAGTCTGTGGAAGGACAGTGTATAAGTACGAAGTTATTGTGCTAGAGTAGTGTGTAAGCTAATAGCCAAGTTCTTGTGTCTAAGCATCTCTATCAAGCTTTTCATTGCCACTAACTGATACTTAAATTTAAAACACTTGTTTATTTTGTTAATGTCAATATTGAAATGCATGTTACATGCTGGCTAATGTATTTACTGTGTCTAATTTCACATCATATTTCTTAGTTATGTAACTTGATGAATGCTGTTTTAAAATAGACATGAAAATAAGCGATATCATCAATGTGAATAGACAGTATTAATGACTTCATTTTGATCAACATGAATAGGACCTCAGTGAAATAGTATGACACTGTAAAGGCAGTAGACCATGGATATTTCAGTTATAAAACTTTGAGGAATATGCATGACCACTCGTTTTGATGTTGTTCTAGTGCTGGATTAGATGAAGCAAGCACTCCTGGCTATCTGTCACAGCCATGAGATATGTTTGCAAATTTACTGTTCCGGTGTTGTAAAGCTTTCTCAACATATTTAGTACAATCTGGTGTGATACAATATGACAGTCATACAATATCAATCTTCATATAAATTTTTTTCAAACGAGGCTTCTAAATCAAAATGGAAAAAGGGACCCAAAGATGCAGCAATAGAGAATGCAGTCAGCGACCCATAGCTTGACTGCTTGCATCAGGGTCAGCGAACCAGAGCTGACCAAGACCCTACTCCACCTCCATGTGGTTGTCCTGGAAACAGGCTGCATTACTGCAGTCTGGCTGAGAGAGTAGGGATCGAAGAGGGAAGACAAACCCGGTCCCAAAAAATGCCGTGCTGAAGTTGGATGTGTCGGCTGAAAGGCACAGATATCGCAGCTCCGGTGTAAACAGACACAACGCAACCAACGTCCTTTTCAGGACGAACGAGGAAGAAGAAAAATGGAAAAAAATGTGTTGATAATACCTCATAATATACATGACAGTACTTTCATAGAACAATACAAAGTATATCAACACATGAGATTTAGTGTTAAGATTCATAAAATATGTGAAACTAGTGTCAAAATAAATGATACAATCTTTAAATACATGTAATCAGCAAATTAGCCTGATGAAAAAAACTAACCGGAATTACCTGGAGTGCAGATCGTCAAATACTGTAACTGTTATACAGAAAAAGTTAGGCTGGCAACAGAAATATGGAATCTCAGTCTGGGCAACTGCTTCAAAATTCAACTTTGACAGAACAGCCAGAATACAAAACCAGGCTGAGAAAATCATTACGGAGCATGAAATAAATCCTTACAAATGAAATTAACAAGAAGATAAAAACTACAATCTATGGATGACAGAAGAGATTACAGAGTGCTACAACAGGCAGAAATATTTTAAATGACATACTGAACAGTTATGGCTGGGGTAGACTACAGTGCTGTTTTGAACTCAAAGGAAAAGAACTCACCCCAATTACACCAGAACCCACACAAAGGCAGAGCCCAAAATGACAAGTAGCACCTTCCTACCATGGAGGAGAACGTTTAATTGATAAAATACCAGAAGTTATGAAAAAGGGCAGCTAAAGAGGTGAGGACAGGAAACATTTATTTATGGAATGCATTCGAAAGATGTACCCAACCACTGAATGGACCCTCACATATACATGATCAGAAACAACAGCTAAAAAAAAAACATAGAAGCAGAGGCATATAAAAAAAATTAAAGAATGGACAGGAAATTAAAATCTTAGTGGCCACTGGAAAATTCTCAAACAACTTCAAAGCAGAAGCAAATGAAGAACAGTGAGCAGTGATTTTGATTCAGCCTGACAATTTTTTTAGAGACAACTGTAATAAGGGGTAATGGTTAGGAATCCTAAACACAGCTGAAATAACAATCATTGAAAAAACATAAGAAATATGTATGAGTGAAAACGCGCACTGTTCAACATATGGAAATGAGAAGATAGATACTGCCAAAGAAGGTAGATGTAAAATTCTGAGTGCAGATGGACATGTTCATGTAGGGAAGACAAGCAAACAGTATACATGTCCTCAAAAAAATGTCAGCTCAGTGGCAGGAGCAGACATGGGCTTCATCAACTCCTCAGAGGGAGAAACTGTATGGCAACAAGAGAAGCATAAGACAGAATGCCAACTTATGAGAGAAATAGATGTGTTTAAATGACAGCAATCCACAAAGAAGAAGAAATGCATGACATTAGTGTTAAAACATATATGACACAAATACATGACACATCAAAATGAGCAGCGAAAGTGTTAACACACAAAAGTAGCACAGAATCCATTACCAACAACACAACTAATATTATATCACATGAAGCATATGACAATACATGACATCAGGTGTCAAAGCACATGACATCAGGTGTCAAACCACATGACACTGCTGTCAAAGCACAAAGAACCAATTGACTTGACATCAACCTATTATAGATGACTTACATAAGCAGTGAGAGCATCATTATTTTCTCTCTCAGAGCCACGGCTCATCAGCTCCCCTACAATGGTGTAACATCTCTCAAGTTTCTGAAGAATAAAAAAAATGAAACATTTATTTTACTCTAAACCTCACATTTATTTCACAAAAACAAGAATTTATACAGATAAATGCAAGCCATGTTATTCTCACTCATAATGCAGCAATGGTAAAAAATTATGCAAGAGGAAATGAAATGGCTGTATGAAATTACATACAAGAAATACAGTTATTCTTGTGATTCCCAAACAAGTTTACTTTTCTTTTGTGTTATATTTCACTATATGTGACAGTTTTACTCCCATTTACCCTCCCTATCTAAATGGATGTATTTGGAATTACATAAGAGAAAATGGAACAGTATGTCAGTATTTACAGATAGTTTTTACATAACAGGTTAAGGCTGGGGTCAGCAATCCAGAAGCTTTCAGGATCTACTTTAGTAACACTAGACCCTCTAAAGATCTACCATATAAATATATATATATGTGTGTGTAACATTACGCTGGGGTGAGGGAGAGAGTGAGGATGATGACCTTACACAGAAAAGATCGTGTTTCAATCTCATGCAGTTCACGGATATATTTTAGTAGCCAGCAAGAGTTTTCATTAGGAATACAGAAAAAGTACCTTTGATCCCAGTGACGCCGCGATTGTAAATGCCGGCGGGTGAGGTCCAGTCCAAAATCTCCCTAGTTTAAAAGTCCCCCCCCCCCCTCCAACCCAATCTGCCTAAAGATCTACCAAGTCATCAAGTCATCCGCTGGAATCTACCGGTAGATCAGGATCGAACTCCGCCTAGGCCGGTCCCAAGCCCGGCTGAAAAAGGAGGAGGGCGACCTGCATGGAGGCCATAAGGAGGCAGCCCCTCCACCATGCAAAGGCACAACCGGCCAATCACCTGTTTGATTTAAAACATGATTACGTGAACTACAAGAGAGAAAACCGGACTGATTCTAAAGGCGACGAACTGGAACGGACTACGACTTATGGAACTTGGAACACAAGAAGCATAAATGGGAAAGAAGAAGAGCTGGTGGAAGAGATGAGGAAAGCAAAATTAGAAATCCTGGCTATAACGGAAACAAAGAAAAGGGGACAAGGAGTCATGGATCTAGATGGCAACATGCTGCTCTACAGTGGTGTACCCACATCTGAAAGAGCTAAAGGGGGCATGGGTTGCACTGTGGCCAAAAAACCAAAAGATAGTATCAAGGGATGGAACTTTGTCTCGGAGCGCATTATGGTTGTAAAACTAAAAGAAGGAGAAACCATAGTCAACCTGATCAAAGTGTATGGGCCAAATGAGGATGAGAGAGCAGAGGTCAAGGAGGAATTCTTCGAGCTGCTTCAAAGGACAGTGGATAACTGCTTAGATGAAATTATCATACTCGGAGATTTCAATGCCAGAGTTGGAAATGACCATGCTAGATGGGGTGGAGTTATTGGAAGATATGGAGAAGATACTCTCAATGACAATGGAAAGCGACTCCTTAGATTCTGCAGTGAGCAGAATCTGATCATTACAAACACAAAGTTCCCCCATAAGTCCATACATGCATACACTAGATGTGAACCAACAAAGAATGAGAAGTCAGTGATCGACTATGCCATTGTTAGGAGGAGCTCATTCAAATATGTCCGGGATGCTAGAGTCTGGAGGGGGCCAGAGATTGGAAGTGATCATTACCTGCTTACAATCAAAAGAACAACTGAAAGAGTTGCTCAGCCTAGGAACTGCCCAAAATCACGCAAGAAACCAAGTAAACAAACAGGAGAAATGAGCATTAAGACCTACAAGCTGAGAGAGCCAGAAATTAAGACCAGATATCAGGGGCTAATGCGGTGAGAAACACAGAAGAACAACCTGATGACTTGGAAACCCTCTGGCTTAAATTCAAGGACATCATAAAGACAGCTGCTGCAGAAGCATGTGGTGAAGTCCGACTTGGGAACAAGAGAAAGAGGACACCTTGGTGGACAGAGGAGGTCAAAGAGAAAATAAGAGAGAAGAAAATGGCATGGAAACAATACTTAGGAGCTAAAAACACAGCAGGACAAATAGAGAAATATAGAGAATATGTGATACTCAGAACAGAAGCAAAGAACAATGTGCTAGTAGCAAAACAGAAGTCCTGGGAAGAATTTGGAGAAAAGCTAGAAAAAGATGCGCAAGAAAACCAGAAATTGTTCTACAAGACCCTAAAGAACATCAGGAAGGAAAAACAATGCCCTCTCAAATTTATAAAGGACAAGCAAGGCAAATTGCTTACTGCCCCGAAGGAAGTAATGGAAAGATGGAAAGAATATTTCTCAGAACTCCTTGATAGTGAGCAAGGTCAAGCATCAGAAATGATAACCACTAGCACAGAAGAGGAAACCAATGGTGATGAAGATGACATAAAGATGGAAAAACTGAAGGCACCACTGGAGAAAATCAAGATGGGCAAAGCAGCAGGGCATGATGGTATAACACCAGAAATGGTTAAGTATATGGGAGCATCAGGCGACCTATTACTCTTAAGGGTCATACAGGCAGCGTGGTGCAACAAGACCATACCAAAGGATTGCGAGATTGCCATCATAACACCAATTTTCAAAAAGGGTGACAATCGACAATGTGGAAACCATAGAGACATATCCCTTCTCAGTGTCCCTGGTAAAATCTACTCTAGAATCCTAGAGCAGAGACTCCGACGCCTAGCTGAGCCACAATTGGATGAGGTCCAGTGCGGATTCCGAGCTAACCGAAGTACTCAAGACCTAATCTTCACACTCAGACAGCTGAGTGAAAAGGCCCTGGAGTATAAAAGTGAGATCCATCTTTGTTTCATAGATCTGGAAAAGGTGTTTGACAGAGTCCCCTGGAGCAAACTTTGGGACTGTTTGGCAAGGAAGAACATTCCAGCACCTCTGATTCATGCTATACAGAGCTTCTACAAGTCTTGCAGAAATTATGTGAGGACATCAAACAATAAGTCAGAAGAGTTCAGGACCACCACTGGTGTAAGACAAGGTGATATCTTGTCTCCTTATCTTTTCATACTCCTCATGGACGATGTTATCAAGGAATGTAAGGAGAGAACAAGAAAGTATTCAGTGGGGTACTGGAAGATGAGACAGGTCTGTATTTTAGAGCTGGAATTTGCTGATGATGTTGCCCTGATTGCTAAATCAGAGGGACATCTCCAATCCAACCTGCAAGTCTGGAAGGAAGAGCTGGAGAAGAGAGGGATGGTCATAAGCAGCTCTAAAACAAAATCCATGGTGATATCACGAGAAGAAAGAAGACATCAGATTAAGCTGGAAGAACAGGTCCTGGAGCAGGTCGACCACTTTAAATATCTCGGAGCTATTATAGACCGAAAGGGAGGCATCAAAGAAGAGTTGGCCACTCGAAAAGCAGCAGCTGGGAGACTTTTTCAGGCCATAAATCGAGGATTCCTCAGCAAGAGAGAGGTTGGTAAGAAAACGAAGATGGCTGTATACCGCTCCACCTATGTTCCAGTCTTGACATATGGATGCGAGTCATGGGCAATGACTACAACCCACAAAAGCCAGATCCAAACCTCAGAAATGAGGTATCTGAGGAAGGTGGTTGAAGTAACAAGAAGAGACATGGTCCACAACCAGACGATACGTCAAGGCCTAAAATCCCACCCCCTGCAGAACCAAGTAGAACAGTCCCAACTAAGATGGTTTGGCCATGTCTGCAGAATGGGAGAAGATCGGCTACCACGACAAGCATGGGAAACAAAGAGCCAGGGATCCAGACCCCCAGGACGACCCAAAGTCCGCTGGGAGGACAACATTAGACAATCTTTGAAGGACTGAGGACTAGAATGGAACCAGGAAAGGAGGAAGACAGCCGATAGGATAGTCTGGTGCTCTCTTCCAAACCTCTACACCTCACTGTAGAAGGGGAACGACTAAGTAAGTAAGATCAGGATCGACTGGTTGCCAACCATTGGGTTTAAGGCAACCGTAATCCAGTTGACTCATATATGAAAAGCTTATTAATAGTTCAATGGGTAATAAAGATTTGAAAAACATAAACCCATCCTAATATATAGCAGAAAATTCTTATCATGAAACATTTATATATATTTTTTTTAAAGATGATAATTTGAAAAACATAATTATATAGAGCCATAATATCAATATAATATATTTAAAGAAGTTGTTGTTGTGTAACTAGGGTTGCTGAGCGTCTCGCTTTTTAGCAGCCAATATCAAGTTGAATACTCCCTGGTATTATCTACACTGTAGATCTAGGCTTTTCCTGTGGCTTTTCTGCCATTCCGAAACATGTTGAGTTAAGTCCTGAGCTCCAGTTTCTCCATCTTGGCTTACATTTAAAGGATTGCCACATCTGGTCCCAAGCTAGGAGTAAGAAGTGCATGGAGTACTGTGCATTCCCCACCATCCAAGGGGGCTCTCCACTACGCAGAGCTAAAATACTGTGCTCTGGTTCTGGGCTCTCCCAAGGAATTGTCACGTCCTGCACAGAGCCACTTTTCAGCTTTCCCTGCCTATCACTGGGTCCATAGTGAGATCCTTCTGCATGCAGTGAACCAAGTCAAAGAATTACGCCTGGGGCTCAAGTGACTTCTCCAAGGTTAGTGTGCAATGCTGGGTTCTGAACAAGCTTCACCACAAGGGGAATCCCTGGAAGTGTGTGGATGATTTCAAGAGTCAATGAGGATATAATTAGCCTCACAGACATAGGTACACTTTAACGTACATATATTGTAGCATTATGCATAGCTGGTGGTCATATAAAGATGACTCCAGATATACCTCCACGCATATTTAATAAAGTAAATGCTCACTCTCAACATCTGCACTGCTGACCTTTTAACCCTGAATTAAACTAACTAAAAGATCAAATTCTATCTCAATGACAATGAATTAATACTTCAAATGAACACGTTCATATACTATAATGATAATCACAATAATGTGTTACTTACAACTTATAAACGTGGCGTTCTTTATATTGTAAACAAACATAGTTATTCAGCTACTCCTTGTATTACATTTTCCTCAACCCAAAATCGCAAATCCCCATATGGTTCATGGAGGTATCTAAGGAGACATGGAAATAATTGGCCCACTGCTCCATTCAGGCAACTAAGGTGAGGTTGTGAATGAGACTAGTAGCCTCATCGTATAACAGAAACCACCATTGCAAGGTTTTAGGTACAGGCTTCTTCCATGAAGGTCAATAGTAGCATAGACATTATGCCCAAAAAAAAAAGGACATTCAATGAAACATATAATCTCATGGGCATGCTATAGTTACACATTTACTTCCTACCTCATCTAACTCATCTTTGACATCTATTGGACTCAAGGAAAGCAGACGTGAAAATGTCTTTTCTTTACTGCCAGAAGAATCCATCACAGCACTCTTCACACATGCTCACAAATCTGAAACATTTAAATTGCAAGTATATGAAAAGGTGAAACTCCATATCTCAAGTATGTGACCAAGCAAGTGAAGATTTGTCTACGCAGTTTATTAAAATAGAAAAAAAAAAAAAAAAAATATATATATATATATATATATATATATATATATATATATATATATATATATAAATATATATAAATATATATATATATATATAAACATGACTTGCACTCATTCCAACATGGACCCTGGCTGGGCCGGGTATGACCGCTAGTATATATATATATATATATATATATATATATATATATATATATATATATATATATATATATATATATATATATATATATATATATATATATATATATATATATATATATATATATATACACATTAGCGGTCATACCCGGCCCAGCCCAGGTCCATGTCGGAATGGCTGCAAGTCATGTTTGGTGCGAATCGTTTTAGGAAGGTTTAAAGTGCTATCGAATAATGTTAAAGGCATTAGGATTATTTCCAGTTAGAAAAATAAAATAATCTTTTTAACAATAATGTACCCATCACACACACATACATAAAACGTGTCCCGTCTGCCCCACCCTATATATCTATCTATTTAAATTGCTATTGAATAATGTTAAAGACATTAGGATTATTTCCAGTTGGAAAAAAAAATTCTTTTTTTTTAAAATAATGTTACCCATCGCACACACATCAAAACGATTTTCTGGGCAAATTTAGTGAATGTAACATATTCTTAGAGCTGTATCGTGAACAACTCTACATAGCTGAGTTATACATACACGCACATACATACATTTGCATTCATGCACATACATAGCTCCACAGACACGCTCTTATGTATTCAAATGTATGCATGTACAGTACTAATTCCCTTTCCTCTATAAAATAATGCTATAAGAGGATACATTACATATAAAACCACACACACGTAGTTTCACTTGCATACTTAAACATAAAAAGGAAGGAGAATAGTACTAAATAAAATAAAGTAATAATTTCCCTCAAAAAAAGTTGTGCGCTTCTTCTAACAACAAAACCATTTTTGCATAATAGAATATAAAGCATGAGCGCAATTCCCGTGGCACTTTTAAAAATTAAACATTGTTCAGGAATCCTGATGTAGAAAATTTGCATAATAGAAAGCAACCCACTGTAAATTTAAGTAAAAGCTCTACACAGCTGAGTATTATTCGAACTTTCCTTGTCAGGAATCACGATTTAGAAAACTTACATAACAGAAATCAACGCACTTCTTCTAAATTTAAAGAATAAGGATAAAATTTATGACATATAGTTTCTAAGCTACGGGCGTTAACCGTTGTTTTTACGTCCCTTAAGAATGAATGGAGTTCGGGAATCTTCTAGAACATACAAAAATCTTGTAGCACAAACATCTTCTTCTTCTTCTTCTTTGATCCATAGCTGCCGACCGTCAAAGCAGTCAGTGGCCATCCCGCCTAGGGCAACAACAAATTGATTCCACTTTGCTCGGCCGGCGGCCATCCTTCGTACAGTGCCCCAACTCTGGTTCATTCTTTGCATCTCAGCCTCCAGTCCTCCGCCAGGTTGTTTTTGGTCGGCCTCTCTTTCATTTTCCTTCAGGGGTCCAAAGCATAGCTGTTCTTGTGATGGCATCGGGGTCTCTTCTGAGGACATGGCCAACCCAGCCCCAGCGTCTGCCAGCTATGATGGTGTGCATGTCCTCTTGCTTGCTCCGAGTAAGCAGATCTTGGTTGGTGATGGTATTCGGCCAAAAGATTCGGTGAATTTTTCTTAGGCATGTTGTGTGAAAAGAGGACAATTTCAACATTTCCTTCTCTGTAACTCTCCAGCATTCCGCACCATAGAGAAGCACAGAAAGCACACAGCTCTGATATAATCTTAATTTTGTGCTTGTGCTGTATTGAGAGGACTTCCAGATGTTGTTTAGGCTAAAAAAGGCTGTTCTTGCCTTATTCATTCTGATGTTGATGTCTTTGCCTGCCCCGCCGTCTGGTGTTACTATGCATCCTAGGTATGTGAAGGTGTCTGTCTGTACCAGTTGCTGATTCCTTACTGATATGGGCTCAGGGTTGCTCACATTGAGCGTCATGACCTCCGACTTCTTTAAATTGATGTTCAAGCCAACCTGCTGGCTAAACTTATTAAGTCTATCCGTTTTTTCCTGATATGTTTGTCAGGGATCCAGATTTACAAAATTTTCATAACAGAAAGCATCGCACTGTAAATTTGAGTAAGAGCTTTACATAGCTGAGTATTATTTAAAGTTTACTTGTCAAAAACCCTGGTTTAAAAAACTTACACAACAGAAAGCAATGCACTTCTAAATTTTACGAAAAAGGATACCTAAGTGTTTTTAAAAGAGGCACACAAACCTTGTCTACGAATACAATTAAACAGAAAAAGGAAACGAAGAAATTAAAGGAAAAGTGAAAATAATTAAGTAGTAAAGTTATCAAGTAGTAAATAAACTTAATAATGAACTCTGAAAATTATTATGTAGGTAAATAGCTAATATTCCCCAGCACAATAGTAACTGAAAAAAAAAAAAATACTAAAGCTACTTGCCTTTTCTCCAAATCCAAATGAATTGCTAAGCAATTATAATGTCAGAACATACAGAAATCTTCCAGAACATACACAGCTGAGAATTAATCAAACTTTCCTGACACTTTAGATAGGCGAGAAGTTATCAAACGTTTATTGTCAGGAAGCCTACCTTACAAAATTTGCATAACAGTTGCAACGCACTGATTTATTTAATTGACATCTCTATATAGCTGTGTGTTATTTAAAGTTTTCTTGTTAAAAACTTTTGTTTGAAAAACTTACATAACAGAAAGTAGGCACTTCTTGTAAGTTTAACACAAAAGAATAAACATTATGACTTATATAGTTTATAAGTTATGTCCCTTGCCCCTTGAGATAAGAATGAATGAAGTCCCTTGAGATAAGAATGAATGAAGTCCCTTGAGATAAGAATGAATGGAGTGAAGAAAAATTCACTGCTCAGCCTCATGATGATGTATCATGACGATATATACCTTAAAACCTTCCCTGAGAAATGACCTATATGCTGGTGAAAACTGCATCAAAATCAGTTCAGCCGTTCTCGAGTTATCAAATAAAAGCGCCATAGATATTTTTCATTTTATATATATATATATATAACGACCAAAGAAGCGCTTCAAAGACAGCCTGAGGGAGTCACTGAAAAGCTGCAAGATTAATAAAACCACCTGGGAGCAGCTGGCACATGATCACACAGCTTGGAGAGGCGCTATCAAAACGGGTGTCGCAGTCAGCAAGGCCAACCGTGTGAAAAAAAGTGCAGCTCAAAAGTCAAGCATGGATGTGCAGCCTGTATTGTCTTCGGGACTTGTATGTCGGTCATGCAACAGAACTTTTCTTGCCCGCATTGGCTTGATCAGCCTCGCACCCACTTGACCTCTTAGAACGAACTGTATTATGAGAGATGTCGATGGTCCTCATCGAATACGATGGACAAATCATCATCATCATCATCATCATATATATATATATATATATATATATATATATATATATATATATATATATATATATATATATATATATATATATATATATATATTCATGAAGACATGAAGGGAACAGTCCAATATGCTGGAAGCACATCACAGCCCTTTAACATACTCAGTGGCGTTAAACAAGGCTGCGTTCTGGCTCCAACCCTCTTCGGGATCTTCTTTGCCTTACTCTTGAAACATGCATTCAGAGATGCAACTGAAGGAATATGCCTTCACACTAGGTCAGATGGCCGTCTGTTCAATCTCGCAAGGCTGAAGGCAAAAACAAAAATCAGAAGGGTCACTATAAGAGACTTGTTATTCGCTGATGACGCTGCAGTCGTCACTCAAAGCCAACAGGAGCTTCAGAGCTTGATGAATCGCTTCACACAAGCATGCAAGGACTTGGGCCTGACAATAAGTCTAAAGAAAACAAATGTGCTGAGTCAGGTTGTGGGTGCTGCGCCAGTTATCACTATTGATAACTATGAGTTGGCAGTGGTGCACCACTTCACATACCTGGGGTCTACCATCAATGACAAACTCTCTCTCTGGACACAGAAATTGACAGCCGCATTGGCAAAGCTGCAGCTACCTTTGCCCGTCTCACATTACGTGTTTGGGGAAACTCCAAACTCACAATGAAGACCAAAGCTGCAGTATATAATGCCTGCGTCACCAGCACACTTCTGTATGGCAGTTAGACGTGGACAACCTATGCTAAGCAAGAAAGAAGGCTCAATACCTTCCATCTACGGTGTCTACGCCACATCCTTGGCATACCTTCCATCTACGGTGTCTACGCCACATCCTCGGCATTTCGTGGAAAGAAAAAGTGACAAATGTCGAGGTGTTGGCACGTGCTTGGCCATGTCCGCCTCATGGAAGATGGTCGCATCCCGAAAGATATGTTCTACGGACAACTGGCAGATGGCAAAAGAACAGTTGGGCGACCACAGCTGAGATTCAAAGATATGTGTAAGAGAGACATGAGGGCACTGGACATAAATCCAGAACCGTGGGAGAATGAAGCTGCCGATCGCACCAACTGGCGATGCTATATGCGGCGCCGCCTCAGATTGGATGAAAAGAAGCTCACACAACAAGCAGAAGAGAGGAGAAAATGTCAAAAGAAACACCAGGAAAATAAACAGCTGAGGACTGTCACTGCAGGGGCGCATTCCCATAGTCAGTTATGACTGAAGGGGCTATTATTATTATTATACTATATATATATATATATATATATATATATATATATATATATATATATATATATATATATATATATATATATATATATATATATATATATATATAAGAAAGTGAAAATCTGCATTTTAAATTTCATATACATCAAAGATTTACCTGCTAAATATGACAAAGTGATGACCATGAACGGTTATAAGGTAAGAAAAGCAGGTAACAGGCAAAAGTGTCTGTACCATACCTGTCAACGTGTACAGGATTCCCATACAACGTATAGGAAATTGACACTTTTAGCTGTGAACCCCTGTACAAGGTCATTGTACGGATTTTCTCCAACAAACAAACAAAATTACAATATTCGCTAATCCACATTCTTTTTTTTTTAATCCATTTTGTTAAATCCCAGGATTTTTCTGCGTTTATTTTTAAAACAAGATCTCTCCCAGCAACCAATCAAATCCCTTTGCCAGTAATTCTCTAAAAAAATGCTAGGGCTCTCTGCGAGACAAAATGCATTTTTATCGCTCTGTCATCAACCATACTTGCAACTACTCCTAGACGCCATTTTTTAAATAGCTAAGTATTTCATATTATATTCATAATGTGGTGGTTGAAATGACGTACCGTGGGCCGTGTGGTCATCTTTAGCCCAAATTAGCTAAGAAGTCTATTGTTTAGTAAGAATTCGATTATGGATTTTGTGGTGAAGTGGGATGTTATAAATATTTATAGGGGACTTAGTGTACTGACTGAGATCAGCTGTGAAGGTATCTATATCTATTAAGAGTAGTGTATTATAGATAACCTTACTTGCTACCACATATCTATATATCTCAGTCAGAATTATTCTGGAATAGTGTGATGACTACGTTATGTGTCTAGGGTATGTGTATGATGAAGTGTAAGTCACAACAACAGACAGATAAACAATTTAATTTGATCCACTACTCTTGACAACACTGTGACACTCACATACATATAACACTCTATGAGAATATCTTAAGGAGTCACTGATAACTTTTCAAATAACAATATGTATTCATGGTTATCATAAAGGTATATGTGTCCTGATTCAAATACAAAGGAACCAGGAATCACAATCAATTTTAATTACAAGTATATGTACAGACTTTATCAATATGAATATTGTAGTGACATATATTATTAAAATATCCTATGTGTGTCAGTTGTGTAGTGGTAATATGAGGTAATACTGTTTTTGTTTTGTTCAAGCTCTGTTGGTATTTGTCATCATGACTTCAATAGTTTGTCTTTTGGGACTAGTATTGGAGATGTTCTCA
Organism: Oreohelix idahoensis; assembly: GCA_024509875.1. Classification (NCBI taxonomy): domain Eukaryota; kingdom Metazoa; phylum Mollusca; class Gastropoda; order Stylommatophora; family Oreohelicidae; genus Oreohelix; species Oreohelix idahoensis. Next base: position 280,777 of record JAMPIV010004886.1, read on the forward strand.
GTTCCTGATATTAAGACAATTAAATTCCCCTCTGAATGTTATTTTTATAAAGTCATTTCAAGATGAGGGGCATAATGTTGAGCTCAGCTGGCCAAATCAGCTTATCTTGCGTGATGGCGGCAGGAATGGACTCCTCTGCTCGAATACTCCCCTGGGCTCTGGAGACACCTCACTGATAGCTAAAAAGACCAAGGAGTATGCTGTCCGACTCTGGATTCAGCAAAGCTCTGACCAGGTGCTGCTCAGTACCATCAAGACCACGGTCCCTGAAATCAAGAAGGAGGTACCTTCTACTTCATAACTAACTTATACTCTCTTTTACACTGATCACAACACATCACAAACATTGAGTTCAGAGCGTTAGGCCAACTGTCAGCTTCATCTGCAATACTTTATACCAGTATTTACCTCCTTAATGGTTACCACGCCTCTGCACTTCCAGCATTATTTCTTTCTAATCAATCATCCAGGTGTCAGTGTACTATTTGGCCATTCCATGCCGTTTTACTTCCCTCCGACACCCTCTGTTCAGGCTGGAGCATTATAGGCTTTATCTCCTGTTTGCCACTGAACTACACATATATATACAGGCATAAATTAACAATTTACATTCAATTTTCATTAAAAGATACTGAATGGTTCAAGCTTACCACAATTTCATGGAAATAAACACAGATACGTTGATTAGCAATGAATTCTGGCACAATTACTGGCACAAATTCCCATCTGCTTATGTTCCAGGCTTTTATTTTAGCAAAAATATGAGCTGGCTTCAACGCACTGATGCTTTATCAAGCTTATTTAAACAAGTGGTTTCGAACTAACGCTCCTAAGTGATTATATCAGCGAGTCTAGCCAATGAGGCCCCGTTTCGACAAGTGTTTGAAAAAATGTTACCTTTCCCCGTCTCCCCTAACAACCAAGATAGTATTTATAGCCCGACCAATCGTGGTTAGTCTTTCATTTGTTGCGCTCCAATCAATTTGGAGTTTACATGGTAGGCTAATTCTGTAACGTAAGATTTTTTTCAAACACGTTATAAAAAAATTTTATGAGCAGAAATGATTCCATGCTGTCAGGCATCCCCACTATTTTATTTTGGTTATAATTTATTAATTCCTGGACTATTTGCGTAACGTTTTACATATTCTTTGTCAGCAAGCCCTAAGGAACCCAAATATCCAAATTTAAAAGAGCTACGTGGCTGTGTTCAAAATATGCAATTTCTTCTACCTCCTGTTTCGAAGATGTGCTGTCTGGGTACTGTAATGTTTTCAAACGTAAACCCATCTATTGTTATCTTTCCTAATAAGCGTTTTTTATGATTTATAAACCTAACTCTGGGATGGGTAATGTATTTTATCACTGTCCGTCTGAAAAAAAGTTAGTGCATGTAGTCTTACACGCGTGATGGCAGCATTTGTGTATCGCGCGACGCGGGTTGGGGGTGGCATTAATAGCGAGACGCGTGTTTAATTTTGCATGCGTTCGGCTTTATTCGCCCCTCTCTCTTCTCGCTATCCTTTAGTCCATCTGTCTTTTGTTTTTGGTAACATAGTGTAGAAAAAGACATGAATGGAATTTAAAATTTAGGTCAACTTGCATATCTCAAGGTTTTTCTTAGAAAGGCAGCACATTTTATTGTGTGTTTGGGAAACGCGTGTATGTTGCAGAAGGCCTTTAATATCAACGTGAAAGCGTTACAATTTGCCGACGAAGTAGAAAACAAGGGGGATTTCGAGTACCTTCTTTGTGACAGCACTGTTATTTACCATTGCTCTTTTCTTTATTAATTTTATTTGTTAGGCTTCATATTTACCTAATAATTTATATATGTGGATTAGAATATTCCACGACACCTCCCCTCTTAAAACAGACATTATATGTCAGTCCTTTATTCTATATTCACATAGAGAAATTTATTATTATTTCTGGGGTTTACAGTGATTCTCATCACATGGATGGCGGCTTAAAAAATCCGCTCCCAAATTGGTTTTTCCAGATATATACTCAATGCTAAAATTATATGGAGCCAAAAGTAAAGACCATCGGAGTAACCTGGAGTTCTCATGCTTAGCCTGTGCTAGAAACGATAAAGGTTTGTGGTCTGTTTGCAACTTAAATGCCTTCCCATATAGATAAATATTGAATTTCTTTATCGCCCATATTACTGCAAGACATTCTTTTTCGCTAGTTGAGTAGTTGATTTCAGCTTTATTCAACTTTCTGCTAGCATATGCCACTGGGCTTAATTCCCCATCCAATGCATCTGATTTCTGTAGTAGAGTTGCACCTAACCCAATATTACTTGCATCCGTCCTTACTATGAATTCTTGACTTAAGTCAGGTAATTTCAAAATGGGTTTACTTGTGAGCTTTTCCTTCAATTCTTGGTAAGTCATTTCACATTGTGGTGTCCATGTAATGCGATCTGGATGTCCTTTACGTGTCAATTCAGTTAACGGTGCACATATGGAATTAAAGTTTTTGATATACTTCTGGTAGAAACCACATAATGAGACAAAGGATCTCACGTCCTTCTTGGTTTGTGGTCTCGGGGCTTTCTGTAGTTTCTCTAAATTCTTTGGGTCAGGGGTCATGTTTCCCTGATAAACTGTGTGTCCCAAAAATTCCAATTCTTTACATCCAACGCAACATTTGGTTGGTCGGGCTGTTAAATTTGCCTCCCTAAGTCGATCAAACAGCATGTTCAGAGAGTCAATGTGTTCCTCAAATGTTTCTGTTGCTATAAGGATATCATCCATAAAATTTGTTATACAGGGATTATTCAGAGGATCCAATAATTTTCTCATCATTCTAGAGAAGACACTAGGCGCATTCTTCAATCCAAATGGCAATCTATTAAACTCATAGTGTCCTTCTGAGGTACTAAAAGCTAGGTATGGTCTAACCTCAGGCTTTACTGGAATCTGATAGTATCCTTTACTCAGATCCACTTTTGAGAAATACTTAGCTTTATTTAGTCTGGCAAACAGCTGATTTGTATCCGGCAATGGATCCACCTGTCCTTCTGTAATAGCATTCAGTCTCCTGTAATCTATACAGAGTCTATGTTCTCCAGAGGGCTTCCTTAAGAGTACAACACCGGAACTATACGAAGACTCACTGTGCGAAATAATTCCTTCCTTCAACAGATAGTCTATCTCTTCCTTCAAAGCTTTCTCCTTAGCAAACGGAATCGAATATGGTTTCATACAGACAGGTGTGGAGTCTATTAGTTTCATATCATATTCCAATAGGTTTGTATGCCCTGGTCGGTCTGTTAACACCTCTGCATGATTATTTAGAACCTGTTGCACTCTCTCTTTCTGAGTTTTCGTTAAATGTGTACTGATTTTCACCTGTGCTGCTGTCTCACAGGGGTGTAATGGATATTCAAATGATGAAAGTGGTTCCTTTTTCATCTCCATGGCGATGGACAAGGTCAACAAGTGTGTCTCTTCCTGATGTTCTCTTTCCAAATATTTCTTCAGGAGATTCACATGATAGATTTTTCTTTCCCCTTCTTATCTATCTTATAATTTGTTCTAGATACCTTCTCTAAAACTGTATATGGACCCTGCCATCCAATTTGTAACTTATTCTGACTCCGGGCAAAAGAAGCAGTACTTTCTCTCCCACAGCCAAATTTCTGTCTTTCGCCTTCCTGTTATAATAGGCAGCATGTTTCTTCCTGGCTTGTTTCAAATTTTCATTGGCAAGTTTCCAGCCAGTTTTTTAAACGAGTGGTCAGCTCATTCACATATTGGTATGAAGATGTAATGTTTTCCTCTGCCTTTTCATCAGTCCACGTTCTTAACAAAGCTACATATGGACCTTTAATTGTGTGGACCTATTTGTCCATGCACCGGTATGGTCTCTTCCACTCGAAGCTTTATAGTGATGATTTTTTCCTCCCAGAATTATCATTCACAAAACGACCGCTACCAATTTTTCTTTTGGGGCTTTCTCCCCTCTTAAAATTCTTGATGAGAGATTTCCTCTCTACATCCTCTTCCTCCAGTTTGTTTAAGTCCGATTGAGGGATTGTCTGCTTATCCTGGGGTAAGACATCTTTTTGCACTCTCCGCATAGTGGCCATTGTAAAACAGTTAAGTGAAGCTTGTCCGTGAAAAGGGGCTTCCCATTCCATTTGGTCCACTTTATCAAATCTATTTTTCTTTTTATTATCAGGCCTAATTTTGCCCCGTGGCGTGTCCAGGTCCTGATCCATGTTCCCACTTGTGGGTGTTCCCTCATGTGCTATGCTACACCTTTCTACAAAATTCTCAATGTCCCATCTTGCTTTGGGCCAATAATAATTGTGAGCCACCTTTTGAATGATGGTACCTATCTTCTCATGGTCCCCATCTGGTTTCACATGTAGGCTCCTTATTAAGTCTGCCCTATATCTTTTAGGAAGTACCAGCTGTCCTTGACCTTTGGATCTAGCTCCAGTCTTCCTATACATCAACTTGTTTTTCATGTAAAAATCTCCCTTGCCTGGAGTTGTATGACAAGTTGACAATTTTCTGAAACAAGGCTTGAGTGTTTTTTTTATCCCCAGCCTGTGCCTTCCTCATCTCTTCTGGAGTGGTATCTAACATAATATCCTCCTCCTGTCTTGAGGTCGACCTGACCTGAAGGGTTGCCATATACACAGGTTTCCTTCTGCAACGGTCAGTGTCATGATTGTCCATCTGACAATTCTTACACCACCTTTTTCCTTGGTTGAAAGATTTTCTTTCATCATATTTCCTTTCATCGAATTGTGGGAATTTATTTTTATTTTCATACCGTGGCCTATCAAATTGGTGCTTACCTTTATTTTGATCCTTAGGATCAAATTTATTAAAGTTCTGTGGTGCCCTAAAGTTATCCACTTGTTTCTTTTTATTACCTGTTACCTCTGCTTGAGCTGCTTGATACCTTTCAGCAACATTTAGCAACTCACCCAGCCTCTCTGCACCTTGTTCCATGAGAAACTTTCTCAGGTCTGGAGCCATGGACTCTCTTAATTGCTCTATAAGGACCATTTCCTTAAGATCTTGGGTTTTCCCCAGAGAAGTCCATTTCTCCAAGTATGTCTCTATTCGTGCAGAGAACTGGTGATAGGTTTCACCTGACAGTAGTTTAGCATTCCTAAATTTTTTTCCTATAAAATTCTGCATTCTTTTCATACCTTAACAAAAGAGCCTGCTTTAGCATGTCATAATTTTCCTGATCACCTCTGCTCATTTTTGCAAAAACTTCATAAGCTGCCCCACGAAGTCCCTGAGATAACTTTAAGCTCCACCTTTCTCTCTCTAACCCATACGTGGTAGCTAATAGCTCATACCTATTTAGGTAGCTCTCAATATCATCGTCTTTCTCAACAAAATGATCTAAATGAAAATTCATAGCTGAGGTTGAGGCTCCTTGGCTAGCAGTGGCATCAGAGGCAAAGGGACTGGCACCATTTTCAGGAGCATGGCCCTGAAACTCAAATTCCCTGAGTCGTAACTCATGTTCCCTTTGTAATCTTTTATCTTCTGCTTCCCTTTCTGCAGCTAATTTTCTTTCTTCTGCTTCCCTTTCTGCAGCTAATTTCTTGTCTTCTCTTTCTGCAGTCAATCTTCTTTCTTCTGCTTCCAATTTCTTAGCCTCAGCCTCAATCTGCAACCTCTTAGTCTCAGCCTCAAATTGCAACCTCTTAGTCTCAGCCTCTAACTTTCTTTCGGCCTCTTTTTCTAATCTTCTTCTTCGCGTTCAATAAATTTGTCACATTCCGTAGTGACATAGGCAACCATAACTTGCCCATCTAATCCTAACTCTTTTGCAGTCTGTACAGCAGCAGATCGAAACTTGGCCAGGTCCGCCATTGTCTATCAGGTAAATTTATACAATGTCTAACCAACAATTTAATCTCTAAATATATCTAATGGACAACACAGGCACCGTGAGCTCAACCTTATTTAATTCCACCCAAGGATACCTTTTAATTCTTATATTCCCTGAAGTGAATTACCCCCAATATTTTTAATAGGGAAAGATTCAAAATCCCGGACGAGCCCCCAATATATGTGGTGAAGTGGGATGTTATAAATATTTATAGGGGACTTAGTGTACTGACTGAGATCAGCTGTGAAGGTATCTATATCTATTAAGAGTAGTGTATTATAGATAACCTTACTTGCTACCACATATCTATATATCTCAGTCAGAATTATTCTGGAATAGTGTGATGACTACGTTATGTGTCTAGGGTATGTGTATGATGAAGTGTAAGTCACAACAACAGACAGATAAACAATTTAATTTGATCCACTACTCTTGACAACACTGTGACACTCACATACATATAACACTCTATGAGAATATCTTAAGGAGTCACTGATAACTTTTCAAATAACAATATGTATTCATGGTTATCATAAAGGTATATGTGTCCTGATTCAAATACAAAGGAACCAGGAATCACAATCAATTTTAATTACAAGTATATGTACAGACTTTATCAATATGAATATTGTAGTGACATATATTATTAAAAATATCCTATGTGTGTCAGTTGTGTAGTGGTAATATGAGGTAATACTGGTTTTGTTTTGTTCAAGCTCTGTTGGTATTTGTCATCATGACTTCAATAGTTTGTCTTTTGGGACTAGTATTGGAGATGTTCTCAGTTCCTGATATTAAGACAATTAAATTCCCCTCTGAATGTTATTTTTATAAAGTCATTTCAAGATGAGGGGCATAATGTTGAGCTCAGCTGGCCAAATCAGCTTATCTTGCGTGATGGCGGCAGGAATGGACTCCTCTGCTCGAATACTCCCCTGGGCTCTGGAGACACCTCACTGATAGCTAAAAAGACCAAGGAGTATGCTGTCCGACTCTGGATTCAGCAAAGCTCTGACCAGGTGCTGCTCAGTACCATCAAGACCACGGTCCCTGAAATCAAGAAGGATGTACCTTCTACTTCATAACTAACTTATACTCTCTTTTACACTGATCACAACACATCACAAACATTGAGTTCAGAGCGTTAGGCCAACTGTCAGCTTCATCTGCAATACTTTATACCAGTATTTACCTCCTTAATGGTTACCACGCCTCTGCACTTCCAGCATTATTTCTTTCTAATCAATCATCCAGGTGTCAGTGTACTATTTGGCCATTCCATGCCGTTTTACTTCCCTCCGACACCCTCTGTTCAGGCTGGAGCATTATAGGCTTTATCTCCTGTTTGCCACTGAACTACACATATATATACAGGCATAAATTAACAATTTACATTCAATTTTCATTAAAAGATACTGAATGTTTCAAGCTTACCACAATTTCATGGAAATAAACACAGATACGTTGATTAGCAATGAATTCTGGCACAATTACTGGCACAAATTCCCATCTGCTTATGTTCCAGGCTTTTATTTAGCAAAAATATGAGCTGGCTTCAACGCACTGATGCTTTATCAAGCTTATTTAAACAAGTGGTTTCGAACTAACGCTCCTAAGTGATTATATCAGCGAGTCTAGCCAATGAGGCCCCGTTTCGACAAGTGTTTGAAAAAATGTTACCTTTTCCCGTCTCCCCTAACAACCAAGATAGTATTTATAGCCCGACCAATCGTGGTTAGTCTTTCATTTGTTGCGCTCCAATCAATTTGGAGTTTACATGGTAGGCTAATTCTGTAACGTAAGATTTTTTTTCAAACACGTTATAAAAAAATTTTATGAGCAGAAATGATTCCATGCTGTCAGGCATCCCCACTATTTTATTTTGGGTATAATTTATTAATTCCTGGACTATTTGCGTAACGTTTTACATATTCTTTGTCAGCAAGCCCTAAGGAACCCAAATATCCAAATTTAAAAGAGCTACGTGGCTGCGTTCAAAATATGCAATTTCTTCTACCTCCTGTTTCGAAGATGTGCTGTCTGGGTACTGTAATGTTTTCAAACGTAAACCCATCTATTGTTATCTTTCCTAATAAGCGTTTTTTATGATTTATAAACCTAACTCTGGGATGGGTAATGTATTTTATCACTGTCCGTCTGAAAAAAAGTTAGTGCATGTAGTCTTACACGCGTGATGGCAGCATTTGTGTATCGCGCGACGCGGGTTGGGGGTGGCATTAATAGCGAGACGCGTGTTTAATTTTGCATGCGTTCGGCTTTATTCGCCCCTCTCTCTTCTCGCTATCCTTTAGTCCATCTGTCTTTTGTTTTTGGTAACATAGTGTAGAAAAAGACATGAATGGAATTTAAAATTTAGGTCAACTTGCATATCTCAAGGTTTTTCTTAGAAAGGCAGCACATTTTATTGTGTGTTTGGGAAACGCGTGTATGTTGCAGAAGGCCTTTAATATCAACGTGAAAGCGTTACGATTTGCCGACGAAGTAGAAAACAAGGGGGATTTCGAGTACCTTCTTTGTGACATCACTGTTATTTACCATTGCTCTTTTCTTTATTAATTTTATTTGTTAGGCTTCATATTTACCTAATAATTTATATATGTGGATTAGAATATTCCACGACAGATTTATAATAAGTAAGTTGGAAGTTTACTGTTCGTTATTTTTAACGTGAAATGTTGTCTTGTAGTTTTTTTTATCTCAGATTTATTATGTATCAATAAGATGGGAAAGGGGTAGGGTTAGGATTAATGTTAGGCAACATCTTTGTTTATGTATCTTCTGATAGTTGATGATGAAACGCAAACAAAACAGGCAACAACACGGTGTAGTATGCCTATGTGTAAATTACTATGGTAACTGCGGCAAAATCGATTCTATAGGTGGGTGCGTAACTATCTGTTGCTATTGTGTTGATTGTTTGTTTTTTGCTGTTTTTTTAAGTCCAATATGAGTGTTTTCTTTGTAGGGATAGGTGACAAGAGATGAAATCATGAAATTGTTACACGAGGCACTTTGGTAAAATTAGTCAGCAAAGTCGATTAGGTGAAGACGTTTGTGATATTATCGTCTGTTATTACTGCGTTTGTTTGGCCTTTTTTAATGAATTAATTCATTTTTTATTTTTATATTAGCACGATCAGAATGTGTGTGCACGTTATTACGTGTGACAAAGCTGTAAATATGATTACGAATAGCATTAGGTAATACCCCTTTTTGGTCTTCGCATCCTAAATGTAAGCCAATGGAATCACCAAAGGCAGTGGTGGTGAAATCGGCGAGGTACATGGGGATGACACTGATTAAGAGTGTGCATGTCTGTTGTCGTCTGCTGTAAGCTTTTGTCATGATTTATATAGTCAAGTCTTCTTTCTCATTTTGAATTTCTCATGTGCTGGAGAAATTAATTCCCGATGGCCTTGTCTTGATTTTACTGTTTTCTTTTTGTTGTTTTTTTTGAGCAAAATGTTGAGAAAGGCGTACTTGACCTTTTTCGTGAAAATAAAGAACAGTGGCATGAGTTCGTCAATGCCAACAAGCTATGTCGTAATCGGCATTAGTGTCAGAATTATAGTTAGGTTTAGGATTCCTGAATGTAACCCTTTACATCCCCCAACCCCTCCACTTTTTTACTGCATCTCTTAATTTGGTTGACATGAAGGACATAGGGCCATCTGTTCAATACGGCCTTAAAAAAAGAATTCAAAAATGAAATCTCGTAGATAAGGTCAGAGGCCGTGGTAGTAGTCGCAGTATTTTATGCAACTGATGAATTCCTTAATTTAAAACTAGAATAATAATGACCATTTTAAAAAATTCAACCTCAGAGCACATCAATTTACAATTACTAGGATATTTTTGCTTATGAACTTGCCAGTGTTTTGTCTTCATTTTTATTATGGTACAATATTATATATATATATATATATAATCACCACAGTTACAGTTATAATCTGACTTCTGTTATAAAGTTATTGATTGTCTGGTACATTTTATATATATGAATGCTGTGATAACTTTTAAGGGATATAACCACACATTTAAAATGAATCTCACAGCATTTCTAGTACACATAAAGAACAGCATGAGCTTTTATTAGTATGTTTTATATTGCCCTGTTCCAAATGTTAAATTAGTATGTCATTTGTTGTCACGTATTATATCTTAATATATTTTTTGCATAAGGTTTTTTTGGGCGTTTGTAAGGTTTTTACTGGTACTTTTAATGATACATTGATGCAGTGTTGTCACAGTGGTTAACCTGGGAATTTTATTTTTCTACTGATAATAAAGTGCATAAGCAAAAGGGGCTAGCAACTTCACGTTAAAACAAATCGCTACAGAAACTACCTTTCCAGGAGCATCAGGCTTCCTACTACAGGGTAAACTGAGGCTGTAGCCCCATGACATGCTCCTTAAGAGATTTTTTTTTAATGGAGAAAAATACCCTGTTCAACTTTTAGAGTGAAAAAAGCACATTACGAAGAATTTTCTTATAAATAAAAATATCCACTAAAACGTACTAAACCACACAGTGTACACAAATATAGGCTTACCATGTGAACAACTGGTAGCCTACTTAATTGTTGGAGTAATGTATCAAGTTCTTCTTTGATAAAAACGTTTATTGCAAGAGGCTACCTCTTCGAAGCTCCATAAACATTCGATTCGAATTTCGAGCTTATGATACATTAAGTACTGATAAGCTTCAAATCGGCGATAAACTACTTGCTTTAATGACGAATGTGTAGAAAGGAAAGCAAAGGGAGGTAATTATAACTTTACAAACCTTTGCGAAAGGAAGTGAAGAATTCGATCATTTGTTTGGTGTTCTTATTTTAATATTGCTAAGTTGGCTGTAAAATAAATGGATGATGCTGCTCAAATAAACTTTGCAAAACTTGTTTGTCAACCACTGAAACATAGTTATGATATACCTCTAATAATTCCATCCAGAAATGAGTTCACAATCACATACTAGAAGCTCTTTTGCCTAGTTGGCCGGATTTCATGTAGTTTCAAAATAAGGATTCCCTTGTCATGAAACGGTACAAAACAACAGTTCACAGCTACCCAAATCTTCTCTCATTCCTTCACATGCGTACGGACATTTAGCTGTTTAAAAGTGAATCCCGGTAAATTTTGACAAGGTCGAAAGAAGTCTCTTTTTAATTTTAATTTTTTTTAAAGAAAGATAATGATGCATCAATGTTCATCCTAAGACAAATCTGCGAAAACACCACTGACGGTAAATTACAATGTATATATAACAGGGCAGCTCGGCCACCTTTGGTCCAAACCTGGCATCCAGCTCTCACCTGTGGCTCCTCGTAGCTGTCAGCATGCGACAGCAGCCACCCCCCGAGAAACGGCTTTGACAGGCCGGCTAAACTAGGCGAGGGTAGCCGACTGGTTATAAACTTTTGGTGAGTTAGGGTCTGCCTACCCATGCATGCGAAGACTGGATTCGGTAGACTGCGCGGAAGAAACCACCTGTTGGTTCAACGGGCATGACGGCGATTACCAGCAACGCGCTGTGGAGCGTAAGGAGCAGGGCGAGGCACGTAGAAAGCCCTGGTCATCCACTGCACCTGACTTCATCTCCAGTCGTCTTGACTTGTCTTGCCACTGGATTAAGATGGACCCAGGCGAGAGAGTGAGGTCGACGAATTGCGCAACTCTTCCTCACTTTAAACCAAATCACTGCGCAAATCACTCTTTCATCCAGCGGCATGCGAATCATCCAGAAGAGCAGCAACGGAACAGCGGAGACATGCTAGAAAAGACCGTATAATAAAACCTTCACATGATGCAAACATTCCCTGCCCACACTGTCCGAGATCTTTCCAGGCCCGCATCGGGCTCATCAGTCACCTTCGTACTCATAGACTATCCTAACATATTCCTAATAATTGGATGAACAGAGTGGTCTTCATCACCCGTGATGGACGAACAACATATATAACACAGTGTTGTCGACTCGAGTCAATCGACTCGGACTCGAGTCTGACTTAAGTCACTATAGTCACTCGACTCGAGACTACTTGAGATTTAGTTATTCAGCGACTCGACTCGAGACTTGCCAATTTTTATGAAACGACTGCCGTCCTCATTCATAATGTACTCTTTATTAAGTAGGGGAAAAAAAAGTCTTGTGTTAAGCGATATCAGCCAAAAATTACAAGAATTCCATTGGGCAAACACATTTTACTTCATATTATCAGACATAATTGGACACTGTTGCTTGACAAACATCTCGAGACATAGCGACATGTAAACATTACCAACCAGCCTTAGGGGACATACACCGCGCGCATTTATTGGCGGGGAAAAAACTAGCATATGTGTCCTTAATCTGTGTCACAGGGATAGTGACATGTTATTTTTATGACGGAAAGAGGGGTTATTTGAGGCTGTCAACAGAATAAAAGGTAAAGATACTCTCAGGGTTACATGCAGGAGATGGTAGCTAGTTAGTACGTCACAAGAAAAAGAGTGACGTAAAAGATAACAGACTAAGTAACAAGAGAATCTAGAGAAAAGATGGTGGTAGGAACGATAAGAACCCCAACAACCTGGGCTGAATTAATTTACATAGGATTTTCGTTGTAAATTCATGTTCAAATTGTAGAACATCTCAGTGATAACTGATTTGCGAAGGAAATTTCGAATTGGAACTATCGACAACCACGCTTACTTCCTCTATAGAAGTTTGGTTACAAGAAAAGGTCAATCAGGCATAGAAGCCGTTCTGACATGAATTGTATCACTCACAGTTGAGTACCTTTTTTGCCAAGATAAAAGTACAAATAGATAATGAATGAAACCGGACTGATTCTAAAGGCGACGAACTGGAACGGACTACGACTTACGGAACATGGAACACAAGAAGTATAAATGGGAAGGAAGAGGAGCTGGTGGAAGAGACCATGTCTGCAGAATGGGAGAAGATCGGCTACCACGGCAAGTATGGGAAACTAAGAGCCAGGGATCCAGACCTCCAGGACGACCCAAAGTCCGCTGGGAGGACAACATTAGACAATCTTTGAAGGACCAAGGACTTGAATGGAAGACAGCCGATAGGATAGTTTGGCGCTCTCTCTTACAAACCTCAACACCTTACGATAGAAGAGGAACGACTAAGTAAGTAGTAAGAATGAAAAAATAATATAACGACAAGAAGACAGAAAGTCTGGAAGTGAAGAAATGAATAAAGTGACAGTCGAAATCAGATCCATAGACTTTTGTACAATTGAACTAACAAATTGTCATCGTTCAAGTTCACGTTTTATATTCAACGTATTGGCTCACTTGATTCTTTTGTTTAGGCCAGTAACAACTAAATGAAAATACTGAAGAATGAAGAACATTAACGACCAGGTTCATAACAAATAAATAATCATCTGAGAGGTCACAGAAGAAGTACTACCCTTTACATCATGAACATTATCGATGATTTTAGATAACAAAAATTATTCCTCGAACGGCCTTCAGTCAAAACGAACAAATATACATAAAGAACCTGTGGCACCAATATATAAAACGTTGGTTCGCGATCACAACCTATCTAACGTAACAGTGACACTCCCGTAAATGTTATCGATGACCAGTATGGACTTAACTCAAGAAGTTCATGTACTACATAGGTGTATGGATCGTTGTCACAGCTAACTCAAGAAGTTCCTGTACTACTCGCGCATAGCTGTAGTGATGTAGCGGAATTTGGCATCTCTTGCTTTGTTGTGAAAAAAAAAATGTGTAGCGCGACACCCACACACACACCGCGCAAGGTCAGCGCGGCGGTCTTTCTTTGAAGTTTGAAGTAGGGGAAAAAATGTGAAATATGTTTAAGCCAGACGGTACTGAAGAATGAGGAAATGGCGAATATAGGAATGTATGGCGGACTTTAAAAGTTTGCATTTACTGGACATTAAATTTAAAACTACAAGAAAACGCCTGGTTGGAATAATATTAAATAAAAAGAACTCAACAAAGGAGATAGACTAGGAATTATATCCAAAAGGATATTATTCCAATCTAAATAGTTTTAAAGATAATTAATATTTTTCACCTTCATCACATCTGCTAAAAGTTAGCTAATAATCTTTAAAAATTTATTATGAATACATGCCTAAACGGATGGCAATAAAACTTATATAGAATGAAAGCCTCAGATGGGGAAAAGGAAATGATACATAGGAAGGAAGGAAGGAAGGATATAAGTGTGTAGTGAACAGAACGAAAAACAAGTACAGGAAAAGCACAGATCGCCTCAAATCGCCTCAAACCGAGAGATTAAACGAAAATCTTTTTGGACTTTAGGAGGTGCTTTCTCGTACGGACGAGAGACTGAAATATAAGGACAGAGCGGCGCGTTGGAAATCACACAACAACAACGATAACCACAACATTCGTTCACAACAGGCAAGACACCAACGTCCTTCTCTTCTTCTTCTTCTTCCATCCTTAGCCACCAACCGGCAAAGCAGTATGTGGCCAGTACGCCTAGTGGCGTCTTAGGGCAACAACAAATTGATCAATCTATCGCTGTTTCCACCACGCCTAGTGGCGTCTTTGTGGAACAGAAACAGACCAAACAATCTATCGTTGTTTCCGTAATCAGATTGGTTGGCAAGCAGGTGATCAGCCCACTGTGCAAAGTTTTTACGGGATGGGGTAAACAGCCCCATGCCCAACCCTCCTTAGTCGCTTTTTACGACATGCGTGGTAGGGTGCAGTGTTACTATTCTTTGCTCCCCTTTCGGGCCCCGGCAACACACGGGTGAACGTCCTTCTCAGGACGCCACTATTCGAGACAAGATCACATTTTCATCAAAATGACCCGAAATAAACATCATGCCAAAAGGAGGAAGGTCTACACCAGCCCGCCAGCGCTGAACAGCCATGTGAATAACAAAGCTTCAAACAACAAAGAAAGACAGCCAGAGAGCAAGACTGCCCCAAGTACTCGTGCTGAGACGGTCCTCCTCCAACTCTAGACACGACGACGGAGTTAGCTGCGACGTGTGTCGACCCGACAGAGAGGCTGAGGGGCCCGACTCCTTGCGAGACAGAGGAGAGGGCAGATGCAGGCGTCCCTGGCCTAGATGATGTAGATCCAGAGGATGAGGAAACGATGAGATTGCTACACCAGCTGGAGAAGATGAGGGGATGGTTGGAAAGAAGAGAGAAAAGGGAAGCTGCAAACGTCCACGGCCTAGACCCTGAGCGTGAGAGGGTGAAGAGACGGATACAGGGGATAGAACAGACGCTGGAAAGGAAAGAGAAAAGAAAACAGGAGCCTAAAGCCGAGGGACCACCACCACACGAACCAAGATCGTCAGCAGAAACCCTGTCTACCACAGAGAAGCTACGACAAACACCGAAGACACCAACACACGATGCCGGCGACACAGATGCGATAGAGAGGTGCGTTAAGATCACGCAGATGTCGGGAGGTGAGGCTTCACTCAGAGCCCTACCAGATGACAAAGTGATATGCATCCTCGAGTCAATAACTGGCAGGAGAGGCATCTCTAAAGTACGGAGGCACGAAAAGGGAGTCGTGCTGTCGCTCAACAGCAATACAACAACCACTTCACTGATGACCGAACTGGAATCTAGCCCAAAAGAAGTCCAGTTACCCCACCAAATAAAAGTGGTGGTGGAAATGTACAAAACAACAAAGAAGTTGGTCATCAGAGGGGTGGATACCAGATGTTCCGAAGCCGAGGTCCACAGACACCTTCAGGCTAAAAACGCAAATCTAAAAATCACACAGGTCGAAAGGTTAAAAACCTGGGCAAAGAAAGATACCAATCTGATGATAGTTACGGTAGAAGGATCAACAAGACCTGAGAGACTGACGCTCCAAGCAACAACAAAAAAGACAGAAGCCTATATCCCTCCGGTGATGCAGTACTCTAACTGCCAGCAGTTTTCACACACCAAGAAAATATGCAGGAGGGACGCAGTCTGCCGATATAGTGCGGGTGGCCACCTATATCGCGACTGCCCAAAGGCGAAGGAGGACCCCAACTACAAAGCAATAAACTCAAACCGCACCTGTGCAAACTGCCTCGGAAACCACGGGGCTAGATACCGAGGCTGCCCGATGTTCCAGGAAACAAAGAGCATCCTGAAGGAAGCGGTCTCCAAAAACATCCCCTTCAAGGAGGCAAAACACAGAGTGGCTGCGGATGTTGCAGAAAAACAACGCACGATTGACAGACGACAGTTACACCAGCTGACCGCTGAAGTCAAACAATTGAAAATTAAACTCCAGGTCGAAAACAGAAGCAAGCAGGCTCCCGAAGACGAAAAGGACAGCGGTGAAGACGTAATAGAAATACAAAACAGCAGAGAAATTATGAAAGACCTGAAAAGCATTAAGCAGCAAATAGAAGCAGATGTGGGTACCTCCGAAATCGGCGAGTATCTGCCTGAATGGCGAGGGACACCTGTCTCTGTACAAGAAAAAAAGGGATACTCACGTAAAATCAATGTCAGGTTAGAAATTAATAATAACCTGAGATTTCGCCTCGAGTATTAGCGGGCGTACGAAAAAAAAAAAAAAAAAAAAAAAAAAAAGAAGCAGATGTAAAGAGGCTGACAGAACTGACGGAAGAAAACTCAAAAATCCTCAAGAGAATCGAAACAGAGCGAAGAGCCATTGAGGAAATGACATCAAACACAAGAGCGACCAAAACAAACGAACAATCAGACGAAGAAGTCATCGAAGAAACACTTGAAAAACTTCTACCAGCAATAATAGAAAAAGCACTACTACAGATACAGGAAAGCAGGAATACAAGAGAAACAGAAACTAGGAAAGTAAAAACTAACAAAACGACACAAGACAGATAGGAAGGCAGGAAATGAACACGCCACGACAGACAAGCAACGAAGAGATAACCAGACAGCCAGCTAGCGGTCCTTTTTAGGACCAGTCCTTTTCAGGACTAGGAAAGTGATACCAGCAAAGATACCAACACACTATATACCCCAATATAACCGTTTGTAACTCTTCAATGGGTTTTGGTTGAACAGGGTATTACAGCAAAATAACAGACGGAACTAACAAAACAAACTTGGAAATCACACACACCAAATCCAGAAGCCAGAGTGAGAAACTGGAAGACAGCGTCTGCAAGAAAAGTTCTATTTTCACGCTGCATGCAGGGCAGATTAAATTAAGCCAATACAGTCTCACCGTGAGCTTATAAATCCTAAGAGAGTATGTAAGTTTATTAAAGATATATGTATGACTAATATCATTTAATTTCAGATGTTATTTACGATTTCATTGTATCAGACATGATAAAAAGGGAATGACGCTAACCAGAGATAACCTTCACCGGCATTGTCAGGAAGCATAACCATTAATTGGTTAGCCAAATATATCATGGCTAGTTCTTGCCTGGAAGCTTACGACATACCAGCAAGTACATAAGTGACTTGGCATCCATGAGTAGAAGGCAAAGGTTATATCGTACCCATGTATCATAACATGTGATTTATTCATGTATTTTGTTAATTCTGCACAGTATACATTATCTTATCATGCTATCTCTGTAACATACTACCATGATTCATTCATTTATATACAAACACTGAAGACATGGTCGCATCATGAACAGCAATGTTTGGTGAGATTGTTGGAACACCATGGCCACCTATTACCTTTTGTTCCAGGTTTTATGATCAATATTTATGATCATTCCTGATCGAGAAACTAAAGACTTGAAGACCGTTGATCCTGCTAACTGAAGCCTAGAGGTCAACCAATCTTCAACACCTTAGTCCCCCGTAGTTATAGGGCGGGCTGAAGGATAGTGTGTGTATTCAAGTGTGTCTCAGGAACCTCGAGCATACGTGGCTAACATAAGATGAGTTTTATGTGTATCCATCTAACAAACACTGTGAGGAGTTTCTAAAACGACTGTCTATGATGAGAACTAGATAGCCAGAGATATCAAAGAGATACTGTGACAAACTTTTGTGTAATTTCAGTGGAAGATAAATCCAAGACTTTTTCTATTACTTATTTTAATTTGTAACTATAAATAATAATTCATTTTACCATCTTCCAACACCCATTTCTCATTACAAGAATATATAGATGTACATAATAAATTATGAAATTGTACTCATTGGACTTGTTAAATTTTTAACTGTTAAATTTTGAGTTACCTTTTCAAATTTAATTATATTATCACATAGGGTTACTATAGCGAAAGTAGCAACTTATACTTCTGCAGCCTAAATCTATTGTCCAGCTCAGAGTATTCGCAGCTGTAACTCACTTGTGATACCAGTGTACTTCTCGGGCACTGGAACTTCATACTTTCTGGAGAGAGATTCTACTTCTGCTCTACCACTATTATCATACTAGAAAAACCTTTCGCTACAAGTGAGATGATTACCTCACATGTGCCTAGGGTGTATAGTATCATTTTGTGAGATATGTGAACTTTTATAATGTTAGTTCAGGCAAATCATTGCACTCGAGCTGTCCAGGCACATTTTATCCCTTTAAGTAACCAGAATGTTAGACGGGCCTGCGTGCCCAATTCTCAACCCTTTGAAAATAAAGTTCGTTCGTTCGTTCGTTAGCTGTATGGATCGTTGTCACCGCTAACTCAAGAAGTTGCTGTACTATATAGCTGTATGGATCGTTATCACGGCTAACTCAATAAGTTCCTGTACTACATACCTGTATGGGTCGTTGTCACAGCTAACTCAAGAGGTTCCTGTACTACATAGCTGTATAGATCGTTGTCACAGCTAACTCGAGGTTTTTGTACTACATAGCTTTATGGATCGTTGTCACAGCTAACTCAAGAAGTTCCTGTACTACATAGCTGTATGGATCATTGTCACAGCTAACTCATGAAGTTCCAGTACTACATAGCTGTATGGATCGTTGTCACAGCTAACTCATGAAGTTCCTGTACTACATAGCTGTATGGATCGTTGTCACAGCTAACTCAAGAAGTTCCTGTACTACATAGCTGTTTTGATCGTTGTCACAGCTAACTCAAGAATTTTCTGTACTACATAGCTGTATGGATCGTTGTCATAGCTAACTCAGGAAGTCAAAACATAGCTAGCAAATGTTATATATATATATATATATATATATATATATATATATATATATATAGTATATATTATTAAACAGAAAACGAACAATAAATAATTAAATATATATATATATATATATATATATATATATATATATATAACATTTGCTAGCTATATTTTGACAAAAAGACATTTTAAATTTCTTGTTGTCTGCTCTGCAAAGCAAAATCTTCATTAAATGTTAATAATAAAATTAAACCTGCTTGCGATTTGTTACTTGTAAACACTTTAAAACAAAAAATGTCATGCTTTCCTCGTTCTGTAGCATTGCAACGCACATTTGAATGATTTAAATAGAAGATCGTCATTTCGTTACTTTTTAAAAAATATAAGAACTTCAAAAGCTTTAACAACTCTACGGCTGCGAAATGCTTTCATATGATTATCGATTTTCTAATTTATCAAAGTTGCTGCTGTTATTTTTTTAATCAGTTTTATTAATGACAAGCATTATGTTCCGTTTACTGTTACACTTAATATGCCATAACATTCAAGCACGTTATTCCCGTACTCTCTGAAATTTAGATGAAACGCGAAAAGTCAATTCCGAGCAAGAAAGATTAAAATGTGCCACGAGAGGGAGCTGCATATTGGGCTTCAGCTCTCTTCAAAGAATGGAACATAGAGATTTCAGCGTCACAGATTTGAAACACCACAAATGTATAAATCTTATATCGAGTTAAATAAAAGTGAAAAACAAACAAACAATAATGTGACAACATTTGTGTATGTCCTACATTCTTCGTTCTCTCCTGCATTACTGATTTATTTCTTCATTTTTTTCGCACTCATCGGCCTATTATTTGGCATACTTTAAGCACCAACATTCTTGCATAGTCACTCCCAGGCTTGTTTACGTTTCACCATGTGAATCATAGTATTACAAGGCTAATTAGACAGGTCAGCGCGTAATACTTCTATCACTTAAGTCGTCTAGCCACCTTTGATAGAGACGGTCATTGTTGACAGAAGGGAGTATCGCAAGATCGACGGAGATAAAGCCAGATCGACAGTCTGGGAAATCCG
This sequence comes from Oreohelix idahoensis, assembly GCA_024509875.1. Classification (NCBI taxonomy): domain Eukaryota; kingdom Metazoa; phylum Mollusca; class Gastropoda; order Stylommatophora; family Oreohelicidae; genus Oreohelix; species Oreohelix idahoensis. Next base: position 300,847 of record JAMPIV010004886.1, read on the forward strand.
TATGGGAGATGTACGTAAACACATGTGATAATATGTAATCGCTTCCGATGGCCCATCTCTGTATCAGTAATACAAATAACCCGTCTGGGGAGATTATGGTGGGAAAGGCATTAGCAAGAAAATAATTTCACAGATGTGTTTGTGAGTTTGTACAAATGCAATCGGAAGTATTACTGCCATATTTGAAAGATGTCACGAGTTTAAATTTTTAAATTGATATTTTAAAACACGCGGGGGATAGTAATGATTTAACACCCCGACCCACATAGTTCTAAAAAGACCGGATTGGTCAAAATCGAGAGCCTGAAATAAACTTAAGCTCTCATTGGAAAGTTTGTCTAAAATACCATATGGGATATGGACTGAGAAATGGAAATATAATCTAGCGAAATCGGAGACCACCCGTGTGTTACCGGGGCCCGAAAGGGGAGCAAAGAATAGTAACACTGTCCCCTGCCAGGCATGTCGTAGAAGGCGACTAAGGAGGGTTGGGCATGGGGCCGGTTACCCCATCCTGTAAAAAATTTAAACCACAAAAAACTTCAACAAATATGGACAAGTCAAATAAAGGAAATAAAACACAGCCATCCAAGACAGGGGAAGGTCCTCTCGCGGGGAGGCGTATGATGCAACACAGAGAAAGCCGAAAGGAGTCTGTGTTGCTGACTAACCTTCTTTCTTCTAGGAGAACTTCCAGATTTGGCACCTGGAATGTTCGGACATTAAACGAACAAGGGAAAGTGGCGCAAGTAGCAGCAGAAATGAGGGAATATAAAATCGAGGTTCTGGGAATGTGTGAAACAAAGTGGAAGGGGGTAGACAGGAAGAAACTCATCACAGGTGAATTGGTGCTGTCCTCAGGACATGAAGACGAAACTTCACACCACAGTGAAGGGGTAGCTCTTATGTTATCTAAAGAAGCACAGAAAGCACTCATTGAATGGGAAGCTGTTGGACCCAGAATAATAACAGCTACTTTCAAAACAGCTAAAAAGAAAATTCATGTAAATGTCATCCAATGTTATGCACCAACTAATGACAAAGAAGAGTCTGTGAAAGAAGCATTTTATACTAAACTACAGGAAATTATGGATAAAGTAAAAAGAAGAGACATCACAATTTTGATGGGCGACATGAATGCAAAGATAGGTACAGTCAACACCGGATTTGAAGAAGTCATGGGAAAACATGGGCTAGGAGTAATGAATGAAAATGGAGAACTATTCGCAAACTTCTGTGCTTCAAATCAACTGGCTATAGGAGGAAGCATGTTTCCACATAAGAGAATACACAAGGCAACATGGATATCACCAGACCATAGAACAGAAAATCAGATCGATCATATATGCATAAAGAAGAAGTTTAGATCATCATTGCAGGATGTAAAGGTATATAGAGGAGCAGATGTGGCATCAGATCACCATCTTCTGATAGCCAAAGTAAAAATGAAACTCAAGAGATATGCAACAATGCAAAATTATAGACAACAGTTTAATGTAGGACAGCTAAGAAATCAAGAAACAAGAGACAAATTTGCGGTCACAGTATCCAACAAATTCCAAGTGCTCCAACAGCTGGAAGATGTAGAGAATACAGAAGACTATTGGCAGCAGGTCAAAACGGTATGGAAGGAGACATGTGAAGAAATACTGGGGAAAAGGGAAAGACAACAAAAAGCATGGATAACAACAGAAACCATCAATAAGATAAAAGACAGAAAAAACAAGAAAGCAGAGTTAAACATAAGCAAAACCAGAAGTTCCAAAGCCAAGGCTCAAGAAGTGTACACAGAAGCAAACAAAGAAGTAAAAAGAAGTATCAAAAGAGACAAGAGGAAGTATATTGAGGAGTTGGCAAGAGAGGCAGAAGATGCTGCAGCCAAAGGAAATATGAGAGAACTGTATAGCAGCACAAAGAAGTTAACAGGAAAATACAAGCAAACAAGTTGCCTCATAAAAGACAAGAATGGGAAACTGCTCAGCAATATACAAGAGCAAATGAAGAGGTGGACAGAATATTTTGGGGACCTTCTCAATAGACCAGCTCCACAAAACCCGCCGGACATCCAGCCAGCAGAAGAAGAGCTACAAATTAACAGTGAAAGACCAACGAAGGAAGAAATAAAGAAAGCCATAAAGCTTCTAAGAGATGGAAAAGCGTCTGGACCTGATGGCATTCCAGCAGAGGCCATCAAAGCAGATATCGACACGGCTACAGAGATGTTATATAAATTACTTGGTAAAGTCTGGGAAAAGGAAGAGATACCAGCAGAATGGAAGGAAGGATATCTGGGTAAGTTGCCTAAGAAGGGAAATTTACAAGAGTGCACAAATTATAGAGGAATAATGTTACTATCAGTGCCAGGAAAAGTATTAAACAGGATTATCCTTGAGAGATTAAAAGAGTCCATAGACAAGAAATTGAGAGATGAACAAGCAGGTTTTCGACAAAACAGATCATGTACAGACCAGATAGCCACTTTGAGAATAATAGTTGAACAAAGTCTGGAATGGAATTCACCACTATACATCGGATTTGTGGACTACGAAAAGGCATTTGACAGTGTAGACAGAGAATCACTTTGGAAATTGATGAGGCATTATGGAGTTCCCCTGAAGATCATTAATTTAATAAAGAAAACATACGAAGACATGACATGCAGAGTTCTTCATGAAGGACAGCTTACAGAACCATTTGGGATAAGAACAGGAGTGCGACAGGGATGCCTCTTGTCTCCATTTCTTTTCTTGCTGGCAATAGATTGGGTTATGAGATCATCGACAACACACAACAGAAATGGAATCCAGTGGACTCTGACTAAGCAGCTGGATGATCTGGATTTTGCTGATGACTTGGCTCTTCTGTCCCATAACCGTAATCAGATGCAGGACAAATTGAAAACACTCGATGAGAGGTCACAGCAATTGGGTCTGAAAATACACAGGGAAAAGACAAAAATAATGCGAATAAATGCAGGTAATGATAATAGGGTTGAACTTGAAGAAATACCAATACAAGATGTAGAATCATATATGTATCTTGGCAGTAAGATAGACAAAGTTGGAGGGACAGACAGCGATATCAAAATAAGAATACAAAAGGCAAGAGGAGCTTTCATTGCATTGGGAAATATATGGAGATCAAGAGAAATAGGATCCAACACGAAAATAAGAATCTTCAACTCAAATGTGAAGTCAGTCCTATTGTATGGCTCTGAGACATGGAGGACAACAAAGACAACAACCAAAAAAGCTACAGACTTTCATAAATGGGTGCTTGCGTAGAATAGAGGGATTAAAATGGTATGACAAGGTTACCAACGTAGAACTGATGACAAGAACTAGACAAGTGCCAGTGGAACAAGAGATGAGAAGAAGACGATGGCGATGGATAGGACACACACTGAGGAAACCTGTTGATAGCATTACAAGGCAGTCCTTGTTCTGGAACCCGCAGGGCAAGAGAGGCAGAGGAAGACCAAGAAGTACATGGAGAAGAGAGAAGGAAACAGAGGTGAAAATGATGAGGAGAACATGGAAAGAACTTGAGATGATGGCACGTGACAGGAGGACTTGGCATGTGTTTGTTGAAGGCCTATGCTCCTTTGGGAGTGGAGGGTTATGAATGAAATCGGAGACACAAATCAGACTGCATTTTCAACAAACGTCAAGTAACAACTCCCAGTAGCCAGAGAGAAGCATCGGACAAAGAATTCCAAAATTAAAAGTGACAGATCGAAGTATTTTGGCGTCTTTATAACTTAAAAAAGAACCCGCAATTTTAAATATAAAGACTGGAAATTTAAGGAATCAGAAAGCACAAGTCATAAGAGGGATTCTGAAACTACCCCAGACTGAGTGTTCGAAGCATAAAATCAACGTTGCTGTGTCCATTCTACTGTGCCAGGAGATTGTAGACCCTATTTGGGATGAGTGTAAACATATATATATATATTTTAATGTGAATTTGTCATGTCTGTACTTGCTAAGTGGTTATACCAATCATAAGAGGCTGACAACCTCAACATATGAAAATAGTATGTTCATAAACCACTACAGCAAACACTGGTGTTTGCTTTATGATAGTTCGCTCATGAAAGCGAAAGCAGAAACGACCCCAGTCTCCAAACTGAGCAGTGAGATGATTACCTCACATGTGCCTAGGGTGTATAGTATCATTTTGTGAGATATGTGAACTTTTATAATGTTAGCTCAGGCAAATCATTGCACTCAAGCTGTCCAGGAACATTTTATCCATTTAAGTAACCAGAAGAATAACTGTGATTTCTAATCATGTTCCCTGAGTTATCCTATGTATACTCAAGGAGAATAATTATTCAGAGATGCCAACATTGGTGGGTGCACAGCGAGACAATGCGCCTGTTAATCTTCAGCCCACAAATGTACTTAGCAGAGGCATTTATTCTTTTATTTTACCTAAAGTTCGTGGGACGAGACTACATTACTGTTCATGGGACGAAGTTACACTTACAAGAGACCAGTCTGAAGTAAGAGTCTTCGCCATAATCTTGTCATTCAATAACAGGGGTCGACAGAGAAGAGTCTAGAGAAGAGTCCTCATCACAAAAGACCTGTCAACGACCCATTGCAGTACTCAGCCAGTTAAGTTTTTTGTAACAGGCCCAAGCAACGGACAATAATCATCAGTCCCAATTAAGTCTCAGCGAAGAAAACTTTTTAAACCTTCTAAAGTCACGTTCATCCATATTTAATTTAACTTGTTAAAGACCCATTTATTATTAAATTTGTTTTATATTATTTTACAAATTCATAGTTGATTCAGTTCTTATAGACACGAGAGCGCATGTATGATATAAAATCGTTAATACATATTGTGACGTATAATGGAAATAAAGCCTGCTGTATCCGACAGTCTTCCGTGACTATGCCGTAGTTCTATGATTCTTTCGCAAAGTCAAACATTTGACAGACTGCATTACTCATACTTTTATCAACGCCTCTTTTTCTTGTTATGTAAACAAACAGACATACTACCAACTTCCGTGACCTGCCAGCATAACAGGCAAATAGCTCTGATTTGTTTACCTAAGTTTTTCACGCGAGCGGGTCTGCCAATCATCAAGATAGCAGACAGACGCACGGGAGATAAACACGTAACCCTTTGATCTTCAGATACAGAGAAATCTCTGAGCCGATTAACATTTCATCTCGAGACGCGAGCGATTTTGGAAGAAACCCCGTTATCGGGACGAGTGCCTTTGATGTCGGGCAAGCAGCGTTCGACGAGAGAAACTGCGGCCGGCTTAGAGGACTTTTATCTGGTCCACAGTTTCTCAATTCTTTAGTTCGCACGTTCATGCGAAATTAACACCATTAGGGATCTGAGAGCAAATGAATATATATAAACAGCAGTTCCTTAAACTCAATGATCAGTTGTAGCTCAGAATTTAATCTAAGCTCGTTATTCTAGAACCATTGTGGAAGTGTGTTATTAGCATTTCGTGGGGATTGTTTCATTTCTGATTTGTGGTAATAGAAATTAGCATTTACGTGATTTAATGTGTTAAGTTTACCATTATAATTCACTGTGATTTCTAGCGTTAAAACTAGCGAAATAAATAACTATTTTTATTTGCCAGAAGTGCCAGAAGATACGGTAGTTGACTGATTAAGTGTTAAGTGTGACTATAGTGACCGAATAGGATTCACGTTTATTTAATTTTGTGTCTTATAGTAAGTGACTATTGTTTATACCTTATGACTAAACTAACAGGCGCCGACAATAAAATAATTATTAACGACAGACGATATTTTAAGTGCGCGTAGGGGTAATTAAAACAATAGTTGACAGCGTGAGCTGATCGTTAATGCGCAGAAGGGGCAGGAAGGTGCATACCTTGGTCTGAACCTGAAAGCGCAGCGTGGGCGAAAAGCTGACCATATAGTTGTAAATAAAGTCACCGTGTGCCTTTTAACTTTAAGCAGGACTGCCGGAGAGGGAAAGAGATCGTCTCGTCCCCGTCCGTGCACATATAGAATAGTTGCATTTCTTTTTCATAATGTCTTGTTTATTTCTCGCAGACCTGACAGAGCGGCCAGCGATTTTTTCTTTATTATTGTCTCCAGTTACTGATGGGATTTATGTTGTCTTCTTCGTGGCTACGAGTCCACAAGTCCATGTTGTGAACAGGACTGGCTAAAAGACAAATAAAACATTTATCTATTAAGTTTAATTGGACTATCAATTCCCTTTTTTTTCAAATTTATCAGCCCACGGGATTGGTATATGCAATAATAGCAACATCTAACTTTTGACAGACGCAGCACTGGATTTATTCAGAAAGTTGTGCTGTTTCAAAATCGGCACTCACCACAGAGCCAGCCGATAGGATTTACTAATCAATCACGAACCATCATCAGTAACAATTAGCAACTAGATGTGTCCAAATACCAGAAGTATTTGTTTTTCCATTCTTTGCTGTGAACACTAGATCTTGATTTTTTTTTCTACCATTAACTATTCGAGGTGACACTATCGATCCAGGAATACCTCACCAAACTTGGCGTCCACCTTATAAAGTTATTGTCAAGGCTGGACTGGTGCCAAATTTGGCACTGAACCCTGACATTATCAATATCGATAAATATATTCAGGATAACTGTACATTCCAGAAAATATCACCAAGATTAGGTAAGGGGAGAGAGAGAGAGAGAGAGAGAGAGAGAGAGAGAGAGAGAGAGAGAGAGAGAGAGAGCGTGACCACGTATGTCAGAGAGAGAGAGATTGAATATTTTCTTGTTACGGTAGCTTGTCCAAACTAGTTATTTTGCTTTAACAATTGCTTACTTTACGGAGTAGCACGTATTAGGAATTTTGTTTTTCTTTACTGTCTATACTGTAACCTAGTGCTAAACCTTTAACCTTTGGGGTTATTAACTTATTGGGTTCTTATCTTCTCGAAGGAGGGGAGGGCACGGGTATTCTGTAATTTCTCTATAAATATGTAATTTCTGATTTTATTCGATCTTTCTTTTAGATATTCGATGTTGTAAAGTTTAATGATAATAAACAACAAAAGAACTAAACTTTGTGTGTTGGTCAGACCCATAACCAAATTTACCCATAGTTTTTTCACGTTTGTGTGTCTTGTTGTCACATAGCTGTGTGTGTGTGCGTGTATAGTAAACTTATATTTCTCAATATAAGGGGGGTGCAAAATTGTCTGATACTAAATTATAGTCGTACAGATAGGCTGGACTAGAGAAACTACTCAGTCCAGAGACAGATCTTCTCCTTAACTATTCACTCGTGAAAACTCTATTTCTTACACCTTACTTCTCACGTATTATCCCCATCTCCTATACTCAGGCGGGACCTTACATAAATGGATTCCAATTGTGTTGGCTGAAGTCGATGTTTTCATAACCCAGTCTATAGTCAACAGGAAGAGAAACGATGACCAGAGGCATCCGCAGGCGCATTGCATTGATTACTCCAATAGGCTCCGCAAGTTGTCTGTGAACAGCTATCTGTCTACTTACTCACTTACATACATCTATCTATTTATATATCTACCTACCTACCAACATACATCTATCTATCTATCTATCTATCTATCTATCTATCTATCTATCTATCTATCTATCTATCTATCTATCTATCTATCTATCTATCTATCTATCTATCTATCTATCTATCTATCTATCTATCTATCTATCTATCTATCTATCTATCTATCTATCTATCTATCTATCTATCCATCCATCCATCTATCTATCTATCCATCCATCCATCCATCCATCCATCCATCCATCCATCCATGCATCAATCCATGCATGCATGCATGCATGCATGCATGCATGCATGCATCCATCCATCTATCTATCTATCCATCTATCTATCTATCTATCTATCTATCTATCTATCTATCTATCTATCTATCTATCTATCTATCTATCTATCTATCTATCTATCTATCTATCTATCTATCTATCTATCTGTCTATCTGTCTATCTGTCTATCTATCTATCTATCTATCTATCTATCTATCTATCTATCTATCTATCTATCTATCTATCTATCTATCTATCTATCTATCTATCTATCTATCTATCCATCCATCCATCCATCCATCCATCCATCCATCCATCCATGCATGCATGCATCCATGCATCCATCCATCTATCCATCCATCTATCTATCTATCTATCTATCTATCTATCTATCTATCTATCTATCTATCTATCTATCTATCTATCTATCTATCTATCTATCTATCTATCTATCTATCTATCTATCTATCTATCTATCTATCTATCTATCTATCTATCTATCTATCTATCTATCTATCTATCTAAGCACGACCCATATACATATAGTTACAGCGATAGAGCCAAAAATACTTATAACAGGAATTTCGCTGGATTAAACAAGCTAGCGGCTTGAACAAGCCACACCATTGCTTAAAACTTCACAATAGATGCCGGATCAGATATAAGTTAATAGTGCTCTGCCCTATGCAGCATTGTTCTTGTCTTCTGAGTTATCTTGTGGAAGCTCCCTTGAGATAGAAGCATCATTATCCTTCTATCTACAACTCTGCCAAGAGTAATCTTGTGCGAAGGTAGACACCTTTGAAGACCCATTTTAGATACTCTTGAGTTTTGGCCACTGGAGGACCACAACTGCAGAACAAAGGGGAGGCAAATCCCGTGACAAATATAAAAAAAAATCGAAAGTGCACAACCAAGACAATTTTCGGTATCTAACCAGCTTCCATCATCATCATCATTATTTTTGGTTTTCGCTACTTATGAAGCATTTAGCCAAAAATTGTAGCTGGTCCCTCTGCAGGAAGCGTGCAGCAAGCATGCACATGCTCTTGCAGAGGTAGTTTCTGTAGAAACTTGTTGTTCAAGATGAGGTGCCAGCCTCAAGCACAATTTGTTATTAGTGGCCTTGTGCGATGTGCATGAGGGGCCAGTAGTCCTATGTCTCACCAGAGACCCCCAGGAACTACCTGGCAATGTCTATGTTCTGTATTTATTTTCGGTACGGTACAGTACGTTACTTACATGTGGTTTAGTTAGTGCATCTACTGTGCGTACTAAACCACACCGTTAGCTGTAATTGTCTATACTGCAAACTCATGAATGTACTTTTGAAATGGAGGTCACACACAAATTGATGTATATTACCATCTCAGCAGAAGAGAACAAGTGGTAATCTTCAGACTCCGCAAGGGCCACAACAGATTGGGATATTATCTATTCAAAAAGCTAAAGATAGGGATTACCGATGAGTGTAATTGTGGCATAGAGAAATGACTGCTGAACATCTGCTTCAAAGATGCCTAACATATGAGCAATACAGAAAGCACATATGGCCGACAATAGTACCATTCTTGGAAAATAGTGTATGGCAACACAAATCTCCTCACGCTGACCACTGTTTTCTTTGAAAATATTCAAGCAGACGCCTGAGAGTGTGCGCAGAAGCAGAAGACACAAGAAAAGGTAAAGTAATCTCAGTGTAGGAAGTGAACATTTACCATTAACGTCTTGGCCAGTGTATATATTTTTATACTTCGTGTCTCATGCCTCCTTCCTAAAACTTCCTCTTGGTGAGGGGATGAGAGAGAGAGAGAGAGAGAGAGAGAGAGAGAGAGAGAGAGAGAGAGAGAGAGAGAGAGAGAGAGAGAGAGAGAGAAAGAGAGATAGAGAGAGAGAGTGAAATAGAGAGAAGGCAGCGCACCTTAAGTATAGGAAACACTGCTTTAATGGAATAAAAAGCCGATAACATTTTATTTTTCTTAGCAAAGTTTAAAGCATAGAATTAAATAAAACAGCATATTTACGAGTAATACCGTAGCAAATTTAAGTTTTGTGACATCGTTCGCAACCCATTACGCCGACTATAGAAAGTCCTGCATGCAAGTTGCGCACGTTAACAAGCTTCACCACAAGGGGAATCCCTGGAAGTGTGTGGATGATTTCAAGAGTCAATGAGGATATAATTAGCCTCACAGACATAGGTACACTTTAACGTACATATATTGTAGCATTATGCATAGCTGGTGGTCATATAAAGATGACTCCAGATATACCTCCACGCATATTTAATAAAGTAAATGCTCACTCTCAACATCTGCACTGCTGACCTTTTAACCCTGAATTAAACTAACTAAAAGATCAAATTCTATCTCAATGACAATGAATTAATACTTCAAATGAACACGTTCATATACTATAATGAGCAGTTTGAAACCGTAAAGAGTAGGTCATACGGCCGCTGCCCTGGAGAAATTTACAAAATTATGGAACCTACCCATAAAAATATTTATAGAATGTATGATAGCTGTATACACACATTGGGATCCTCGCCGGCGCTACGGAGTTAGTGCACTGTGCTGAGATCCTCCTTGAGTGATCTAAGGGAGGAGATCGGGGCACGTATGGGGTTGTCCGTGAGTAATGAAACTGTTCCTTAAAACCAAAAGCAAACCATCTATAAATAGCGTAAGATAATTTTACTCGTGTGGAATTTAGTTAATTTACATTAGTTTTTTTCCCCGATGAGTATTTTAAAATTGCAACGATCCTAGTAAATATGGATTTTGTGATGACAATGGATAATAATTTTACCTCTAAAAAAAGGTAATAATTTTACCAGTGGCTGCTTCAGTAATTATTTACCTTAGTTTAGTCCGGCGATGGTAATCAGCTGTGGCCGTGTTTTTTTTTTTATTATTTGATTATACTATATTCTTAAAAACCCAACCCCTGCAGACCCAAGTAGAACAATCCCAACTAATATGGTTTGGCCATGTCTGCAGAATGGGAGAAGATCAGCTACCACGGCAAGCATGGGAAACTAAGAGCCAGGGATCCAGACCCCCAGGACGACCCAAAGTCCGCTGGGAGGACAACATTAGACAATCTTTGAAGGACCGAGGACTAGAATGGAACCAAGCCAGGAGGAAGACAGCCTATAAAATAGTATGGCGCTCTCTCTTACAAACCTCTACACCTCACGGTAGAAGGGGAACGACTAAGTAAGTAAGTTTTTTCTTATTAACAGAAGAAGTTATTTGTTTGGTTTTGAACCCCGCACTTGAAAACGTGTTTTTTATGTGCAAGGGATACCCGGTTCAACCCCATGTGGGTTATAATTTGGGTATATAGTGTTCATCATTCCATATAGTGTATTACTTTGTTGTTTTTCTTGTGTGTTGGCTCTTCCAGGCTGTATCGAAGCTATGACACTGCAATTGATGAATCAACAACGCTGAGACTGTTGAAGTTTGGCATCAAACGTGGGACCGGCAGAGATGGACGTCAGAGAGAATGCATCCGTTGTATGCATAACCAGCGTGCTATAGATACAATTAGCATTCATACTCTTCGACATTTGCTGAGGGAGACTGAGCACCTATGGGTCTTGCCCTGAGTGCAGTGAGGTCGATTCTGATTAACAAATAACACAAATAACAGAAGAAGTATTTAGTGTGAAGTACTGCTGACACCTGGCGGAGAACTGTGGAGGCGAAGATGCTAAGCATGAACCAGAGCTGGGGTACCACCAGGGCCAGCCCTAGGAATTTTGCCGCCCCGTGCAATACCATACCTTGCCGCCCCAGCCCAACCTCAAATTAACGTTTGAAATTTTTAAAACCATTATGTTAAACAAGCTTTAACATTAATTTCATGACCATTAGCCTAATTTTAAATAGTACCATTAATAATAATTTATTGATAAATTGATGAAAATACTGTATAGTCATAAAATAAACCATTGACTTTATTAGAGACAATTAGCCTATATGAAATAAATGTAGTTACATTACTTACATATATGGGATGCTCTTCTCATGTGGAACGATGAACTGTTGAGTCACACACACTTAACTATAGTATGTACATGTTATAGTTTTTAGCACTATTTTCACATTATTTGAATTTATGTTGTTTGAAGTATGTACTGCTTAAAAAGACACTTCTTGCTTTCATATTTGCAAAAGCAGAAATAAGGTCTGCGTAGTCTAATTTTTGACCGATTTCATGTTCAATTGAAATCATGGCAAGTCCTTCCAATCTAGTTTCGGCCATTGTTGAGCGTAAATAAGTTTTAATAAGCTTCAGTTTTGAAAAACTACGCTCATCACTTGCTACCGTTACAGGCAAAGTTAGTAATATTCTTAAGGCTATAGCGACATTAGGAGCAATGTTTTTTTCAAAAATGTAACGAAGAACTTCAATTGGCGGTGTATTTTCTGGTACTAATTTGGATACTACTTTCAGTTCATCACATAACTCAATGGCATCAATGTCTCTATTTACTTGATGTGTTAAAACGCCGTCTACGTTTTTACATTTGTTTAAGAGCTCATTTGTCGTCTCAAATTTCAATTTAGGGATGTTATATAAAAAGGAAAAATGTGAACTGTGATGTTCCAATTGCTCGAACCTTTCTTCAATAGAATTAGTTGCAACATCAATAATAAAAAAGAAAAATTCAATTTTGAATTTAGTTTTGGGATCCAAAATAGGTTAATCTCTTGCTTCATAGTTGTGTTGCTTTTTCTGCCGACGCACTCTAGTACATTCAAACGTTGGTATCAAATCAGGATCAGCTTCAACTTTCTCAGCTAATGTTGTAGCATCAACAAGAAAATTTTGAAATGATTCATCATTTCTGAGATTCTTAAGGCTTTGAAGAACATTTCTCAAAGTTGTTATGGCACTAGTCAATTCCATTTTTATGCTTTGCAACAGTTTACTAGCAACATTAATTTCGTTTAAAACATAGTGCCATATAACCAGACAACATAAAAATTTAAAATCTCTGAGTTTTAGGGCAAAGGTTTCAGCTTCATGTCTCGCCATTGTGTCTACTGACTCGTCATCAGCAATTTCTATCAATGCATCATAAAATTCCTCAATATAATATCTTAAAGGACGAATGGCCTCGATTCTAGATTCCCAGCGAGTTTTACTTAGTGTCTTGGGCGTTAGAGTTGTAATATGTTTCTTAAGGATTCCCCAACGCTGTGTTGACGCTGAGAAAAACACATACAATTTCTGAACCGTTTCAAAAAAAAAAAAAAAACCCTTCTCTAGATGACATCGCGGCATCATTGACCACCAAGTTGAGAGAATGAGAACAGCAAGGGATATAAAAAGCTCTCGGGTTCAAGTCCCTAATACGTTGTTGAACTCCTGAATGTTTTCCTTTCATATTTGATCCATTGTCATACCCCTGGCCACGCATGTTTGCGATTGGAATATCCATTTCTGACAATTTTCTTAGAATGCATTCGGTTAACGCTGAGCCTGTAGTGGCTTCTACAGCAATGAAACCAAGAAAATGCTCATGAATGTTGATATCATCTGGATTCGTATTAACAAATCTTACAATTAGTGTTAATTGTTCAATGTGACTTACATCGGGAGACAATCTGCAACTATGCTATAATATTTAGCTTCCTCCACCATAGAAATTATTTCTTTTTTTATGGTTCCAGAGAGAAGAGCAATCAATTGATTTTTATTGTTTGTCCCAAGGTAATGTTGGGTCGATTCACGAGCTACTCTCATTAAATGTTCACACATAGCACTATCAAATCTGGCAATCAGTTCAACAAACTTTAAAAAATTTCCATTGTTAGGGTCATATAATTTATCAGATGTGTAGTGGGTTGATGGTATTGTATGATGGTGATATTACTAAGTGTGATGCATGAGGTCAGCTGTGAAGGCTCCTGAGATAAAATGTAGCTGTGAATTGTCAGAAGGCCCTTCTTGCTACCACTACGACCTCACACCTATCTTTCTTTTTTCTAATGAATGTGGCTACGTTAAATGTCTAGGGTAATGATATGTAATGTATTGTGGTAGTTTACATACACACACACAGATATTTACTAAGTCTAATAATATTAATAAATGTTATAATACACTGAACTAACTCTTACTTAGTCGTTCCTCTTCTACCGTGAGGTGTAGAGGTACTGAACTAACTCAAGTGTGTAAAATGTTTGATAGTAATTTTCTTTAAATTTATTTGTTCTGAACCAAGGTTTTAATTTGGTCAGAACATATGAAAGGTTTTGCAATTATGAAAGAAATGCATGAATATTACATAATAAATGCAAGGTGTGTACATATGTATGTTACTAGACTTGTTAATATTACTACTGTTTATAGCTGTAATCTATTTTGGGAGAACATTTAATGGATCTGCTGTTGGGGTGGCCTCATCACTCCCTGTCTATGGTGACTACACATTGTCCAGTTATTGGATGGAATTTTTATGGGTGTGTTAGCAAATAAGTTGAGTTGGTGAATTCTCAGCAGACCAGACGCTCACGTAGCTTGAAGGTGTAGCTCTGGTGCTGAGATCTGGTGGCCCCACCTCTCCGTGCTTGGGGGCAATATCAGAAGTCTGGTGGCCCCACCTCTCCGTGCTTGGGGGCTATATCAGAAGTCTGGTGGCCCCACCTCTCCGTGCTTGGGGGCTATATCAGAAGTCTGGTGGCCCCACCTCTCCGTGCTTGGGGGCTATAATAGGCTGCTCTGACAAAATGTTACTGCACGGGTCCACTCTTGTAATATTCAACAACTCATTTGACACCGCATTGGTGCCAACTGAAACTCATAGTTCTGCAATCAAAGTATTAGTCATGTGTCAGAATTCCATCCTCTAACCATTTCTGGACACAACACTACACAACAACAACTCCACATAGACGGGTCAGATCTTTCTGACTAAACAACACATCTTACCAAGTTGGTTTCACATAGGATAAGTTCTCCCAGACTACGTATTCTGAAATATGTTCATTAGCTTCCTGCCATAGAATAGGATAGGTGATATGTTCCACTGATCTCAACACTTGATCTATCTTTCATAATCCTTGCTAGAGTTTATGTATTTTATTTGTCTTCAGACCCTGAACTGGGGCGGGGGGTCTAGAGCGAATCCTTACTTGTTGTAAGGGACAGATTATGCTATTGCAGTATCAAATCACTCGAAACCTTAAACAAATATTAAAATGTACAAAGAAATAATTTCAGTCTTACCAGAATTATGAATATAGAACACAGTTAAATGCTAGCAAAACTCAGCTGAGCTGCTGGCCTTAGGATGGCGTCCCTCTAAATATTTCAATAGCTTCTGGGAATTACACCACTTAATAATTCACTGTGTCTACTAGGACAACTTATAATGAATGGCACAAAATGCGCGTCTGAGCGCCGATAATATATTCATCTATGGCCAATCACTGCCTTTTATTTTTCAAATTCAAATATCCTACCAAAAAGTCATTTCAGTCATACCTCAGTCAAGTATGCCTTATTGTCTGTTGGTCCGTCCGTCTCTACTTGCGTTTCACAAAAAAACACACTTGTTTTTTGAACCAACTCTGCCTTCCCCTACACAATTTTGCCCTTTAAAGTTATTTTTAGCCACAATTCACCATCCCACCCCGTCTCTTCATTCCAACTAGATTTTAGCACTTGCGTCTTCAAGGCCACAATTTTTTGAAAATTAGTGACATGTTTTATTTCAATGTAGTCGATCGTTGATATGAACAACACAGTCTTTTGTCAATATCGTTCTTATTATCTATCCGTCTGTATAAATGAAAGCATATTATTTCACTGCTCAAGATGGGCCATCCGGCCAGCTAGGTTTTATATTCCTAACATTATTATTAAGAAAAGTTACTTTTCAAATATTTTCTAGAATCTTCTGGAATGCGTTCATCACTGCATTCAAATAAACGGACTAAGTTATCGCAAAAGCGTCCAAAAAATGACTGTGGCGTATAATATCCAAGGTCCCTTTTGTCGATTTCTTTACTTTATGTCAACTTGGGGAACGTGACTTTTTCCTCCTTTCCCCACCAATTTGCGTCCTTTTAGCCTCGCTAGTTTCAAGCACGCGTTCAGTCAGATTTTTCCTTTTGATCTCCGTTCTCATCCCGTTCCGTTTTGCCTTCAAGTCTAACAATTTAATTTCCATGGCGGGTGATGACCCGCGGCGTGGGCGATCATGTATTCTAGCAGCTTACGCATTAGTTTTTATCCCTACGTTGTATCATTGGAGATATTTTAACGTTGTATCACGGTCAATTTTATGACAAGATGTTCCACGAAATGGCAAGCATTGTTAGCTCAAGAACTGGACAATAGCAATTAAGCGTTCTATTATGCTTCTCCAGCGTCGAACTTCTGAATTTAATAACTTTTGTTGCATTGAATCAATTGTCTGTACTGATTTAAGCCTGGACGATAATTCAATCAACTTTGTATGGGACTCCAAGTGTTTTTTAGATTTTTCGTGTTCATTAAGATACACATACAAATGACCCCAAACATTATAGCCATCAGTAGTGAGTGACATTTTATTACAGGAAAGCAACTTACAGCAGAAACAAAATACAGAATCTTTTTCTTTTGAATACACTAACCATGATCGATTAATATATTCTCCATTGCTTAGTTCCCCAGTGTAAAAATTTAGTGAACATTTCCGACCATTAGAGCTGGGCGGAAAAACGAACTCATTTTTTGGTCTCTCTGGCAGGCCTTTTTTTTACGATTTCCAGTCTTTCGGTATCGCTTAAAGAAGGATTCCATCTTGCCAGATCAGTGTACCTCTTAAGTTCATTGCTTAAATCTCTGGAATTTGAAACGGTCAAATCAGTCTCATTTTCGACATTGTTAGTAATATCTACGTTACTGGGTCCGAGTTAGAAGTACTTGCCATGAGCTCAGAATCATTTGTTTCGGTACATTTGCTTATTGTCTTCTGTCCTACATCAGCTGTTTCAGTTTTTAGATATTTATGTAAAGCCCCGCTATGTTTTTGAATATCGCGTTCTTTTTCCAGTTTCCGTTTCCGATATTCGGCACCTGATAGTTTTTTCTTTTATCGGACATTATATCTATTTGAATATTAAAACTGTTATAATAAACCCTACAGTAAAATGTATTATTTAGTAATGAATGGAGGCTGAAGCACTGTACTAATTTCCATAAAACGTTTAAAAAACATATTTATCACTGTAACACATAGCACACTAACACTGAGCAAAATCAACTTCCTTGAATGCACACTCGAAAACAACTGAGACATTCGAGCCGCCAACATAGAACGGTCGATAAAAAAATAAATTCCTGATTTCCACGCCAAGTTAATTAATTACTGTCTCTCGTTCAGCCATGCCGGAAGATTTATCGTGGCGGTCTTCAGTTGACCACTGAACACAACGCAACCACCGTCCTTTTCAGGGCGAACGAAGAAGAAGAAGAAGAACACGGAAATATAATCCTCTGGGAACCACTGTGGTTTCGACCAAGCGAATAAATTGTACTGACGTCCCTAAAGAAATACCTTTTAGTTCCTTTGTAGGAGAAGATAGCATTAGGATCGTATGGCAGAACTATTAGTGAAGGCTTGAAAAATAGCTAAAGAACAGATCGCAGGTGCAAATATTTCGTAGAGAAAACAGACAAAATGTGAAGAAATAGAAAAGTAAGGAATTTTAAAATAATCTAGACGAAACCTTCGAATACTCCGTGACACCATCCACAGAGGGTTTATTTCAGGAGCCGTTCAGGTTATTCAGTCAAAATCCCGGTCGATGACACTCCTACAAATGCCCGCACCCGGGCTTGAACCTTGAACACCTGATCGCTAGCGCAGTGTGGTTACCATTACACCAGCGCGGCTCCCAGGCGGAATATTTTGATGGGATTGTCAAGATAAGTAAAAAGATTTTTTGCCGCCCCTCAAAGCTTGCCGCCCCGTGCAAAATGCACGTGTTGCGCCGTCGGTAGAGCCGGCCCTGGGTACCACACGAAAGATGGCTGCCGACCGAGCAAAGAGGAGACAGTTTATTGCTGCCCTACAAGACGCCACCAGGCGTGATGGTCACTGATTGCTTTGTCAGACAGCGGCCATGGACCAAGAAAGAAGAAGAAGACTGCAGACACATATAACAACATTTGATCTCCCCCCCCTCCCCCCGTTAGTGGTTGGGTTGAAGTATAATTGGGGTAGTTGTTCTGGAATCCCCAGGGTAAGACAAGGTAGAGTTAAACCAAAGAATACGCAGAGAATAGAAACTGAGACAGACGTGAAAGTAATGAGGAAGACACGAAAAGAGTTGGAACTGATGGCACAAGACACGAAGACGTGGCATGTTTGCTGAAGGCATATGCTTCCTGGAGGAGCTGAAAGGTGAAGATGATAATTAGGGTAGGGTCTGGGTTACGAACATTCGGAGAAAGATTGATTTATTTCGAAGGGTTTGTATTTTGTTACTTACAGCAACACCTTTGCTATTGTAGTAAATGATTCTTGATTTTATTCTTTTTAATGAAGAAAAAATATCCCGTTCAATCTCTGATATGTTATAAAGTTAGGATATAAAGTGTAGCCAATTAATATTGCTTTGATTTCCGATATCTAAATATGACATTATTTCGCCCCTACAATCAGTCTAAATAGAGTAAATTAAAAGTGTCAAATTGTATGAATGGTCGTGTATGTGTGTTTGTGTATCATTCCCTGTCCCAAATTGGCAGTCTCTCACACCTTTCATGTTGTTAACAAGGAGCAGGTGGTGGGAAAGCCCGGGGTGTCTGGGATGACACCAAATTCACTATTCATCTGGCATCGTCAATATGCATAACTAGAACCTCAACAGGTTCTCACTTTCCCGCCATACCCCCCCCCCCCCCAACGTTCCTTTGTGGAGTGTAGAGGGGAGAAAAAAGTAATACGCCTTACTATGACAAAAGACCAGAAAAAAAAAACTTATGTTACGGCAACAAAGTCTTCGCGAGGGACGCAAGAACAAGCAGAAAGAAAAGAAAGTAGGAACTAAGTTTGCAAAAAAAACCCCCAAAACATAAAACACGAAGAATTAATACGAATGCACATGTAGGACGCTAGACTAAAAATTGCTGCAACTTCCGGAATTGCATAGAGAAACTAAATAACACATAAGGAAGGGAAACCCGAGGCCTGTAAACAGTAAATTAATATTAGACAAACATAAAGGTATGTTTTCAGGCACTCGTAAGAAATAAATAAAGAAGTAGAACACTTGGACAACAGAAAAACAACAGACGTGAGTGGCTTACCCAGGGTTCGAACCCCGTACCTTCCGTACGACAACTCCGCCTAGCTATCAAGCGAATCACACTGACCCCACGGCCAGCTAGGCATCCCCATAAAAAGATGCTTTGCTGGCTATTTATCAGTACGAAACACACAAGATAACACCGGAAGTATACAGTGGGCAACTCAGCCCTTAAATGACGCAATCACTTCTGTTGTTCTCCTATTAACAGTATGTGTCAGTCCAAACAAGACAAAGACCTTGATACTGGGTCCAGTAAATAGTAGAAGACTTAAGGACATTAGTATAGAACAGAGGGTAGGTTTCTGGTATTGTATAAACATAAATAACACATAAGGAAGGGAAACCCGAGGCCTGTAAACAGTAAATTAATATTAGACAAACATAAAGGTATGTTTTCAGGCACTCGTAAGAAATAAATAAAGAAGTAGAACACTTGGACAACAGAAAAACAACAGACGTGAGTGGCTTACCCAGGGTTCGAACCCCGTACCTTCCGTACGACAACTCCGCCTAGCTATCAAGCGAATCACACTGACCCCACGGCCAGCTAGGCATCCCCATAAAAAGATGCTTTGCTGGCTATTTATCAGTACGAAACACACAAGATAACACCGGAAGTATACAGTGGGCAACTCAGCCCTTAAATGACGCAATCACTTCTGTTGTTCTCCTATTAACAGTATGTGTCAGTCCAAACAAGACAAAGACCTTGATACTGGGTCCAGTAAATAGTAGAAGACTTAAGGACATTAGTATAGAACAGAGGGTCTTGTTTGGACTGACACATACTGTTAATAGGAGAACAACAGAAGTGATTGCGTCATTTAAGGGCTGAGGTGCCCACTGTATACTTCCGGTGTTATCTTGTGTGTTTCGTACTGATAAATAGCCAGCAAAGCATCTTTTTATGGGGATGCCTAGCTGGCCGTGGGGTCAGTGTGATTCGCTTGATATCTAGGCGGAGTTGTCGTACGGAAGGTACGGGGTTCGAACCCTGGGTAAGCCACTCACGTCTGTTGTTTTTCTGTTGTCCAAGTGTTCTACTTCTTTATTTATTTCTTACGAGTGCCTGAAAACATACCTTTATGTTTGTCTAATATTAATTTACTGTTTACAGGCCTCGGGTTTCCCTTCCTTATGTGTTATTTATGTTTATACAATACCAGAAACCTACCCTCTGTTCTATACTAATGTCCTTAAGTCTTCTACTATTTACTGGACCCAGTATCAAGGTCTTTGTCTTGTTTGGACTGACACATACTGTTAATAGGAGAACAACAGAAGTGATTGCGTCATTTAAGGGCTGAGTTGCCCACTGTATACTTCCGGTGTTATCTTGTGTGTTTCGTACTGATAAATAGCCAGCAAAGCATCTTTTTATGGGGATGCCTAGCTGGCCGTGGGGTCAGTGTGATTCGCTTGATAGCTAGGCGGAGTTGTCGTACGGAAGGTACGGGGTTCGAACCCTGGGTAAGCCACTCACGTCTGTTGTTTTTCTGTTGTCCAAGTGTTCTACTTCTTTATTTATTTTTTACGAGTGCCTGAAAACATACCTTTATGTTTGTCTAATATTAATTTATAGAGAAACTAAGTATGGGGACAAAATCGAAAGACTAAGTTGAAGGAAAAGTACAAAAAGTTAAGAAAAAAGAAGAGAGGGGAAAATTAAATAAAACATAACGCGCGCGTGCGCGCGCGAGAGAGAGAGAGAGAGAGAGAGAGAGTGAGAGAGTTATATATATATATATATATATATATATATATATATATATATATATATATATATATATATATATATATATATATATATATATATTATTAAGATAGGTAGATAGATGGATATATGGATACATAGATAGACATACAGACAGGCAGGCAGATAGATAGATAGATAGATAGATAGATAGATAGATAGATAGATAGATAGATAGATAGATAGATAGATAGATAGATAGATAGATAGATAGATAGATAGATAGATAGACAGACATGTACGTTGGTAGGTAGGTATATATATAAATAGATAGATGTATGTAAGTGAGTAAGTAGATAGATAGCTGTTCACGGACAACTTGCAGAGCCTATTGGAGTAATCAATGCAGTGCGCCCGTGGATGCCTCTGGTCATCGTTTCTCTTCCTGTTGACTATAGATTGGGTTATGAAAACATCGACTTCAGCCAACACAATTGGAATCCAGTTTGACTCTGACTAAACAGTGTGACGATCTAGATTTTGTCGACGACCTGGCTGCGCTGTCCAATTTAAACATATTATAATGCAAGACAAAATGAAAGTACTAGATGAGAGGTCACATCAAGTTTGTCTGAAAAATAAACTGGGAACAGTGCCGGATTAAGGCCAACTGATGCCCTAAGCACAGCCCAACAATGGTTCTTCCCTGTCACGTAGACAGTGACTTAATTTATTTTTCCATCTCGTCTCAATGTTATTACTCTTTAATGTTCTGTTTTCCGACACATTTTGTTTCTCTTTGCTTTGCTACCTGTGTGGCCCAATTGTTTTCTCCTTCTCAAACCCCACCCGAGGTTGTTTACGTTCGAGCCTGCAGCGGTCAGCGAACGATAATGTTACGTCAGCACACCTGGCCTGATCAGAAGAACGTCTGTTACGCTTAAAGTGTTAGAACGAGCCAAAGACGGTTTCTGTGAAAGAAACGGTTCGTTAGCGGCGGGTACCCTCTGTGGTCCGAACAGGGGAATTTGTCTGGTCGCTTTAAAACGTTTGATCACGAGCGGCTAGTACCCTTTGAGTCCTGGGTAGAATGGTTTGTAAGCTATAAGACTTGAAATTTTACTACGTCAAACACACTCGTAGAAGATTCCTGGCCCGTAGATGACCATCATGAGATAAGGCAAACTTTAACACAGTACTAGAATGTGTTTGCCTATGTTCTAGTTATTTTCGGGGTGAGTTGACATATCTTATTATAATATGATATATTCATGTTAGTTTATATATATATATATCTGTTAGGAAAGTGACTTACTTCATTTTTGAGGACTTCTCCTAGTAATTTTATTCAGTGATAAGGTAGCGCTGTCTACGGCCTAGTAAGGATGCTTAAACTGTTACGGTTTATCATGGGTTAAATGTTAAACTTACAATAACAGATATTAGGCGTAGAATCAGTCCACAGATGCTTATCATGGGTTAAGAATAGGCTAAATTAACTGTCATTTCTGTAAGATAATGTCAGGTGTGGATTGTTCACTTTAAAACTGAATAGTGAGATGCAGGTAATAACTCTGGATTATAGGAGATAGTCACTTATTCCTTTTTGATAGATATTTCTAGTGGCAAGGGGGAATCATTTTATGCTTATTTGTGTAGCTAGACTCTAGTCTATAACTTTCACTGAAAGCAGTCACCAGGCATAGATATAATTATATCTTATGATTCAGCCACAACTGGATTTTTATAGCAAGAACATTGCATTTTCTATGTATTCATTTGTGGGATATTAATATTTTGTTTCCCCAAAGGGGACATATGATTTATCTGTGTAATTTCAAATGCTGTAATCTGTTTATGTAAATTCACTTAATGTTGTAAGATGAATAAGCATATCCATTCAGCTGTATGTTTAGTTGGAAGAAGAGAAGTAGTTTTTTGATGTCAGAACATTTACTGACAGGTACATGGGTGTACAAAATATATTAAGCCTATGCGGGCGCGTGTTGATAATTGATATATGGTTAAAGACAGCCCTAAACTATCATAGCAATAACTACAATAAATTTAATCCCATAGTGGAGCGAAACTTTCTGTATAAAGTTAGTGTGATTTATTATTTGCTTGATGTAAAAGGGTGTCTCTTTTCGGTCTCAGTTTCAGGGGATACCGAATTGCTAGTCTAGTTTCCAATCAGACGAAGAATTTCACCGTCTCTTCGGTCTAGAGGGATTCTGAGGATATCTAGCCCCACGAGTGTCACAGCCATACCTGAAACAACAACCCTTTGTCAACGCCATTTCCCTCTCACGGGAGTTCAGCTCACGCATTGTGAAATGAGCCAACGCAACAATCTGAAAACGTCTATTTCAGTAGTAGTTCCTTACTCGCCTATTGAATTACCAGTCAGGGCATTGCGGCTTCCAAAATCTCAAAACAGCCCAGCATGTCTATAGCAGAATTCAATTCACCAGCCTTTTTGTGCCTAAACGGGGCACTCAGCAAACCACAGCCAAACCAGTTTAAACAGGATTTACAGCCAAGCAGAGCCTAGCGCCGGATAAGCGCACCTGGGACTCTTTGTCCTCAAGTGACTTCTTCTGGTGTATTTTCTGGATACTTAAAACCTCGCACGTATGAGCAGCCATCTATGGACAGAGTTCCAGCCCCACTCACGCTATAAGGGGAGTCACCAACGTTTAGCACCAACAAAGAAAGTTTTGTAGGCTAGTCCCCCACGAAGGATCTACAAGTAATACACTTTCTGGAGCTAGCACATTTGGTCCCACGAAAAGCAGACAGGCTGTCGCTCAGTTCGGTTATTTGGCCAGCAAGAAAGATAGACAGAGTTCCAGCCCCACTCACGCTATAAGGGGAGTCACCAACGTTTAGCACCAACAAAGAAAGTTTTGTAGGCTAGTCCCTCACGAAGGATCTACAAGTAATACACTTTCTGGAGCTAGCACATTTGGTCCCACGAAATAGCGGACAGGCTGTCGCTCAGTTTGTTTATTCGATCAGCAGGAGATAAATAGAGTCTTCCAGACCACCTCGCGCAATTAGGGAGGAATCACCAATGATAGCGCCTATACAGTGATTTTATTCAGGTTAATTCCATCACCCATGGAGGATATGTACGAAAAAACCACTTACTGGAGCTATTTCATATGGTCCCGAAAGCGGACGGACTGACACTCAGTTATTTCATCTCTCTGTGTTCTATCAGGTTTTTATGAGTGTTGGTGGTGTGTGTGGTTGTTGGTGTATTTTGCATATTTTGGTTATTGATGATTATTGATGTAATTTTATGTTGTTGTGATGATATGCATTAATTCCATGCTTTTTCTTCTTTAATAAAGTTTACACCTTTATTAATACGCTTGTGGTGAAGTGGGATGTTATAAATATTTATAGGGGACTTAGTGTACTGACTGAGATCAGCTGTGAAGGTATATATATCTAATAAGAGTAGTGTATTATATATAACCTTACTTGCTACCACATATCTATATATCTCAGTCAGAATTATTCTGGAATAGTGTGATGACTACGTTATGTGTCTAGGGTATGTGTATGATGAAGTGTAAGTCACAACAACAGACAGATAAACAATTTAATTTAATCCACTACTCTTAACAACACTGTGACACTCACATACATATAACACTCTATGAGAATATCTTAAAGAAGTCACTCGTAACTTTTCAAATAACAATATGTATTCATTACTGGCATGAATGAATATGTGTCCTGATTCAACTACAAGGGAACCAGGAATCACAATCAATTTAAATTACAAGTTATGTACAGAATGTATTTAATATGAATATTGTAGTGACATATATTATTACAAATATTCTATGTGTGTCAGTTGTGTAGTAGTAAAATGAGGTAATACTGGTTTTGTTTTGTTCAAGCTCTGTTGGTATTTGTCATCATGACTTCAATAGTTTGTCTTTTGGGACTAGTATTGGAGATGTTCTCAGTTCCTGATATTAAGACAATTAAATTCCCCTCTGAATGTTATTTTTATAAAGTCATTTCAAGATGAGGGGACATAATGTTGAGCTCAGCTGGCCAAGTTAGCTTATCTGGCGTGATGGCGGCAGGAAAGGACTCCTCTGCTCGAATTCTCCTCTGGGCTCTGGAGACACCTCACTGATAGCTAAAAGGACCAAGGAGTATGCTGTCCGACACTGGATTCAGCAAAGCTCTGACCAGGTGCTGCTCAGTACCATCAAGACCACTGTCCCTGAAATCAAGAAGGATGTACCTTCTACTTCATAACTAACTTATACTCTCTTTTACACTGATCACAATACAGCACAAACATTGAGTTCAGAGCGTTAGGCCAACTGTCAGCTTCATTCTGAAGTACTTTATACCAGCATTAACCTCCTTAATGGTTACTACGCCTCTGCAATTCCAGCATTATTTCTTTCTAGTCAATCATCTAGGTGTCAGTGTACTATTTGGCCATTCCATGCCGTTTTACTTCCCTCCGACACCCTCTGTTCAGGCTGGAGCATTATAGGCTTTATCTCTTGTTTGCCACTGAACTACACATATATATACAGGCATAAATTAACAATTTACATTCAATTTTCATTAAAAGATACTGAATGGTTCAAGCTTACCACAATTTCATGGAAATAAACACAGATACGTTGATTAGCAATGAATTCTGGCACAATTACTGGCACAAATTTCCATCTGCTTATGTTCCAGGCTTTTATTTTAGCAAAATTGTGAGCTGGCTTCAACGCACTGATGCTTTATCAAGCTTATTTAAACAAGTGGTTTCGAACTAACGCTCCCAAGTGTGTATATATCAGTGAGACTGGCCAATGAGCCACGTTTCGACAAGTGTTTGAAAAAATGTTACCTTTTCCCGTCTCCCCTAACAACGAAAGATAGTATTTATAGCCCGACCAATCGTGGTTAGGCTTTCATTTGTTGCGCTCCAATCAATTTGGAGTTTACATGGTAGGCTAATTCTGTAACGTGAGGTTTTTTCAAACACGTTATAAAAAAAATTTTATGAGCAGAAATGATTCCATGCTGTCAGGCATCCTCACTATTTTATTTTGGGTATAATTTATTAATTCCTGGACTATTTGCGTAACGTTTTACATATTATTTGTCAGCAAGCCCTAAGGAACCCAATTATCCAAATTTAAAAGAGCTACGTGGCTGCGTTCAAAATATGTATTTTCTACCTCCTGTTTCGAAGATGTGCTGTCTGGGTACTGTTATGTTTGCAACCGTAAACCCATCTATTGTTGTCTTTCCTAATAAGAGTTTTTTATGTTTTATAAACCTAACTCTGGGAAAGGGTAGTGTATTTTATCACTGTCCGTCTGAAAAACAATTAGTGCATGTAGACTTACACGCGTGATGGCAGCATTTGTGTATCGCGCGACGCGTGTTGCATGCGTTCCTGATTTTCAGCCCTCCCCTCTCTCTTTATCCTTTTGACCATCTGTTCGTTCGTTTTGGTAACGCAGTGTAGAAAAAGACATGAATGGAATTTAAAATGTAGGTCAACTTGCATATTTCAAGGTTTTTCTTAGAAAGGCAGCACATTTTATTGTGTGTTTGGGAAACGCGTGTATGTTGCAGAAAGCCTTTAATATCGACGTGAAACGTTACAATTTGCTTACGCAGTAGAAAACAAGGGGATTTCGAGTACAGTCATTGTGACAGCACTGTTCTTTACCATTCTTCTTCCTTTATTTATTATATGTATTTATTAGGCTTTATATTTACTTGATAATTTATATATGTGGATTAGAATATTCCACGACACCTCCCCTCTTAAAACAGACATTATATGTCAGTCCTTTATTCTATATTCACATAGAGAAATTTATTATTATTTCTGGTGTTTACGGTGATTCTCATCACACGGATGGCGGCTTAAAAAATCCGCTCCCAAATTGGTTTTTCCAGATATATACTCAATGCTAAAATTATATGGAGCCAGAAGTAAAGACCATCGGAGTAACCTAGAGTTCTCATGCTTAGCCTGTGCCAGAAACGATAAAGGTTTGTGGTCGGTTTGCAACTTAAATGCCTTCCCATATAGATAAATATTGAATTTCTTTATTGCCCATATTACTGCAAGACATTCTTTTTCGCTAGTTGAGTAGTTGATTTCAGCTTTATTCAACTTTCTGCTAGCATATGCCACTGGGCTCAATTCCCCATCCAATGCATCTGATTTCTGTAGTAGAGTTGCACCTAACCCAATATTACTTGCATCCGTCCTTACTATGAATTCTTGACTTAAGTCAGGTAATTTCAAAATGGGTTTACTTGTGAGCTTTTCCTTCAATTCTTGGTAAGTCATTTCACATTGTGGTGTCCATGTAATGCGATCTGGAAGTCCTTTACGTGTCAATTCAGTTAACGGTGCACATATGGAATTAAAGTTTTTGATATACTTCTGGTAGAAACCACATAATGAGACAAAGGATCTCACGTCCTTCTTGGTTTGTGGTCTCGGGGCTTTCTGTAGTTTTTCTAAATTCTTTGGGTCAGGGGTCATGTTTCCCTGATAAACTGTGTGTCCCAAAAATTCCAATTCTTTACATCCAACGCAACATTTGGTTGGTCGGGCTGTTAAATTTGCCTCCCTAAGTCGATTAAACAGCATGTTCAGAGAGTCAATGTGTTCCTCAAATGTTTCTGTTGCTATAAGGATATCATCCATAAAATTTGTTATACAGGGATTATTCAGAGGATCCAATAATTTTCTCATCATTCTAGAGAAGACACTAGGCGCATTCTTCAATCCAAATGGCAATCTATTAAACTCATAGTGTCCTTCTGAGGTACTAAAAGCTAGGTATGGTCTAACCTCAGGCTTTACTGGAATCTGATAGTATCCTTTACTCAGATCCACTTTTGAGAAATATTTCGCTTTATTTAGTCTGGCAAACAGCTGATTTGTATCCGGCAATGGATCCACCTGTCCTTCTGTAATAGCATTCAGTCTCCTGTAATCTATACAGAGTCTATGTTCTCCAGAGGGCTTCCTTAAGAGTACAACACCGGAACTATACGAAGACTCACTGTGCGAAATAATTCCTTCCTTCAACAGATAGTCTATCTCTTCCTTCAAAGCTTTCTCCTTAGCAAACGGAATCGAATATGGTTTCATACAGACAGGTGTGGAGTCTATTAGTTTCATATCATATTCCAATAGGTTTGTATGCCCTGGTCGGTCTGTTAACACCTCTGCATGATTATTTAGAACCTGTTGCACTCTCTCTTTCTGAGTTTTCGTTAAATGTGTACTGATTTTCACCTGTGCTGCTGTCTCACAGGGGTGTAATGGATATTCAAATGATGAAAGTGGTTCCTTTTTCATCTCCATGGCGATGGACAAGGTCAACAAGTGTGTCTCTTCCTGATGTTCTCTTTCCAAATATTTCTTCAGGAGATTCACATGATAGATTTTTTCTTCCCCCTTCTTATCTATCTTATAATTTGTTCTAGACACCTTCTCTAGAACTGTATATGGACCCTGCCATCCAATTTGTAACTTATTCTGACTCCCGGGCAAAAGAAGCAGTACCTTCTCTCCCACAGCCAAATTTCTGTCTTTCGCCTTCCTGTTATAATAGGCAGCATGTTTCTTCCTGGCTTGTTTCAAATTTTCATTGGCAAGTTTCCAACCAGTTTTTAACCGAGTGGTCAGCTCATTCACATATTGGTATGAAGATGTAATGTTTTCCTCTGCCTTTTCATCAGTCCACGTTCTTAACAAAGCTACATATGGACCTTTAATTGTGTGGACCTATTTGTCCATGCACCGGTATGGTCTCTTCCACTCGAAGCTTTATAGTGATGATTTTTCTTCCCAGAATTTTCATGCACAAAACGACCGCTACCAATTTTTTCTCTTGGGGCTGTCTCCCCACTTAAAATTCTTGATGAGAGATTTCCTCTCTACATCCTCTTCCTCCAGTTTGTTTAAGTCCGATTGAGGGATTTTCGGCTTATCCTGGGGTAAGACATCTTTTTGCACTCTCCGCATAGTGGCCATTGTAAAACAGTTAAGTGAAGCTTGTCCGTGAAAAGGGGCTTCCCATTCCATTTGGTCCACTTTATCAAATTTATTTTTCCTTTTATTGTTAGGCCTGATTTTGCCCCATGGCGTGTCCAGGTCCTGATCCATGTTCCCACTTGTGGGTGTTCCCTCATGTGCTATGCTACACCTTTCTACAAAGTTCTCAATGTCCCATCTTGCTTTGGGCCAATAATAATTGTGAGCCACCTTTTGAATGATGGTACCTATTTTCTCATGGTCCCCATCTGGTTTCACATGTAGACTCCTTATTAATTCTGTCCTATATCTTTTTGGAAGAACCAGCTGTCCGTGACCATTGGATCTAGCTCCAGTCTTCCTATACATCAACTTGTTTTTCATGTAAAAATCTCCCTTGCCTGGAGTTGTATGACAAGTTGACAATTTTCTGAAACAAGGCTTGAGTGTTTTATCCCCAGCCTGTGCCTTCCTCATCTCTTCTGGAGTGGTATCTAACATAATATCCTCCTCCTGTCTTGAGGTCGACCTGACCTGAAGGGTTGCCATATACACAGGTTTCCTTCTGCAACGGTCAGTGTCATGATTGTCCATCTGACAATTCTTACACCACCTTTTTCCTTGGTTGAAAGATTTTCTTTCATTATATTTCCTTTCATCGAATTGTGGGAATTTATTTTTATTGTCATACCGTGGCCTATCAAATTGGTGCTTACCTTTATTTTGATCCCTAGGATCAAATTGATTAAAGTTCTGTGGTGCCCTAAAGTTGTCCACCTGTTTCTTTTTATTACCTGTTACCTCTGCTTGAGCTGCTTGATACCTTTCAGCAACATTTAGCAACTCACCCAGCCTCTCTGCACCTTGTTCCATGAGAAACTTTCTCAGGTCTGGAGCCATGGACTCTCTTAATTGCTCTATAAGGACCATTTCCTTAAGATCTTGGGTTTTCCCCAGAGAAGTCCATTTCTCCAAGTATGTCTCTATTCGTGCAGAGAGGCTGGTGATAGGTTTCACCTGACAGTAGTTTAGCATTCCTAAATTTTTTTCTATAGAATTCTGCATTCTTTTCATACCTTAACAAAAGAGCCTGCTTTAGCATGTCATAATTTTCCTGATCACCTCTGCTCATTTTTGCAAAAACTTCATAAGCTGCCCCACGAAGTCCCTGAGATAACTTTAAGCTCCACCTTTCTCTCTCTAACCCATACGTGGTAGCTAATAGTTCATACCTATTTAGGTAGCTCTCAATATCATCGTCTTTCTCAACAAAATGATCTAAATGAAAATTCATAGCTGAGGTTGAGGCTCCTTGAGTAACCGTAGCATCAGAGGCAAAGGGACTGGACCATTTTCAGGAGCATGGCCTTGAAACTCAAACTCCCTTAGTCGTAACTCATGTTCCCTTTGTAATCTTTTATCTTCTGCTTCCCTTTCTGCAGCTAATCTCCTCTCTTCCCTTTCTGCAGTTAATTTCTTCTCTTCCCTTTCTGCAGCCAATCGTTTGTCTTCTCTTTCTGCCTCCAATTTCTTAGCCTCAGCCTCAATCTGCAACCTCTTAATTTCCTTGTCAGCCTCTAACTTTCTTTCGGCTTCAAACCTTCTTTCTTCACGTTCAATAAATTTGTCACATTCCGTCGTGACATAGGCAACCATAACTTGCCCATCTAATCCTAACTCTTTTGCAGTCTGAACCGCAGCAGATCGAAATTTGGCCAGGTCCGCCATTGTCTATCATGTAAATTTATACAATGTCTAACCAACAATTCAATCTCTAATGGACAACACAGGCACCGTGAGCTCAACCTTATTTAATTCCACCCAAGGATACCTTTTAATTCTTATATTCCCTGAAGTGAATTACCCCCAATATTTTTAATAGGGAAAGATTCAAAATCCCGGACGAGCCCCCAATATATGTGGTGAAGTGGGATGTTATAAATATTTATAGGGGACTTAGTGTACTGACTGAGATCAGCTGTGAAGGTATATATATCTAATAAGAGTAGTGTATTATATATAACCTTACTTGCTACCACATATCTATATATCTCAGTCAGAATTATTCTGGAATAGTGTGATGACTACGTTATGTGTCTAGGGTATGTGTATGATGAAGTGTAAGTCACAACAACAGACAGATAAACAATTTAATTTAATCCACTACTCTTAACAACACTGTGACACTCACATACATATAACACTCTATGAGAATATCTTAAAGAAGTCACTCGTAACTTTTCAAATAACAATATGTATTCATTACTGGCATGAATGAATATGTGTCCTGATTCAACTACAAGGGAACCAGGAATCACAATCAATTTAAATTACAAGTTATGTACAGAATGTATTTAATATGAATATTGTAGTGACATATATTATTACAAATATTCTATGTGTGTCAGTTGTGTAGTAGTAAAATGAGGTAATACTGGTTTTGTTTTGTTCAAGCTCTGTTGGTATTTGTCATCATGACTTCAATAGTTTGTCTTTTGGGACTAGTATTGGAGATGTTCTCAGTTCCTGATATTAAGACAATTAAATTCCCCTCTGAATGTTATTTTTATAAAGTCATTTCAAGATGAGGGGACATAATGTTGAGCTCAGCTGGCCAAGTTAGCTTATCTGGCGTGATGGCGGCAGGAAAGGACTCCTCTGCTCGAATTCTCCTCTGGGCTCTGGAGACACCTCACTGATAGCTAAAAGGACCAAGGAGTATGCTGTCCGACACTGGATTCAGCAAAGCTCTGACCAGGTGCTGCTCAGTACCATCAAGACCACTGTCCCTGAAATCAAGAAGGATGTACCTTCTACTTCATAACTAACTTATACTCTCTTTTACACTGATCACAATACAGCACAAACATTGAGTTCAGAGCGTTAGGCCAACTGTCAGCTTCATTCTGAAGTACTTTATACCAGCATTAACCTCCTTAATGGTTACTACGCCTCTGCAATTCCAGCATTATTTCTTTCTAGTCAATCATCTAGGTGTCAGTGTACTATTTGGCCATTCCATGCCGTTTTACTTCCCTCCGACACCCTCTGTTCAGGCTGGAGCATTATAGGCTTTATCTCTTGTTTGCCACTGAACTACACATATATATACAGGCATAAATTAACAATTTACATTCAATTTTCATTAAAAGATACTGAATGGTTCAAGCTTACCACAATTTCATGGAAATAAACACAGATACGTTGATTAGCAATGAATTCTGGCACAATTACTGGCACAAATTTCCATCTGCTTATGTTCCAGGCTTTTATTTTAGCAAAATTGTGAGCTGGCTTCAACGCACTGATGCTTTATCAAGCTTATTTAAACAAGTGGTTTCGAACTAACGCTCCCAAGTGTGTATATCAGTGAGACTGGCCAATGAGCCACGTTTCGACAAGTGTTTGAAAAAATGTTACCTTTTCCCGTCTCCCCTAACAACGAAAGATAGTATTTATAGCCCGACCAATCGTGGTTAGGCTTTCATTTGTTGCGCTCCAATCAATTTGGAGTTTACATGGTAGGCTAATTCTGTAACGTGAGGTTTTTTCAAACACGTTATAAAAAAAAATTTTATGAGCAGAAATGATTCCATGCTGTCAGGCATCCTCACTATTTTATTTTGGGTATAATTTATTAATTCCTGGACTATTTGCGTAACGTTTTACATATTATTTGTCAGCAAGCCCTAAGGAACCCAATTATCCAAATTTAAAAGAGCTACGTGGCTGCGTTCAAAATATGTATTTTCTACCTCCTGTTTCGAAGATGTGCTGTCTGGGTACTGTTATGTTTGCAACCGTAAACCCATCTATTGTTGTCTTTCCTAATAAGAGTTTTTTATGTTTTATAAACCTAACTCTGGGAAAGGGTAGTGTATTTTATCACTGTCCGTCTGAAAAACAATTAGTGCATGTAGACTTACACGCGTGATGGCAGCATTTGTGTATCGCGCGACGCGTGTTGCATGCGTTCCTGATTTTCAGCCCTCCCCTCTCTCTTTATCCTTTTGACCATCTGTTCGTTCGTTTTGGTAACGCAGTGTAGAAAAAGACATGAATGGAATTTAAAATGTAGGTCAACTTGCATATTTCAAGGTTTTTCTTAGAAAGGCAGCACATTTTATTGTGTGTTTGGGAAACGCGTGTATGTTGCAGAAAGCCTTTAATATCGACGTGAAACGTTACAATTTGCTTACGCAGTAGAAAACAAGGGGATTTCGAGTACAGTCATTGTGACAGCACTGTTCTTTACCATTCTTCTTCCTTTATTTATTATATGTATTTATTAGGCTTTATATTTACTTGATAATTTATATATGTGGATTAGAATATTCCACGACAACGCTGTTCACGACCTTTCCATCCATAAGTAACTTGTTTTTAGCTCTTTACTATAATCTCTATGTATGATAAGAGAAAAGAGTGAGAGCAGGAGATGCTTAGACAGTAAAAGTGAGTTGAGGCCTGGAGAGAGAGATCATTTGAATAGATCTTCTTTCAGGTTGTCTCAAGTCCATCTCCTATTTACACCTTTCTGTGTGTGTAATCTATAACTCTGTCAGTCCACTATCCCTTGTCGATTTCACTACTGTTGTCCTACTCGACAAATACTCTACACTCCAACTCAACCACGACACCCCCCCCCCCCTTTTTCCCTCTTTTCCGGCCCTTTCATTGCTTACCTGACAAGATATTAAGACTCAATAAGTACTGAAGATGAAAATGAAGAGATTGAAAATGCAGTTTTCTTCCAGGCCAGACCTCACAATTATATTAAATAAAACTTTTTTTTAAACACTAAATAGCAGTAAGCAATATAAGCAAATTACTTACTTATAACTAGGGCAACAGAAAAAAAAAAATGCAAATTTTAAATCTCTATTTTATTCATTTCTTTTAAAAAAATTGTTATAAGGGGGAAAAAATGCAAATACAAAAATTGATTGAAGCGATTTTAAAATCACTCTCACAAATATTATAAGGCAAAATAAGGTCTGATATTATCTCTACTAAAATTACGTGATCTCTTAAGTCGAGTGTGGCAGTGAAAGATTTAAGGGCATGATAACTAGGGGAAAAAACTCTGTGGTGCCCCCTTCCCTTAGTGTCCTAAGGTAAGGTAAGGTAAAGGATCCCGTTACACCCCTAGTGTGAGGCAAATTGGGAATACGGTGTTATGCCCGTATTTTCTTGACCATCGGCACACGAGGGGTGATCTGGTCAGCATCACACCTTAGTGTCCTAAGCACGGGCTTATGTTGCTGATTGGTTAATCTAGCACTGACAGGGAGAAAACAAAGACAATGAGAATAAATGCAGGAAACGATAACAATATTGCACGTTAAGGAAACATATCTAAAAGATATAGAATCGTATATATACCTTCGCAAAAATATAGATACTGTTTTAGTGACAGACAATGATATTAAAATAAGAACACAAAAGGCTAGAGGATCTTTCATTACATTGGGAAATAGCAGTCAGTAGCCGTCACGCCTTGTGGCGTCTTGTAGGGCAGCAACAAACTGCCTCCACTTTGCTCTGTCCGCAACCACCCTTGGTGCAGTGCCACAACTCTGGTTTATGCTTTGCATCTCACGCCCCCCCCCCCTCCCCCCCCCCCCCCCCAGTTCTCCACTAAGTTGTTTTAGGTCGGCCTCTTATTTGCCTTCCTTCAGGGGTCCATAGCAGAGCAGTTCTTGTGATGGCATCGGGGGTCTCTTCTGAGGACATTAGAGAATATATGGAGATAAAAAGAAATGAAGTCCAACACCGAAATCAGAATTTTCAATTCAAATGTATTGTAATTGTTTTTTCTTGTTTGTATTAGTTTGTTTTTTATTT
Source organism: Oreohelix idahoensis (assembly GCA_024509875.1). Lineage (NCBI taxonomy): Eukaryota > Metazoa > Mollusca > Gastropoda > Stylommatophora > Oreohelicidae > Oreohelix > Oreohelix idahoensis. The sequence continues at coordinate 335,581 of JAMPIV010004886.1, forward strand.
CTATTGTTTGTTTGTTTCTTGAAAAGTGAGTGTCACACACAAATACATTCACACAATTTTGGTTTTGATTTACTATATTTGGACTGAGTGGAGGGCAGAAGAAGATACTATATTTGGATATCGGAAATCTGATTTTATTGTCTTGAATTTATTACACTTTATGTCCTAATTATAGCCCATCAAGGGTTGAACATGATACTTTGTTTATAAAAACAATAAAAATAGTCAGTCCTATTGTATGGTTCTGAAACACGGAGAACAACAAAAACGACAAACAAAACGGATTGAAGTGGTATGACAAGATTACTAATATGAAAATAATGACAAGAACCAGACAAGTGCTAGTGGAGCAAGAGATGAGAAGACGAAGGAAAAGGTAGAACACACTCTGGAAATCTGTTGATAGTATTACCAGGCAGTCCTTGGTCGGGAATCCCCAGAGTTAGAGAGGTAGACGGAGATCAGGGAACACAGGAAGAATAGGCAGACATGAGGATGATGGAGAAGACATGGAAAGACCTAAGACCTTGGGCTGATGCTACGGGACAGGAAGACTTGCCATTAGTTTGTTGAACGCCCATGGTCCTTGGGGAGCTGAAGGGTGATACCTTGCTAGTGTTAGAGAATTTCCGATTTCAAACAGAGGCAACCGTCTTTGACCTATATTTGCTAGGATTTTTTTTTTAAACAGAAAAAAATATTCTTTTAAACCCTTGATGGGTTATAATTAGGATATACAGTATAGTGTAGCTTATTTGCTAGGACTCATTGCGATTCGCATTTATGCTAATAATAGCACTTTTGCAGGATGAAGGAAAAATTGTGAAGGCGATAGAACGGAACGAAACTTATTCTTGCATTCGGGTTAGAATTGTAGAAAGACAAACAACACGTAATTTCTAATATTGAATAATTCAGAGATTAAAAGATGACTTATGTCAATGTTTCTAGTCCCCGTTATATAGATGAAGCTCGGTATCAGACGAGTAAGTAAAAATTTAATTTTTTTTTTCTCTCTCTCTCTCTTTTCCAATCTCATCAAGTAGGGTCTAGGCTACATAACGGCACTTTTTATTTTATAATTTTGTTTTTCTTCTGCTAATTTTAGTCAGAATTGTTCAGTTCTGTAGAAAGGTAGCCAGGCTGGCCTTGATTGTTTATTAATATTGTAAAATAGAAGAACATTTCAGATGTAGACGATGTGTGGAACTGACAGTGATGTCAGTAGCGAAGATTGCCCTTCAGTTGTAGAAATTCATGCAAACCAAATAATATAGAACATTTCTTGTTAAAATGTAAGAGGTATGAACAAATGAGAATACCAATATTAGATTATTTGCAGGCATCAAATTTACCTATAAGTATAGAAGAAGTGTTAAGAAGAGACAGACCTAGGGAACTGCATAATATAGCCTAGTCAAACTATTTAACACGAACAAAGGTTAATATATAGTAATTAGGAGTGTTAAGGTCTCATGCTGTTCTTACAATTCATATGACTTTAAACAGGTGAAAGTCAATTAAATATCTGTTACAGTCAGTTATATAATGGAACCACCAGGCCTTTACACCCCTCCCCCTTAATATTAGTCTTGTTTGGAGTTTCTGCTTGATTTTGTTCGGTTTTATCTAGTTTTTGTTTGTTTGGGTTTTTTTGGTTTTTTTTTAACGTACAAGCATAATTGGTAATTGTGATTTCCCTATTTACAGTGATTTGACAATTGTGATCCACTTTCCCATATTGTCAGTTGTTCATATTATTTGGAATTGAAAACAATATATTTCCTAATTATAACCCATCAGAGGTTGGAGGGAATATTTTTCATCATTAATATAAACAAAAAATTGCAAACCAAATACCACCATCCATTAGTTGTGACTCTGACAAAGACGGTGTTGCTAATGATGATTGTAGCAATCCAGATGAATGTTTGGTTGAAATGAAGCACAGTAGGCCATCTTCTTTGATGTCATCCCAGTACGTCGCCAGGGTTAAGATTAGGGTATAGGATACCTAACCCTTACCCCTTTTACTGTGTCTCTGAATTCTTCTTTAAGGCCCTATCAAACAGACGGCCCACTGTGCTTCATGTCAACCGAATAATTTTGTCAGTCAGCGGTCTTTTACCCTATAAACAAAAAAGTCTCTGCCCGATTCAAGCAGTTGGTTGAAATGAAAAATAGTGGGCCTTATGTTCGATGCAGCCTTAAAAAATGGATTCAGAGATCAGTAGTAAGGGTTAAGTTTAGGAATCCTAAACCCTAACCGTAACCCTAACGACGTGGGTGACATATTTGGATGACATCGAAGAGCATGTCCTACCCTTGTTCATTTTAACCCAAGCAGTATGAGTGTTTTTTTTATTTTTAAACGTCTCATGTAAGCGAAGAATATCCATTGTAGAATTCATCATTTTCGTTTTCGCTCTGCATGGAGCCACCCCCACTGCCTCCTTTGAGGAAGCCTGCACAAAACATTCACATGCTTTTGCAGTGTTTGTTTCTTTACCAATTTGTTTTACATGATGAGTTTGCCAGTCTCACGTACAACCTCGTATTAGTTGCTTTGTTTGACATGCCTGAGGGAGTAGTAGTTCTATCCTTTCTTTGTCTGAGAGAACTACACGGGGCAGTAGCCTAGTTAGCTTCACCAAAATATCATTGGCTAGATAATTTCACAGCGAACCATTATAGTCTGCCTGCTTCTACCTTATATAAAGGAAGATTATGCTTTGGGAGACTTTAATCATGTGGTTACTTTTTTTTTCATAGTCAAGTAAACTTTTTTTTCCCTAGTAAATGCCAGTTCAGGGTGATCATTCTGTGTTCCTTTGAATTTTCAGTTGGAAGAGGTCATGGATTTTCAGAGCTGGATGGGGTACCCTTCAAGATATCAGAGAAATACCAATACTCTAAAACAGCGTTTCAGAGTCCTGTCAATAATATTTATCAGGTAAACCATAACTAGAAAAAAAGGTTAGTTTTTGGTGGAGTGCACTCTGTGAAGATTAGAATGTAGAACTGAGCCTTGAATTAAGAATTAAATTTGTTAATGATAACTTTCTGTGCATTTTGAACTGGAATTGAAAGTTGGACTAGTACAAAAGACAGCAAGAGGAAAAGTGAGAAAATGCAAATATTGGTAATTTAAAAAAAAATTATGAGTATATAACTGAGAGAGAAGAAAATTATGCAGCTGAAAATAAATTAGCTGCAGATCAACAAGAAGACCATTGTCTGTGCGAAAGACAAAACTGTGTACACAATCTGTTCAAGTTCTATATTATCATTGATGGAGTTACAGGTAGAAGATAACAATGTATAGATTGCTCATATGTTAATACAGCAGTAACAAAAGATGCATTCCTATGCTGCTAAGATGAACCGCTTCAGAAGAAAGTGGAAGGGAAGGTCCACAGAAGTATAGAGAAGAATCATAGAGATAAAACTGGGAAAGATCCGGAACACTCCAAGCTGACTTATGTAAAACAAATCCAAATAGGAAAAATCTATCAGCGCTTCTAATGGCATAAGTAGCTAGAAGGAAAAAACACAAGAAGAAGGTTGTAATGTAACTATTTCTTTCTTTCTAACTTACAGTTGCCAAGTACTCTGGCAGTAGACATGGCTTCTGCTGTAAGTATCAAAATTATTATTATTTTTTTTTTTTACATTTGACTGTCCTTTCCGCTGCATAGTTTGTATTTCTCTGCATTATTCATCCAGTTTGTATATGACCTGTGTAAGCTATAGTGCATTACTTTTATGAAACCAACATTACAAGGTAGTCCTTGTTCTGGAATCCCCAGGGTAAGTGAGGTTAGAGGGAGACTGACAAACATGTGGAGAAGAAAACCCAGAAACAGAAATGAATGGGATAAAGAAGACGCAGAAAGACCTTGAGCAGATGGCACAGGACAGGAGGACTTGACATGAATTTGTTAAAGGCTTATGCTCCAAAGGGATCTGAAGAGTAATGATGATGATTGATGATGATAATGATGAACATTGCACAATTCAGGTAGTGCAACAAAATTAGCATAATACTCTTCTAGTATTAGTTACCCTTTGTGAAGAATGCCGGAGTTACATTAGGTGATATCGAATAGAAAGAAGCACGTTAGTTCCTATTATTGGGAGCTTGAATTGGACAACTGTATTTCATGGATTATGTACCTTGATCATTATCCATTCAACAAAATAATGGTCAGCATGTGTAAGAAGCAACGTTCTTTGTCCTAGTTAGACGTATTATTTTTTTTTTAAAACCCACCTTTTACCATTTCACATACTTTCTTTATCCTTCTTTACTTCTCATTGTGTATTAGATTGTCCTTTATTTCTTCTACCCTAGGCATTTGAAAACATGGGCTTTTGTTTAATACCTCATTAGTGTCAGTCCTGCACATCTCCAATGTTACTTCCTGCTCTTGTTCAGTTGGTATAAAGTGAGTGACACAGCATTTTTCACTGGGATTTACTGGACTGGTAGCAGCATTTTCCATTTATGGCTGATATTATTTTTTATTATTTTTGTTGTGCATTAAGCTTAGATTTTACCATCTTTTCTCTTCTTTTATTTTCTTCACTGATGAATACCTTGTGTTGTAACTAATTGTTTTTTTTGGTTTTGTTTTTAAATTATTAGTCCAAGTTAAAACATGATCTATTTTTGTATACTTCAATTTTATTATTTTTACGTCAGTTCCACATTTGAAATCTCTCAAGTGTTATTCTCTTGTTTTCTAAGTGTGTCTTTTAACTGCTGATAATCCTTACTTCATTAAGCAACAATTGTTGCTGTTTAGTATTCTCAGAAGCTACATTATAACCATAACAAAGTGATTTCACTGTTTGTTTTCAGTACACATTTCAGCTGGAAAAGAAAGTATTGAACGACATGGGATATATGGAACATTGATGTTGATTGTCCTGCTGTTTAGAATTTTGTTTGTTGCATCATTGTGATAATTTATAATAACATTTTCTCTTTTATTGCCAATAAATGACGTGAAAAAAAAGCAAGTTTACTTATGATGCAAGGATTGTTGTGAAAAAATTCCATTGTTTAAAGAGAGGAAATGTGCTGCATTTTAATTCAAAATAGAAAAAGTTTAAAATTTGGGATCAGATCATCTGAATCTAAATATACCCTTCAAAAGAAGTTAAGGACCATTTTTATTAAGGGTGCAAAGTGAAATGAAAATGAAAAATAAAAACACAGCACTTAAAAATATAACATGACAAGCTTATCAGTGACAAGCAACACTATTTTCATGACGGTTGCATTAACGTATGTAAAATGACAGCACAGCAATCAATACAACTCTAATTTTCAAAATTAATGAGAATAACACCAAAGGTCAGCATGGTCAGTAGCGTGTGTGTCCTCCATTATTGGCGATATTTTCAAGGCACTGCTGTCGCATGGAAATGATGAGCTTGCGAATGAAGCATTGGGGCACTGCCTGCCACTGATGCTGAAGTACCAGAAGCAGTTCATGCAGAGTTGCAGGAGATGGCTGATGTTGCTTAACTCGTCGCCCAAGCTCGTCCCAAAGACGTTCTATGGGATTCAAATCAGGACTGTTTGCAGGCCAATCCATTCTCTTGACACCCGCTTCTTGCAGGAAAGCATTTACTGCACGAGAACAGTGTGGTCTTGCATTATCATCTTGAAGGACTGCATTGTGCCCAATAACTTGCAGGGCTGGGATGGCAAGAGGCTGTAGAATCTCGTCACGGTAGCGGTCACCATTCAGATTCCCAATCACATGATAGAGGGGGGTTCTGTGGAGTAAACTAAAGCCTCCACACATCATCACTGATTCAGCACCATATCGGTTACGTTCGATGACTGCAGCATCACTAAAGCGTTCACCACGACGCCTCCATACTCCGATTCGTCCATCTGTAAGCTCCAAGACAAATCGGGACTCATCCGTGAACATAACATTAGCCTACTGTGCACGTCGCCACTGCACGTGCTGCATACACCATGCTAAACGAGCTGCTCTGTGGGCAGCAGTCAGGTGTGGTGGCTGGACGACAAGCACGAAGGTTGGCATCGTTAAGGCGATTCCGAATAGTCTGATCACTGACTACAGTGTTGGTAGCATCTCTGAGGAACTGTCTGATAACATTTGCACTTGCAGTTCTCCGTTGCAGTGCTTGCCTCTGAATTAAGCGATCTTCTCGAGGTGTAGTGTCTCTAGGATGACCTGTGCGTTGCCATTCCTCGGCGATTCCAGTCTGGGCAAAGCGCTGCTGCAGTCTGACAATAACTGAATGAGATACTGCAAGCCTCTGAGCGACATTTCGGACAGTAAGACCTTCCTGCAACCACGCAATGGCTCTTCCTTTATCCAAAACACTCAGCTTTCTTCGTTGAGGCATATTGTTGTGCAATGGTTATGCAGCACTTGTGTTGCTTATAAAGACAATTTTGTGAGTACAGCTCAAGACCAACACTATAGTCTCCCACATGCATCACGCATTTTTGGAATAGCAGGTATTTTTTTCATGCTCAGACATCATTAAAAACACCCACATTTTGGCGTCTCAGCAGCATTTTTTCAGCGTGCTTGCTGAGCTGAACACTAGCCACACGGTATGCTGGTGGCCCATGCAGCACGTGTTGAATGTTTGTCGTTCGAGAAAAATCAATGTCAGATTAATTGCTTATGAAATATAATTTTTATTATTTTTGGGTCATTTTCACCTACTGGTCCTTAACTTCTTTTGAAGGGTATATGTCAAAATCATTAGTCAGAACACATTTTAAACAGGTGTATTCTGATTTTGACATTTGTGTTTTCTTAGGAACCTGTGCTTGTCCTATAAAGATAACCATGAATTTCTCTGAAGCTTGTTTTACAGTACTAATTTTATTATAATTTGTTTTTTTTATTCAGCATTCAACATGAAATGTTGCACAAATACTTTCCACTGCATGGTAACATTATTATTTAGATCAGATTTATATCGTGTAAAAATTTTGATTTGTTGCTAATAATGTAGAATGTTACAAATTTTTTTACTATTTTTAAATGCTAACTTTAAAGTTCTATTGCTCGGAATCTACTAAAGTTATCCAAAAAATATAACCGGACAAAAGTTTTAAAATGCAGTGGTGAGCTTCCACTTTGGATTTGGTGCTCATAACCCAAGAAATTAAAAAAAAAAAGGCTTAGTGAATTTAAATATAGCATTAAAATCAAATATGTCCACAGATTCCATGGCAACCAATAACATTGTGCTGTCAAATGCTTTGTTATGTATATTATTATTGCTTTTAAGTGTGCATTCTAATTGAAATCCTGCAATTATTTATGAAAATATTTTTTCACTATAGCTCCCTCCCTTGAGAGAAGTGACACATATTTATTTCTAGACCTGATAAAGTATGTATACTTTCTGCAAGCTAATGCTGACTGACAGTTCCCATATATGCATGCTTGAGGTTTTTCTTCCTCAAAGATTCACTCAAATGTAACATATTTGGGCTCACAGACTTTCATGCCACATTCATACATTGCTTGAATATATATATATATATATTTTTAAAAATAAAAGAATAAACCCATATCAGTCTTAGCACAGAGTACAGAAATGCAAAATGTTTTCATTATCATTTTTTTATGATTTGTACCATCATCATGAGCGTCCGGTTGACAGTGGTTAGAGCGCTGGTCTCATGCAGCAAAGGTGCCAGGTTCGAATCATGGTATTGACATGCTCAGGTCTACCCAGCTGTAAATGAGTACCTTACTCTGCTCTTTGAGTTAGTGAAGGAAAAGGCAGCAAGGAAGGTAACTGGTCACCCCATCTCTCAATGCTGGACCTAGCGTGATGAAGTCTCTAACATTGTACCCCCTTACATCAGTATCTGCTGTGGGACTGCCTTTACCTTTTTTACCATCATCATACTCATCATCTACTTTTTTTTGCACCATATAGAGCATGGAGCTATCACTGCCAGGTGGCCTCCTTGAGGAAGCATATGTCAAGGCACATGCTCTTACAGCAATGATTTTCTGCAGGGATTTATTTTTCATGACGAGGTTGCCATCTCCAGGCACAACATATTAGTCACCTGAGGGAGGAGAAGTCATATTCATTCTGTCTCCCCTCAGAGACCTGAGATCTACTTGGGGCAATGATCTGCAGCATGTGTTCAAATGTTCATTATGTACACAAAAAATTACTATGAAAAGTACAGTAGCAAGAAGCCAAAGCATATAATCATTTAATAAAACTATATCTCGGAGCTATGCCACCATTTTTTGTTTTAAATACCATAACTAGATAATTGTATAGAAAATATGTTTTTTTCTATAAATTTGAGTCCATAGATTTATATTATCATGGATTATTCTGTGAAGTCTCTGTCGTAGTTTTATAACAATTGAGAAGATTATTTTCTTATTACAGTATCTGTGCTATTGAATAATATATGTTATGAAAATAAATATTTACTTCAATGTTATGCTGTTAAATGAAAGCTTGGATGCTTCTTTTATTAAAAAATTTCATGGATTGAGATTTTCATGAACTCCGCACAGTTTATTTATCAAACTTGACAAAAAAAAGTAATCAGCTGTTAACATAGATAATAAATTTGTGTAGAATAAGTTAAATTTGTAAAATAGCTAGAATTAGCTGCATAATGTGTGAGAGGCCACAATTATTATAAAAAAATTTCTTGAACTGTTGGTTTGTAGGACTTTACTTAGCTCCCATTAGGTACTCTATGTTGAAAAATAAGAACTCTCTTGAATAACATTTTCTTGATTAAAGCAAATAAATAAGTGTAGGTAAATATCAGGCACTCCTAAGACAGAAAGGGATGCTAACTTGGCTGCGTGTCCTTTCACAATTCACTCTCGCACCGTGACCGAGGTGATGGCGCCTTGTGGACGGTCCTTAGTTTGATTTCCCGGTGAGCCTAATCACTTATATTTCTTTTCTGTTGTGTGAGGCTGTCACGTAGGGTTTATATTCATTTAATTTCCTACATCTTCTTCCTATTCTTTCACATAAACTCTCTCTTTTAATATCTCTGTACTTTTTTTTTCCTGTGTATTTTTCATCCATTCGTTTTGCGAATATTATTCTCATATAATTTGCAAACTTTACCTTTTTCCTTTCTCTAAAACTGAGAATCGCGCTAGGACGATATTACGTAGATGTCAGGGCTGCAGGGCGTCAGAAGGCGTGATAAGTCGGTTCGCTGAACACAGGACGTAGCAAATCGTCTACATTCTCACCGAGCGCGCGAGCTTCTTCTCGGCATAAGTCCCGGTGAGGTGTGATACTTTACATCTGCACCGGTCAGTATCCAGACATTTGGCTGGAAAATCCCAAACTGACACGGCGCTCACTTGGGCCATGGTCAGCTGTAGTGTGAAAACTGCCCTGAAATGGAGTCAGGCTGTCTGGGATTTGAAACTGACACGCGTACATCGTGGTCAGTAGGTGACAGTTACGACACGCGTTAAGCGGACGTAAATGTTGGGAGTAGGGGAGATAATTTCGCTTGGCGAAGTAAGTTTGGGCCCTTTGTCTGATTTTAAGATATTGGCCTAGTTTGAAACTTTAATTTCATTCTCGCTCATAGACTCCACAGTAGATAGGTCGCTCGAAAAACAGAATAGCTGTTAGCGAAGATCTCAGTTTGTTTCGGCAATTTGTCGAACTTCTAGACTTCCAGAAATATTTTCAGCATTTTTTATTCTTAAGTTGTGCGACTACCTGTAATTCTGTGGTTGAGGTAATTAATATGATAGATATATAGATTTTGTGAGTGTTAAAGTGTTAAATCGCTTAATTCATTTTAATCTATTTCTTTAGCGCAGAAGAGAGATAAAGTGGTAGGCTATTATATTTTCTAGGGAAGCATTCAGTGGAAAGCAGTAGGAAATTATAATTTCTAGCTTATAACGGCAATTGTAGCTATTTATGAATTTAATTTAACTGCTAATACTCAGTCGAGTGTATTTTTCTAAACTAACGTATAAACTCTAGAATCGAGCCTCATGAATGATGACGGGATACGCACGTGTTCCTAATTTATGAGGAATGCTGATTTTTAAATATAACTTACGTCACGGGAAGTTTAAATGATAAGCAAAGCTCTCTGCTTGCAAGTTTAAATGTAAGTTTTAACCAGTACAGATTCTGTTTATTATATTATATGTGTTATTTTTCCTCCACACAGTGAAAGTTTTGGGGTGACCCTAACTTTACCAGCACCTAGTAGTAGTTTCCATACTTGTGAAGAAATAGACAGTCCTTATTTTGAACCACGTGGGTTTTCTCAAGTAACACTGATCTGACGGTGCAAGTTAGACAGAAATACTAATATCCCTATAACGGGTTTTTCAAAGACTGTAATGATAAATACTGGACCTTGGAGCCAGCACTTAATTTCTTCTAGAAACTCTATATAATTTGCTGCCTGGTGGCGTGAATATTAACAATCATTTCCCGACTAGATTATATCTTGTGGACAAATCTGTGGTGTGACTAAAGTGAATCCTATACTGAGAGAAGGCACCGACCTGACATTCATCATTTTTTTAGAAACCTACGCTATTGACACTGTGCTCTGCTAACTCCCGCACCTGGAATAATTGTTAGGTGACTTAATCAGACATTTGAACAAATTTGCATACCCAAGTAGTCGTTCCCGGAGACTCCGAGTTAAATACGTCTTTTGGAACTGGGGACTTCTTGGCAGAAGACTGCATTTTTTTGAGTCTGTGTGAAAATCTAAAATCAATGTGTTCCAAGAGGCAGCGAGCAAAGTCGTGAGTACCTGAATGAGAAGCCATGGCGGAATGAATGAGTGTACGCTGGTCTGAGTGATATTTTCACTATTATATCTTTGACACCCTGTTGCTGTCCTAATTTTTTTTTCCAATCTGCATAATTTGTTGCTAAGGCTAGAGTTCTTGTGTTTTTGTCTTAGGTTAAATCAGATTTTTTTTTTTCAAACTCTGTGCATATAATTACGAGATAAGACAAAGAAAAACTCTTAGACTCAAACCCTATGTATCTGTGACTCTGGCGCCATCATCTGTTCTCTTAACGGGGCCGGGCTAAACCTAGAGTTAACACTATAACGGGGCTATCATCCTTGCAACATTTCCTTGATTTTTTATGACTATGTGTATATGTATTTTCCTTGATGTACTTTCTTTGATGTTGTGAGCCGATTTTTCCTGATAATAAAATCGCTCTTGAACTTAATAATCGTGTTTGGTCAGCTCGTTCTAGATAATATATATATATCATTGTTATAGTTTTCCCACGTCTGTGTGTTTACCTGTCGTCACGTGTATGTGCGTGCCTGTGAGTGATAGAAATATACGTAATATGTATATTGGTGTAGTCTGTCTGACGCTGTAACAACTGTTGTAGAAGATAGGTGAGAGAGAGAAGAATTCTTTTCGCTTTCAGAGACAGCCACTATATCAAAATCTATCATCTCACGTGTGTGGAAATTCTATTACCTTTCACTAACTCTCACTGAGTCTATCACCTATTCAAACCTATTCAGAAGGGACCAAACCTAGTCTTAATTCTCCTATCGGAAATCTACGACAAATGAGGGCTCATTTCCGGTCTTTGGAACTTAGAATAGGAAGACGAGTACGACAAACGTGGACTCGTCTATCTGGATTTTGTATTTAAGATTCTTATTCTGTAATAGAGTAAGAGTGTGATGTCTTGTGAGTTGTTATATCTTTAAATAATTACCCCCTAGACTAGCGATCTGTTTACGGGCGTGCTGACCACACAAACTAATAAGTTTTTTTTTTCCACAGCATCTTTGAATAATATACATTTTGGTTACAGGTTGATTTGTCGGGATATATGTTAACTGCTGATTGTAATACTAAATGCTGGTAAAGTGGTGAGTGTATAACATTCACTGGGTACTGAGGCAGAACGGCGTTTGAACTAAGTTAAGGAGTGTGTTTCGGACTTTTTTGTCCAGATTAATTCCCTCCCTTACCCGATCTGACTTCAGGGGCGAACTTATAGTGGATTTTTAAAAATTAAGGGATTATTTTTTCTCTTTAATTTTTGCAATATTCTTTTGCTTTTCCACTGTAGCAACTTATTTTTCAGAAGTTATCTTAACTACCATTTAGTTGGCGTAGTCGTGTTTTGCATTAAGTGCTTTATTGCCGATAATAGCAGCGATAGTTAGATTTTATTTTGGAGGAGGTATCCCAGGGTTAAGGATATCAGCTTTTGTATTTTTGGAATTTTTTTCTCGTAAGTGGTAGGAACCAGGTTATTCTTTTTCCTATTTTATATCTCCACGTGTCTCAGTCACTGACATAATATGGCCGAGAGGGCAAAGCTTAGACAACTCCTCAGGGACGAAGCGAGAGAGGAGGGACTGGAAGGAGAGGAAGCGAAAGCTTTTGTCAGGGACGAACTTGAGAGATATGATGCGGAGAGGAAAGAAGAAGCAGACCGTCTATTACAGCAGAAGAAAGTGGACGAGGAAATGGAAATTCGCAGGATGCAGCATGAGGAAAGAGAGAAGGAGAAGCAGAGACAGCAGGAGAAGGAGAGGGAGGAGAGACAGCAGGAGAAGGAGAGGGAACAGAGACAGCACGAGTTGGCGCTTAAAACTCTAGAGTTCCAAAGTCGTGGTGCTGCCTCTACCTCCAGCAATGGAGAGTCTTCTCCTCATTCTTCCTTAACTGATCCTTCTAACACTCAATCTACTCATCTCTCTGCTATGTCTTTCCCGCTAGAATCTTTCCCTTGTCCAAATGAGAAGATTGACACTTGGCTAGAAAAATTTGAGAAAATTGCAACTCTGTACGGGTTAGAGAGGTCGCGTTGGAATATGAAACTTTCCCAGGCCCTAAAAGGTTCTGCTTATGATGTTTATTCTAAGCTGGAAAGTAGCCAACAAGACGACTACGATGTGTTGAAGAAAGCGTTACTGGAGCGCTTTGAAATGAACGCTCGCAGGTTTTTGCAACTGTTTCGCAACAGCCGGAAAGAGAATTCTGAAACTTTTCACCAGTTCTCATCTCGTCTTAAGGGATATCTAACAAAGTGCCTTGAGCTTTCGCAGCTCCCCTCTACCTATGAAGGTCTTGAGGAACTTGTTCTAACTGAACAAATAAAGAACACTTTGTCTGCTGATACCCGGAGATTTCTCGCTGAGCAGGGGGCAGAAAAACTTGAAGACATTTTGGAAAAGTCTGAGCGATATCACAATGCGCTGGCTGAACTACCGGCCACAAAGCGGAAACCGACAGAGGAGCATTTTCGAAAACATAACCTAGAGCAATCTTCTCAGGCTTCTAACCTAAACAACCACAGAGAAACTGGACCTCAAAACCCCCCTCCTGAAAAATCCAAGTTCTACAAGAACAAGTACCCCAACCACCCCAAACAGTCTGATCAACCCGACCGCCCTACATGGCAGCGTAGCCAGAAAGGACAAGGTGGCAAAGGGAGAACCCCTGAGCACGGGACATATGATCAGACCGAGCACACCGAGCCGAAACGCATCGGATGCTTATTGACAGTCTCGCAAGGCGGAATTATTGACAGTGATTCCCAACCTGTTGGGGATAGACCCTCAACGCGAGGTACTGTTACTTTGAACGGTTCTCAAACTTCTTGCTTATTTGACACGGGGCTTTCTTATGATTGCATTGTTGCCAGGAACCTGGTCAAACCCGGTCAAGAGACAGGAGAGACCGTCAAACTTTGTGGAGTTCGTAAGAGTGATGCACCTACAGCGCTTCCCATCGCATTGGTGGAGATACACTCTGACTTTGTCAGAGGTGTGATCAAAGCGGCTGTTATGGATGATCCCATCTACCCAGTCATACTTGGCGGTAGATACGTGTGTATTGGGAAACCGGAAGAGCCGATTGTGGCAGCAGTAACTACAAGAGGGCAAACCAAGAAGGAACGGGAGCCTGCGCCAAATTTGTTACCTATGGAACTTAAAGAAGCGCAATACAAGGACCCTACTTTGGCACCCTGCTTTAGGAAACTGCCCATGGCTAAGGAACCCAAACAGCACGGGGACATTTTTTCTGAGGATGGCGTACTTTATCGGAGAACGGGCAAGCCTGACCAAGGTTACAACCAGCTCCTAGTACCGAAACAGTACAGAAGCCAAATCCTAGAAATGGGGCACTCTCTTCCCTTTAGCGGACATATGGGACAGAACGCCACAAACCAACGTATAACCACTCATTATTGGTGGCCAGGAGTGAATACTGATATCATCAGATATGTCAAATCCTGTGCCCAGTGCCAACGTGTGCCACCCAAGCAACGGGCACCCCCAGTCCACATGGGTGAAATGCCAATAATGGGAACACCATTCGAACGGGTTGTGATCGACATTTTAGGGCCTTTCGAAAGGACTAAAAGAAGGAACAGGTTCATCCTGACCTTAGTCGATACATGCACTTTATGGGCAGAAGCTATCCCGCTAACATGCGCAGATGCCAAGCATGTCGCAGAAGCCCTCGTGCAGATTTTCACTCGGTTGGGATTCCCTCAGCAAGTGTTGACGGATAATGGATCTCCATACCGAAACCTGTTGATGGATGAGATCGTTAAGATCTTGAGGGACCCAACACATCCACACTAAGCCATATACTCCGGCCGGAAATGGGCTCGTGGAACGTGCTAATGGAAACCTCACCATGATGCTAAGTAAGCTGGCACAAGTGAAACCTGAAGATTGGGATCTCTGTATTCCTGCAGCATTATTTGGCTACAGAGAATCTCCTCATACTTCCACAGGATTTCCGCCAGCTACACTCTTATTTGGCAGACCCATTAAGGGCCCGCTTGAAGCCTTACTTCAGTCTCTGACAGACGAGAAGGCGGATGAGACAGTCGTCTCAGCAAGTAAATATGTGTCGGTTTTAAAGGAAAGGTTGAAACTAGGGTGGGACCTAGCAACGACTAACTTTAAGCGAGCTCGCACAAAGCACGCTAACCGATACAGGAAAGTCGCGGAAGAGAGAGAACTGGAAGCAGGAGAGAAAGTTTTGGTGTTACTCCCTACTGAGAACAACCAACTGAAGATCGGATGGCAAGGGCCGTTTACCGTCCTGAAAAAGATTTCTAAGGCTAACTACCAGATCTCTATTGAAGGAAAGGAGAAGGTTTTCCATTTAAATCTCTTAAAGAGATACTTGGAAAAACCAGTGCCAACCTCCGACCATCTCCTGACGATCGCCAAAACTGACGAAGATGATGATAGTGGCAGGGATATTCCACCGCTATCACAGGAAATCTTTCAAAAAATGTCAGAAGCGGCGACGCTCTTTCAAGCGCGCATATGAGACATTCCAGGGGAAGGAAACTTTGAGGAGTGGACTTGAGTAGGAATTGGACAGAGATGGAGGGGGAAGAGGAGAGGGAAGAAGACAGACACCCCGAAGCTACGGTTATAGGAAATTAAACTCCATAACGTAGACATGGAGTGCTTCCATATCTTAAAGGGGGGAGGCTCTGTCACGTAGGGTTTATATTCATTTAATTTCCTACATCTTCTTCCTATTCTTTCACATAAACTCTCTCTTTTAATATCTCTGTACTTTTTTTTTCCTGTGTATTTTTCATCCATTCGTTTTGCGAATATTATTCTCATATAATTTGCAAACTTTACCTTTTTCCTTTCTCTAAAACTGAGAATCGCGCTAGGACGATATTACGTAGATGTCAGGGCTGCAGGGCGTCAGAAGGCGTGATAAGTCGGTTCGCTGAACACAGGACGTAGCAAATCGTCTACATTCTCACCGAGCGCGCGAGCTTCTTCTCGGCATAAGTCCCGGTGAGGTGTGATACTTTACATCTGCACCGGTCAGTATCCAGACATTTGGCTGGAAAATCCCAAACTGACACGGCGCTCACTTGGGCCATGGTCAGCTGTAGTGTGAAAACTGCCCTGAAATGGAGTCAGGCTGTCTGGGATTTGAAACTGACACGCGTACATCGTGGTCAGTAGGTGACAGTTACGACACGCGTTAAGCGGACGTAAATGTTGGGAGTAGGGGAGATAATTTCGCTTGGCGAAGTAAGTTTGGGCCCTTTGTCTGATTTTAAGATATTGGCCTAGTTTGAAACTTTAATTTCATTCTCGCTCATAGACTCCACAGTAGATAGGTCGCTCGAAAAAACAGAATAGCTGTTAGCGAAGATCTCAGTTTGTTTCGGCAATTTGTCGAACTTCTAGACTTCCAGAAATATTTTCAGCATTTTTATTCTTAAGTTGTGCGACTACCTGTAATTCTGTGGTTGAGGTAATTAATATGATAGATATATAGATTTTGTGAGTGTTAAAGTGTTAAATCGCTTAATTCATTTTAATCTATTTCTTTAGCGCAGAAGAGAGATAAAGTGGTAGGCTATTATATTTTCTAGGGAAGCATTCAGTGGAAAGCAGTAGGAAATTATAATTTCTAGCTTATAACGGCAATTGTAGCTATTTATGAATTTAATTTAACTGCTAATACTCAGTCGAGTGTATTTTTCTAAACTAACGTATAAACTCTAGAATCGAGCCTCATGAATGATGACGGGATACGCACGTGTTCCTAATTTATGAGGAATGCTGATTTTTAAATATAACTTACGTCACGGGAAGTTTAAATGATAAGCAAAGCTCTCTGCTTGCAAGTTTAAATGTAAGTTTTAACCAGTACAGATTCTGTTTATTATATTATATGTGTTATTTTTCCTCCACACAGTGAAAGTTTTGGGGTGACCCTAACTTTACCAGCACCTAGTAGTAGTTTCCATACTTGTGAAGAAATAGACAGTCCTTATTTTGAACCACGTGGGTTTTCTCAAGTAACACTGATCTGACGGTGCAAGTTAGACAGAAATACTAATATCCCTATAACGGGTTTTCAAAGACTGTAATGATAAATACTGGACCTTGGAGCCAGCACTTAATTTCTTCTAGAAACTCTATATAATTTGCTGCCTGGTGGCGTGAATATTAACAATCATTTCCCGACTAGATTATATCTTGTGGACAAATCTGTGGTGTGACTAAAGTGAATCCTATACTGAGAGAAGGCACCGACCTGACATTCATCATTTTTTTAGAAACCTACGCTATTGACACTGTGCTCTGCTAACTCCCGCGCCTGGAATAATTGTTAGGTGACTTAATCAGACATTTGAACAAATTTGCATACCCAAGTAGTCGTTCCCGGAGACTCCGAGTTAAATACGTCTTTTGGAACTGGGGACTTCTTGGCAGAAGACTGCATTTTTTGAGTCTGTGTGAAAATCTAAAATCAATGTGTTCCAAGAGGCAGCGAGCAAAGTCGTGAGTACCTGAATGAGAAGCCATGGCGGAATGAATGAGTGTACGCTGGTCTGAGTGATATTTTCACTATTATATCTTTGACACCCTGTTGCTGTCCTAATTTTTTTTTCCAATCTGCATAATTTGTTGCTAAGGCTAGAGTTCTTGTGTTTTTGTCTTAGGTTAAATCAGATTTTTTTTTTCAAACTCTGTGCATATAATTACGAGATAAGACAAAGAAAAACTCTTAGACTCAAACCCTATGTATCTGTGACTCTGGCGCCATCATCTGTTCTCTTAACGGGGCCGGGCTAAACCTAGAGTTAACACTATAACGGGGCTATCATCCTTGCAACATTTCCTTGATTTTTTATGACTATGTGTATATGTATTTTCCTTGATGTACTTTCTTTGATGTTGTGAGCCGATTTTTCCTGATAATAAAATCGCTCTTGAACTTAATAATCGTGTTTGGTCAGCTCGTTCTAGATAATATATATATCATTGTTATAGTTTTCCCACGTCTGTGTGTTTACCTGTCGTCACGTGTATGTGCGTGCCTGTGAGTGATAGAAATATACGTAATATGTATATTGGTGTAGTCTGTCTGACGCTGTAACAACTGTTGTAGAAGATAGGTGAGAGAGAGAAGAATTCTTTTCGCTTTCAGAGACAGCCACTATATCAAAATCTATCATCTCACGTGTGTGGAAATTCTATTACCTTTCACTAACTCTCACTGAGTCTATCACCTATTCAAACCTATTCAGAAGGGACCAAACCTAGTCTTAATTCTCCTATCGGAAATCTACGACAGAGGCCCTCCTTCTTTCTGCTGAATGAGAGCCTGTTACTTAGCTATATTTATTTATTTATTTACTACTAACAGGCCGCAGGTTTCTGTCATTATTTATTGATTAAAACAACAGATATTGGGAATTCCATATCACATATCAAGATAATCTGAAGGAATAGATATATGTTTATGTTAAGTGTATTTCTTGCATTTTTTGGTTTGTGTGACTAAGACAAGATTACTATCTTTAATAAACAACCCCCCCCCCCCCTCCCCAACCACCACCAAAAAAAAAATAATGTTATAACTTTGAAATGAATATGTATGCTGTTTGTTTTAACATAAACTTATTTATCTACTGATTATTCTTATATCTTGTTAATAAAGTATTTCCACAAGCAAAGAGTTCAGTTTTATATATGTGCCTTTTGGGCATCATACCATTTAGGCAATAGGATTTCACATACCATTTAGGCAATAGGATCCAGCTGCAGTACAACTGTTGCAGCACTCTTCTCATAAAATTATCATGTCAAATTTTATCATTCATTCATGATATCAGATATCTCATCTCATCAAGTGTCCATTGTGCAAGTTGTCTCCTCGTATCTCATCAGGTATTTATCCAACTCATAAAATCTCGTCTCAGTCATCAAGTTTTCATCTGATAAAGTGCCCGCTGCACCACAATCTTTCAAGTATCCAACTAGACTGTCTGTTCATCTCACAACAATCTTTCAAGCATCCATCTCACCACAATCTTTGAAGTATCCATCTCACCACAATCTTTCAAGTGTTAGTCTCACCAGTCTTTCAAGCATTCATCTCAACACAATCTTTCAAGTGTCCATATCACCACATTTTTCAAGTATCCATCTCACTACAGTCTTTCAAGTATCCATCTCGCCACAGTCTTTCATATATTCATCTCCCCACATCTTTCAAGTATCCATCTCATCACAGTCTTTCAGGTATTCAACTCAAACAATCTTTCAAGTATTCATCTCACCACAGTCTTTTAGATATTCATCTCACCAGTCTTTCAAGTATTCATCTCACCACAATCTTTCAAGTATCCATTTCACCACATTCTTTTAAGTATCTATCTCGCCACAGTCTTTCATATATTCATCTCACCACATTTTTCAAGTATCCATCTCACTACAGTCTTTCTTTCTTCTTCTTCTTCGTTCGTCCTTAAAAGGACGGTGGTTGCGTTGTGTCTGTTTATGCCTAAGCTGTGATATCTGCACCTTTCGGTCGACACATCCGACTTCTGCACGGCATTTTTTAGGACCGAGTTTGCCTTCCCATTTCGATCCACACTCGCTCAGCCAGACTGCACAGCTGCAGACTGTTTCCAGGACCACCACGTGGAGGTGGAGTGCGGTCTTGACCAGCTCTGGTTCGCTGGTCCTGACGCAGGCAGTCAAGCTATGAGTTGCTGACTGCGGTCTCTATTGCTGCGTCTTGAGGTCCCTAAAGTATCCATCTCGCCACATCTTTCAAGTATCCATTTCACCACATTCTTTTAAGTATTCATCTCACCACAGTCTTTCAGGTGTTTATCTCACCACAATCTGTCAATTATTCATCTCACCAGAGTCTTACAAGTATTCATCTCACCAGAGTCTTTCAATTATCCATATTGCCAGTCTTTGTTTTTTAAATTAAAA
Organism: Oreohelix idahoensis; assembly: GCA_024509875.1. NCBI lineage: Eukaryota > Metazoa > Mollusca > Gastropoda > Stylommatophora > Oreohelicidae > Oreohelix > Oreohelix idahoensis. The sequence continues at coordinate 355,385 of JAMPIV010004886.1, forward strand.
AATAGAATCCACACTATGGCAATTGCCACTGGCAAATACTGCAATAACTTCAGTGCTGAAGTAGAAGCCCTGAAACAGGCAGCTGAAACTCTTATTGAATGCAAAGCACAGGCAGAAAAACAGATAGTAATCTTTACAGATGCCTTCTCAGTAATATCAGCGCTGAAGAGCCACCAAACTAAAGGATTGAAAGATCTGATAATCTCCCTTGAAAGACTGGCCAAATGCTTCAACAAGTGCACTATCCAGTGGATACCAGCCCATTGCAACATACCAGGAAATGAGGAGGCAGACAGACTTGCTAAGGAAGGAGGTGCCTTACAACAAAATGATATAGAGACAACTTACGCAACGGCAAAGACTACTATAAAGGCTACATTCAAGTCCAAATGGGAAAGAGAGCACCCGGGACATTTGAAAAATGATGCATATCATCAACTATCCAGGAAAGAACAGGTCATCATTTTTTGGCTACGCACTGGACACAACAGATTGAGATACTGTTGCGTAGCAAAATGTGTGTTGCGTGTAAATGTTCCGTGGATGATGTCACATTTGCCACACAATGTTGAGGGTGTTGTATTTCATCTGCTTTCCAAAGGTGTCATAATACTGGCACTTGCAGAGTGGTGTATCACCCTCAGACACCAGGGATGATGAGGCAGAGTAACATGGTGTCTTTAGTCTGGTTTAAGTGTGTGACGTAAGGATAGAGTCAGATAGCTACAGTATCATACATGGACGTCACATCAGACCATACAACGTAGAAAGTCAATAAAGCTTTTAACAGCAGTGATGTTTTTTGGCAATATATATTGTGTACGCCACAATGACAAATTGCATGGACATCGTTATGCAGAAACATCACAGGTATAGTACAACAGTCATTGTATCATCGACGTAGTCAATTCAACAGGAACATCAGACAGCATCATAATAATGTAAATCATATGCCTTTTAGGATATCGTAATCAGCTGTACATGTAGTCAGGTAGTAAACTTCCCCTTTCCATAAGAGCTAGTAGATATCAACTAGGAGATTAAATCTAGTCTCCTATATTCGACCTCAACAAGACAGGCATGTCTTTTGAGCGTCACATTATCGTCCTCTATGTTCCTTAAACAGCAAAGGTATCAAACCTAGATCCATCAATAAAGTTCAGGAAGCAAATGGTCCTTAGGACAACTAGGAGATTAAATCTAGTCTCCTATATTCGACCTCAACAAGACAGGCATGTCTTTTGAGCGTCACATTATCGTCCTCTATGTTCCTTAAACAGCAAAGGTATCAAACCTAGATCCATCAATAGAGTTCAGGAAGCAAATGGTCCTTAGGACAGGCATCAATCGATGCGTGACAATATAAGTGGATCGTGAGCTGAGCAAACTTGTCATATCATAGACTCTATAATGAGGCAGCTAGGCAAAAGTCAACATCACGAGATGGCGATAAAGTTACTCAGCAAAAAAGGATTCAGTTACCTGTTCATCAGGAATTAAATCACATAAATCACATAGATCACATATGCCTCCAGGCATTTGGAATAACGTAGAGATATATCATCTCAAAAAAAGAAGGAACAACAATGATGAGGACTCCTTCCTGAATAATCTAAGCGAAGACGTTAGCACACCGCTACGTCTCGCCTTACCAGCATTTTCGCTCAGCCTCCCCTGGGCGGAAATCATACAAACACTGCCACAAACAAAGACATGCGCAGAACACCCGAATCGAATACAACTCAGCTAATTTACGAAACAAAGAATGTTCTACGATGTTCGACTAAAGATTCGAACCTTAAAAGGAAATGACATCGCAAATTGCCAACTGTTTCTAGGAAAACGCTCCATACATGGTTATGACTTAAAATCGCTCACACACAAATTATCAACAACCCTAGCTATCAAGATAAGACAACTTCCTGACGATGCTATCAAGATTAGACGACTGTAGAAATAAAAGTGACTACAATTCCATGAGTTACTTCCCATGCATTAAAAAATTGAATATAGTCAAAATGCATAGTCAGAATATATAGTCAGAATAAGTTGCGACAAGTTTAGCGCAACAGATACCATCTATACCACAAATACAAAATTGGTGCAACAGATCTCT